>CM033714.1:71764349-72262599 GCA_019671005.1 Hibiscus mutabilis
CAATCATCTGCTAAGATTAAAGAATTTGAGGCACAAGTGACAAGCTTGGAACTCAAGTTGGAACAATTGCAAACAACAAACAGAGATATGGAGCTGCAGATAGAGAACAAAGCAAGTGAAGCAAAACAGCTGGGAGAGGTAAATACAGGACTGCAATCCCAAATTTCAGAACTCGAGATGATGTCGAAACAGAGAGAAGAAGAACTTTTGACTCTCAAAAAGAAATTTGAGACAATGAGAAAGAATCGTTAGTGGAAAATTTGACAGTTCAGATCAACAATCTGGTTACGGACATGGAGTCATTACGCACCCAGAAAGCTCAGTTGGAAGAACATATTGCAGTGAAAGGCGATGAAGCATCAACTCAAATCAAGAGCTTGATGGATCAAATAAATACCTTGCAGCAGGAGCTGGAGTCCCTGCATAGCCAGAAAGCAGAGCTCGAAGTTCAGCTCGAGAGTAAAACTCAAACTATTTCAGAGCATGTGATTGAGATAGAAAAGGTAAAAGAAGAGATAGTAAGCAAGACTGGGGATCAACAAAGAGTTCTGCAGGAGAATGAGGGTTTGCTGGCACAAACGAAGGAACTAGAACTTGAGGTCAACTCTCTAAGGAATCAGAAAGGTGAATTGGAAGAAGACTTAAGAACTAAAATTGAAGAGAATGTTCAGCTGAGGGAGGAAAATACAGGATTGCAATCCCAAATTTCAAAACTCGAGATGATATCAGAAACGAGACAAGAAGAACTTTTGACACTCACAAAGAAGTTTGAGGATAACGAGAAAGAATCATTATCTAGAGTGGAAAATCTAACACTGCAGATCAAGAATATGGTAGCAGACATGGAGTCATTACACACCCAGAAAGCTCAGTTGGAAGAGCATATTGTAGTGAAAGGCGAGTCAAGAGCCTGATGGATCAGATAAATAATTTGCAGCAGGAGCTGGAGTCCTTGAATGGCCAGAAAGCAGAACTGGAAGCGCAGCTTGAGAGAAAAAATCAAGCTATTTCAGATTATGCGATTGAGGTAGAAAAGGCAAAAGAGGAGATTGTAAGCAAGACCGAGGATCAACAAAGAGTTCTGCAAGAGAAAGAGGGTTTGCTGGAACAAATAAAGGAACTAGAAGTTGAGGTCAATTCTCTCTAAGGAATCAAAAAGGTGAACTGGAAGTGGACTTAAGAGCGAAAATTGAAGAGAACGGCCAGTTGAGGGGGGGGGGGGGGATACAGGACTGCAATCCCAAATTTCAGAACTGGAGATGATATTGAAGAAGAGACGAGAAGAAATTTTGACTCTCACAAAGAATTTTGAGGACAACGAGAAAGAATCATTGTCTAGAGTGGAGAATTTGACAACTCAGATTAACAATCTGCTAGTAGACATGGAGTCGGTGCGGACCCAGAAAGCCCAGTTGGAAGAACATATTGTAGCAAAAGTCGATGAAGCATCGACTCAAGTCAAGAGCTTGATGGATCAGATAAACACAATGCAGCAGGAGCTGGAGTCCCTGCATAGCCAGAAAGCAGAACTTGAAGTTCAGCTTGAGAGTAAAACCTGGGCTATTTCAGATCATGTGATTGAGATAGAAAAGGCAAAAGAAGAGATATTAAGCAAGACTGAGGATCAACAAAGGGTTCTGCTGGAGAAAGAGGGCTTGCTGGCACAAATGAAGGAACTTGAATCTGAGGTCAATTCTCTAAAGAATCAGAAAGGCGAACTAGAAGAAGAATTGATAACTAAAATTGAAGAGAACGGTCAGTTGAGGGAGGAAAAGGTGGGTTTAGAGGGTCAAATCTTTGAGTTAGAGAAGACATTGGCAGAAAAAGGGCTCGAGTTCAATGCCCTCCAGGAAAAGCATGTAAGCTTGGAGAATGAAACTTCCTCCCAATTAACAGCCGTAGGGGCGCAGGTCAACGATTTGCAGCAGGAGTTGGATTCGTTACAGGCCAGGAGAAATATGCTGGAGTTGCAGCTTGAGAGAGAGAAACAAGAATCATCAGAAAGATTGACCAAGTTTGAGAACGAGAAATCCGAACTGGAAAGTCAAATTATCAATCAGCGGAGAATGCTAGAAGAGCAGGGTGAGGCATATAAGAAGTTGGCCGAGGAGTACAAAGAGGTTGAGGGCTTATACCAAGAGTGCAAGGCTAATCTTGAAGTTGCAGAAAGGAAGCTGGAAGAAATGTCTGAAGAATTCAGTTCAAGCATCGACTCTAAAAATCTGATGGCAGCTGATCTGAAGCAAATGGTTGAGAACCTTCAACGAGATTTGCAAGCTAAGGAAGATGCTTTTAACAAGCTAAGCGGCGAATACAAGCAACATGAAACTTCATTTCTGGAGTGCAAGGCAACTATTGAAATCACGGAAAGGAAGATGCAAGAAATGGCAGGAGAGCACAGTACTAACATTCAATCCAAGGACGAAATAGTTGCTGAGTTGGAGCAAACCATTGAAGACTTGAGAAGAGACATTGAAATGAAAGGAGACAAGATCAGTAGTTTGGTTGAGAAAATCCGCAATATTGAAGTTAAGCTCCGGTTGTCAAACCAAAAACTTCGAGTCACGGAACAGTTACTAACCGAGAACGAGGAGAGCTACAGAAAAGCGGAAGCAAAGTACCAGGAAGAACAAAGACTGCTCAAAGAAAAGATCTCGACATTATCCGGAATAATCGCTGCGAACAATGAAGCCTATTGCAGGATGATCAATGAAATCTCCGTGAATGTGAATAGTACCTTGATTGGATTTGAAGCAGTCGTACAGAAATTCGAAGAGGGGTATAGAAACTACATGCATTGCATTGAAGAAACATCGAAAGTGCTCACGGTTGCAAAACATTGTGTTGAAGAGACAGAGTGAAAGGAAGCGGCTATCAAATGAAGCGACTACCATGATCGAGCAACTGAAAGATCTGAAAGAACAAGAATCTACGCTGCAAGAGCAAGTGGAGAAGCTACGGATTAAGGCAAACAAGGACGAATACGAAAAGGAGAAGCTGTTGAAAGCCGTGAATCAGCTGGAGAAGAAGGTGTAGTATTTGGAGATGGTAATGAAAGAGAAGGATCAAGGCGTAGTCGGACTAGGGGAGGAGAAGAGGGAGTCCATTAGGCAGCTGTGCTTGTGGAGCGATTATCACCGCAGCCGCCGCGATAATCTAAAGGAAATAATCTCGAAAACTGTCAGAATCCAGAGGGCAGCCTAGAGGAAGGCCCTGTCGTTTGTTTATTTTATTGTTCATTGGGGTTTTTGCATTCATGGATTATTATGTTTCATTATTTCATTGTTTTCTTTTTCTTTTTCAGTCAAGCTTGTGTTTCATAAAACATGTTTGCCTGTAAAGATAAATTTACAATATAACCTTTTATTAGGAAAATTATCGGGTTTTGAGCAGATTTCCTGCGTAAGAAGTGAAGAACAAGAACTAACGCATGTTCTAACTTGTTCTTTTGTATACTCGGGCAAAATGTGTCGAATATGATCCTCATTGTCTATCAGATTCGGATCAAACTCGACAATCTCTTTGGTTGATCTAAAAGGGATAGCAAATCCTGTGGATCGAGATATGTAAAGATGACATTTAAACGAGACATCAGACATGTCTATGTGAAAATTATTATTGAATGGGTAAATGTCCAACCCAATCTTTGTACAAAGTTTTTTTTTATAACCATTCGTATTCAACTCATTGAATTAATAATTCAGATTAGATTTTATAAAGGTCCATTATAAGGGCGATCGTCAACTTAATTTCCTCCCGGCACATAACCAGGATTCGAACACCTGCTGTTGCTAGACATACTAGTTTTTGTATCTTTCTACATGTCTTTAACATAATAACTTGTATATAAAATTATAAAGGGTGAAGTACATAAGTACTTACTAAATTATGAAAAATAATAGTTTTGGTCATAACCTTTTAAAAGTTACAAAAACGGTCATTAAATTTATTGGCTAAAGAGTCAAATTTGCCCTGTAATAATTCGAACTCATCAATGTTGCCCTTATTTTTTGGTAATTTTGTCTTCAAAGTTAGTCAATTGCAGTAATATTGCCCTTTGACCGACGTTGACCATTAAAGTGATGACATGGCAGTTAACGGTGAAGTTATTCAAGTGATTTTGTCCTCGAAGTCATTCAACTGCAGCAATTTTACTCTAAGATTATATAGTTTTTGAATAAAATTGGATAAATAATTTAATTTTTTAAGTTGAACTTTTTCAAACAGAATATATGAAAAATCGATTAACAAATTGGTGTAAATATCCTTTAGATCCCTAGTAATTTTAAATATAAACAAAGTGAGAACTCTCACAAAAAAGTAGAATATTCTTATTTTTTAAAAAAAATATAAACTTAATAAAATTGATGACGTGGCAGTTAACGGTAAAGTCATTCATGTGATTTTGCCCTTGAAGTCATTCAATTGCAACAATTTTGCTCTCGGTTTATTTAGTTTTTGAATAAAATTAGATAAATAATTTAGTTTTTCAAGCTGAACTTTTACAAACAGAATATATGAAAAATAGATTAACAAATTGGTGTAAATATTCTTTGGATCCCTAGTAATTTTAAATATAAACAAAGTGAGAACTCTCACAAAAATTAGAATATTCTTATTTTTAAAAAATTATAAACTTAATAAAAATAAATAAGATATTAAAAAATTGTTGAAAATAAAAAATATATAAAAATTAAAATATATTAGAAATTATAAAATAATAAAATATAAATATAAAAATTAAAAAGTATTTATAAAGTATTAATAAAATAAAACAAATATTTCATCAAATGATACAATATAAATATAAAGTTATAAATATAAAAAATTAAAGTATTTATAAAAAACATTAAAAAAACTTCGACTATTTCTGTTTATGCTAAACCAACTAATATTCCTTTAACATAATTTTAAATATTAATGAGCATTAGTTTGATGTAGAAAAGCGAAAGAAAATTTGATGAAATTGTTAATTTTTAATAATTTTTAATTTTTATATTTATATTTATATTTTTATCATTTTATAATTTCAAATACATTTTAATTTTATATTAGTTTTTATTTTTAATATTTTTTAAATATCTTATTTATTTTTATTAAGTTTATGGATTTTTTGAAAAAATAAGAATATTAGAAATTATAAAATAATAAAATATAAATATAAAAGTTAAAAAGTATTTATAAAGTATTAATAAAATAAAACAAATATTTCATCAAATGATAAAACATAAATATAAAGTTATAAATATAAAAAAAATTAAAAAAATCAAAGTATTTATAAAAACCATTAAAAAAGAATTCGACTGCTTCTAGTTATGCTAAACCAACTAATATTCCTGAATATATTTTTAAATATTAATGAGCATTAGTTTGATGTAAAAAAGCGATAGAAAATTCGATAAAATTGTTCATTTTTAATACTTTTTAATTTTTATATTTTTATTTTTATCATTTTATAATTCCAAATACATTTTAATTTTTATATTATTTTTTATTTTTTAATATTTTTTAAATATCTTATTTATTTTTATTAAGTTTATGGATTTTTTGAAAAAATAAAAATACTTTGATGTAGAAAAGCGAAAGAAAATTTGATGAATTTGTTCATTTTTTATAAATACTTTTAATTTTTATATTTATATTTTTATCATTTTATAATTCCTAATATATTTTAATTTTTATATTAGTTTTTATTTTCAATTTTTTTAATATCTTATTTATTTTTGTTAAGTTTATAGATTTTTAAAAAATTGATGAATATTTTGATTTTTTATGAGAGTTCTCATTTTACTTATTTTTAAAATTATCAGGGACCCAAAGAATATTTACACCAATTTGTTAATCGATTTTTCATATATTTTGTTTGTAAAAGTTTAACTCGGAAAACTAAATTATTTATCCAATTTTATTCAAAAACTAAATAAACCGAAGGCAAAATTACTGCAATTAAATGTCTTCAAGGGCAAAACCGCATGATAATTTTACCATTAACTGTCACATCATCATTTTAACGGTCAACATCGATCAAATGACAACATTGCTGCAATTGACTGACTTGACAAAATTACCAAAAAAAAATTAAAGGCAACATTGCTAATTTTGGATTACTACATGGATAAATTTAACCCTTTAATCAAATTTATTTAACTATCGTAAGATAATTATCAAATTTATCAAATTATTACAAAATAATTATTAAATTTTATTAAATTACTTGATCATTAAAATAATTAAATTGTTATACACTTTTATAACGTCTAATAAATATTTTGTAAAAATTTAATACAATTTCAGATATTTTATAATTTTTTGAAATGTCAATGATCAAAGCAATTATTTTTTATTGTTTAATGACTATTCGATGTACTTTATCTTATTACTAATATTTTTACTTTCGTAGTTTTATCGGCATTTAATTGAAGAAAACTATATATTTTTTGAATAAATTTTTTTATTGAATTATATACAAAGTGATAAGATTACAAAAGAATCATACAACGAATATTAAAATACAAAGCTCAATAAAATTTAAAGAGTGTAAAAGACATAAAGAACAAAATCTGTCATTTTGAGAAAAATTTGTACAATTTTTTGAAAGAAAATTCAACAATCAATTGACTACAGTGCTCTATAAAGAAAACAAAATATTTTGTCGTTTATTCTTGGCATATTGGCAAAACCACAAAAGAGATTATAATCATAAACAAACTGCCGTCTTTCGCTGGTAAAACGCTCGATGATACTCGTCACCTGAACGATAAACTATCAAAAGATAGATCAAAATTACTATAAAGCAGACGAAAAAATTGCCATAAAAACAGATGTAATATGAATTTATCAAAGTAAAATAAAAAAACATGATAAAAATTTAAAAATAAAACATTCATCAAAAGAAGACAAATTTTATTTATATACAAACTAGCAAAACAGTCAAAACCGTTATTAGTATTAAAAAAATACAACAAAAAAAGAAAAAATTCAACAACTACCGCCTAGCAGTATAATAGTGAGAAAGGTGTATTTTTTAAAAATAACAACTACTAATGTCTTTTAATAAAAAAACATCATTTAAAAGTAAAACCTTAACCCGAAAACACAATAAAACAACTTCAGTCCCCAGAAGAAACACAATAAAACAACAGTAAGAACCCCAACGAAAAGCTACCATTTACAGCTATCTGCTGAAAATTTTCATTTTTTTTTTTGATTATCCTAATTAGCAAGAATCTCCCACAACAATTCAGCATCAAAAGACGGCATTCTAGCAAGCGAACAATCTTCAAACATGGGTTCATCTGCAATGACCGCCGGATAATCATTCAAAACGGAGGACGGCGAGTTCTCACATCTCCAAAACCCGTCATCGGACACATTCGGCAACGCCAATGTCGCCAATTCATTGCTTAAGTCGTCGCTAAAAACCAAAGGCGACGACGAGCATGGCTCCGAAACTTTGGCTTGCTTTTCAGCTTTCTTCTTCTTAGCTTTCTTCTCTTTTTTCACCTTTTGACAAATGGCCTGAATCTTAGCGTCCACCGTGTTCTTCAAAGCATTCAGCTTTGCACAATCTGCAAACCCCATCTCCGTCACATCCTTCAAGTCGGGGAAATTCAACCTCCCGTATTCTCCCCGGAGCTTATACGCGGCCCGATCGTAAGCATACGCGGCGGCTTCCGCCGTGTCGTAAGTGCCTAACCAGACACGGGCTCTGTTCTGCGGGAGTCTGATTTCGGCCACCCATTTCCCCCATTGCCTTTGCCTCACCCCTCTGTACAGCTTCTTCTTTTGAGGGCTGTTCGAGTAATTGGTCGTAAATGGAAGGTTTTGGTAGTTCCGAAGAATACCCTTCGCCGGTGTTCGTGAAATCGGAGGGCTTCCTCTGTTTTGTTGGCAGAATCTTTGTAGGAGATCTCGTTGCCGGAGATAGACTGATGAGCCTAACGGCTCGTTAACGGCGGTCGATGGTGGCGGGCAATGAGAGAAGACTGAATCTAAAGTATTCAAACCGCCTGATAATATGATCTGCGATAACGATGACCCAATATCCACGCCATTGTTGAATCCAAGAGAATGGTTGATTTCTTGCATTTTCCCAGGACTTCAAAACAAAAAAAAACTGGAAGAAACGCGAAAGGAAACACGGAGAAACTTTAAAAACAAAAGAGAACCCAAACTAGATTCCAAGCTGGAAGAAAGTTATGATTCTTTGTTAAAAGGAAATGGCTGCTTAATGAAGAAGAAAGGTTGGATTGAAGTTTTAAATCTGAGAGGCAAAAGCAAGTGAGAAAACCCAGATTTTAGGAATGGAAAAAGAGGAAGATTTTGATTTTGGGGTTTCAAAGGAAGAGATGAATTGGATTACTACTGATTCTGGTTCAAGCTTTGGGTGTATTTATAGCATAACTTATTAAATTTAAAATAGTAAGGAATGGGGTGTTTTCATAACTGAATTTTCCTTTTTAAGGTAATCAGATTCAACTTGTATTAATACTTTATTTCTAAAGATATTTATTTATTAACTCCTTTGAAATTATATTAATATTATATTATATAAAATTTTCGTTCACGCAATATAACATTATTCTTGAGAATAAAATTTTCGAAATGATTCAATACTTGACATATTACTAAGAATGTTTCATTATTTTGTATGCTAAGAATGTAAAATTACCGTGTTTGGTTGGTGGATTATAAAATTATCAGAATGCTTATTTTACAAAACTATCTTTGTAATATATTTTCTTTTTAACAAGTCAAGCTTCCAACATCAAAGTTAAAATAGTTGCGTGAAAATTCATAAGAAATATGTTTTTCTATTATTTTTAATTTATATACTTTTCTTGTATAAAGTTCTTACACAAATAATTTAATATATATATATATAATTCTAATGTTATAGTACTTTGTTATATATTTGAATATATATGCATACACAATGTATAAATTAAGTAAAATACTTTAATACATAAGCTTGTGTAAACTTTACTTTATACAAGCTTTCCAATTTTAGGGTTTAAAGGTTTTAGGCTATGTTTAGGGTTTAGGGATTTAATATGTAGAGTGTAAAATTTAAGATTTATGGTTAGAATTTAGAGTTTAAGGTTTAAGTTTTAGGGTGCTAGGGTTTAAGATTTAGGTTTAAAATTTTATAGAAGGATTGTGTAAATTTTTTTTCCACATAGTTTGTGTATCAAAATACAAACCATAAACTAATTATGATTTATTATAATTATATATTTAAAAATACAGAAAACATTCTATATTCATAACTTCTATAATAATTATTAAATTCACCACTAAATCAAATATACCAATAACTAACCATAAATATTATATTTATATGTTTTATTATCTAATTTACATTATTTTTAAAATCAACTCTTTTTTCAAAATCTAAAATTTCAAACCGTAAAGTATTTTAAAATTGAATAACAAATATTTTTCTATTTAAATAAAATAATATTATATATTTTAGAGAAAATAATATTAAAAATTATTATTACTATTTATTATTTTTTAATGATGAATGTGATTTAGGTATTTTATTATGAAACAATTTAGGTCAGACAATAAATTATTTTAACATATCAAAATGAAAAAAAATATTGTTGGGGAAATAAAAAAGAGTGATTTGCATAAATAAAAGATATTATTTCAAGGTAATTTAGTTTAAGGTGATGAGAATTGTGTAATAGCTAGGAATAGAGTGGGACATTCCCACCATTTGGGTGAGGGCGCGAATTACTATTTATCCCATGAGGGAAATGCTCCTAAACCAAACGTGGATATTTGATTTTGAAAAAAATTATTCTCATTGATAATGATTTTTTTTGCAAACCAAACGCTTACTTAAGTCTTATTCAAACAAAATTTTCAGTTATTTTGTTTATAATTTGTAATTATTTGAGCAAGCACATTTATCATTTTGATTAAGTTGTTCATTTTTTATTTGTTCATTTCAAATTCACTAAGAACATTTATTTATTTTACTTCTTTTCTTTTCCTAGAGTCTTTTTTACTTCCCTTTAATTAAGATTAAAATTAGAATTAAAATTTATAAATAAAAAATTGTAATTATTTGAATTTATTTATAGTTGCAAGTAAGTAAGTAAATAAATAAATAGGCATTGTAAGCCACGCAATGCAAGGCGCTTGCAATATCAGAAAGGACGCATCTGATAATAAATAATCAAAAGAAAAACTAAGAACTTTACTTTGAGCATGGGTCCCATCACGTGTCCGTACTTTTCAAAGCCTACTTTCTAAATTTATTACAAAAACAGAGTCAGCCTCTTCTCCTCTCTCTCTATCTGCCCCCCATACACATATACATATACACACACACACACAAAATTACTTTCTTGCTCTGCACAAAATCCAGATCCCAATTAATACTCATCTGTTGTCTATGTTTTACCCCCTCCCTTTGTTGTTTTCTTCGTCCTCTCCATTTGTTTTTTACGACATGTTTATTAAATGAATTATCCATTTTATCTTTTAAATTTAAATAGTTAATAATTTATTATATTTTTAATTTAATATTTCGACTTCTCTTGATATTCAATTATGATTCCGTTCTCTGGTTACTCACCATAAAGGTTGCTATCAGCATCAAAGTGGGATCCATGGTTGGATATGGAGCATTAAATTGGTAAAGGCAGGGTTTGACAAGGTCAAATTCAATGACAGAGCTCGTGAAAGACACCCCCACATATACGCGGGTACCAAAGGAAAGGGTCTCTTTGTTTCTGCATTTGCATGTGAAAAACTAACCTAACCACCGCCTCACACTCACCACTCCATAATAAACCACCAATTTCTTATTCCACTTGCCTTCTTTTATATCCATTTTTAATTATTCTATTTTAATAATAAATGTATTTTTTTCATAAAAAATTTAAACATGGAGTGATAGGGACCGAGCCACAATCGCTTCCAAATGTTTTGTTATAATAATATTTTAAATTATTTTTAGTTTAAATATTAATCAAATAAATTTTTTATCTATCTTACATTTTTAAATTTAAAGGTTTAGTGTACTTTTATTGCTCTCAATGTTTGATGATAATTCCATTAACGTGGACTGATATTATGTTAATTATGAGCATTTTTTTTAACTTTGCATGCAAGGATTAAGGATTGGACGTATATCAATAGCTAATTATTTGATATACATACTACATATTTTTTTATATAAACATGAATATTATATTATAAATTTTAAATTTTAAATTCTATACCGTAAACATTAAACTTAATCATAATTTTAAGATCTAAAAGTGACAAATAAAATTTAAATAAGTAATATTCGTTAAATTTTTCACATAACTTATGTATCGAATAAATTTTATTTTTACTTGGTTTGTCGCATTTGTAGACTTACAAATTCTTGTTGGATGTGAAAATAGATTCAAACTTTGAAGTGTTATATTTTTTTTTCATTCTAAAAAAGGGTATTGATGTCAATTTGTGATAAAATTTTGCGTGGTACAATGTAAAGAGTCGGTAAAAGCCGTCGCTAGAGACAGCTAATATGTAGTTAGGAGATGGGAGGGGGAGTTAATGAGGGTGGGGTAGGACTTGGAGGCTTCGAAAAAGTTGAGTTTTGGCAGTATATGCCAAGCCACGCCGACTTTAAGCCGGTGGTACTGTTTCGTGGGGCTCAAATAACACGTGTCTCTTATTCATTCGTTAACCGGCTCTTAAATTGGGAGACAATTTTAAACTACAGAAAAGAGTCCAAAATTCATTTCATTTCCGCTAAAGATCTACTCCGGCACGCAACTGTTGATGAATACGACGCCGTTTTACTCTGACAGAAAAAAGGCTTACGCCATTTTACTAACGGTTGATGTCACGCTAACGAAATATTTTCGCTTTTCTTATTGTATTCTACGTGAGGACTGTGTTTACTTACTAACAATGGCATAGTCAAGAAATTATTTAACGGATGTTAATTATTTATAAATGAGTTTTGGTTATTATTGTTTAATATTTTTATGTACAAATATTATAGAATAATTTTTTCAAAATTAACAAAAATCTATTTAATGATTTGACTTTTTAAAATTTTTAATCTCCTCTAATAATCATTCGAATGGACTTGTTTTGAGATATGTTATGTCTTTTAAAAATCTATGTTTGCTTCTTACCGTTTTGATTTTTCGGACGAATACATCAACCCATCAAATGCAACAACTTTTCTGAACCCCAAAATAGTATTTTTTTTAAAAAAAATTGTCAATTTTGAAGAGATTTGGAGAAAATATATCTTGATTTGATAATAAAAAGAGAACATCTCGTAACTTAACCTTTGGTTTAAGGTTCAATCATCGCATTTGATATGAAATAACTTTAAACACGTGACTAACATATACCCTTAATCCTTATATAAACTAATAGAACACGAAATTATTAATTATTAGACTCATTTTGATAAATACAAAAATTTAGTAACAAATGATGTAGTTTTATGGTTTTGGTTTGGCTTAAATGAAAAATAGGTGTCTAAAGTATACATTTTTTGAGTTTTATGTGCCTAAAGTATTTTTTTTTTGTAAAAATAGGTACTCATAGTTTCAAAAATTGCAATTTTAGGTGTTAAATTTTATTAGCCAATCAATGCTTGACACGTGGCATTAATTTGATTTTTTTAATTTTATAAAGAAAAACACCCCAAAACTTTATATTTTCATAAATTCTCGATATTTTATGATTTTTACAAAACAATCCCCAAATCCCTAAAATCTCCCAAACCCCCAAATTGATGCCGCTTCCGCTGCCGATCACCGCCCCTAAGCCTACCCTTTTGGTCGCTGGACCCAGCCGGTCGATTTTGCATTCAACGTTCGGCTGCCACGCCGTTCATCGTTTCCAACAACATCGTGATGGGAGAAATGATCGGCTAGGTCCGGCGACCAAAGGGGTAGGATTAGGGGCGGTGATCGACAGCGGAGGCGACGATAATTTAGGGGTTTAGGTTTGAGAGATTTTAGGGATTTGAAGACTATTTTGTAAAAATTACAAAATTTTAGGAATTTATGAAAAATTGAAAGAATGAATTGTTTTAAGTTTGTAATTTTGAAAAAAATAAAATAAACATGTCACATGCCAAACATTGATTGGTTAACATTTTTAACACCCTTTAATGGTCAGGCACCTAAAATTGCAACTGTTGAAACCTTAGGCACCTAAAATCGCAACTGTTGAAACTTTAGGCACTTATTTTTACAAAAAATATTTTAAGCATCTAAAGTTCAAAAATATATACTTTAAGCACCTATTTTTCATTCAAGCCTTTTGATATTTTACAATATCCCTTACGTCAAATGTTAACCACAAGAGGAAACTAAATTAGTAGTTCATAATTATACGGGATGAGGCAAGACATGGTCAAACGTAGCGTAGGAGAGCGGAAACATGGGTGATAGTGGATAACCTTTGTCGGTCCAATTTAATGACATGTCTTTCTTAATTTTCAAATTCCCATATTTCTATTGTAACACCCCGATTTTTCTCCAAATTAAAAATCCTAATATGTGAAATCCCTAATTTTGTAATCCCAAATTTTTGGGAATTAATTTCTTAAAACCCTAAGTGAAAGTGGTGACTTAATTGTTAAATTTAAAATCTTTGGGTGGTTATCTGAAATGCAGGTTATTCTTGGAACCCTTAGTGTGTAATTTACCCATTAATATAGGGTATAAATCCATCTTTTTCAGCCCTAAGGGCTTTTCAACTCCAACTCTCCTAATCTGCAGCCATGCTCTCTCTATATCTCTCCATCAACTCTTTCGATTAACCCCCTTCAACCCCCTAATTTTCCGATCAAGCTCTGATCAAGGCCCTAGCGTCGACCGTTCGGCAATCCAACACCACCACCCGCTTCTCCTTTTCGTTCCGACCAAGATCCATACGTCCCTTCATCCTCGTCATCGGTCGTTTGCTCAAAACTGGTGAGGGACCGTTCGAAACCCCTACGCCGCCGTTTCCTCCTCTCATGTTGACTTGTTTTGGGTAAGCTTTTGAACGGGTTTCCCCTTTCTTTTTTTGAGTTGTGATAACTGGCCTTGGTGGCCTTTGATGTGATGTTACTGGTGAGCAGCTACCGCTTCTTGTTGGGCTACCGCCGTCAGTGGGTGTAAACCCTAACTGCTCTGAATGCAAAGAGAATGAGGGGGTGTCACGGGCTGTGTGTGTATGGGTTATGTGAAATTTTGGGCTAAACCCAAATCCTGAACCGAACCAGCAAACTTATCCGGACCGAACCGATTCTGCTAAATTAAACCGGGTGGGCTTAAAATTGAACCGGTCAAACCAAACTGTCTTACCCGTTTGAACCTTTAACTGAACCGGATGATATCAGTGTTAATGTCATCGTAGACAATGACAAGATGACGTCAGTGGTGATGTAAACATTGTCATGTCAGCGTTGACCTATATGACTGACGTTAGACATTGACTTTTTTGGGTTAAAGTTGACTTTACGTTTTTCAGCATATTGATTCCAAATCCGCTATCTGTTTTTCCCAATTCAAACCCGAAAGACTGCTATGCTATTTACATTTACTTGTACATAGTAATTTTGAGAATAATGTATTAGAATCTGATTTGGATAATTGTTGTGTTTAGGTGACGTTAATTCAGACACAAAGATTCTTCCTCCTCTTCCACCAAGACATCTTTCATCTTCACAACCTATGAGATCTGCTCGTGAGTTTAGTTCGAATTAACGTTCTATTAGTTTATGACATAGTAGTAAATTCTTACATAGTGTTTTTCTCGTAGGTGCTGACTTTGTCCGACCTAGTGCTAGGCCTGAGTGTGGGAGGCACCACTCTCAACATCGAGTTTTAGCAGCCTGAGGTGTATCTCTTCCTGTTCTATAAACTTGTGTGTTCTCTTATTGTGCTATATATTTCGATGCTTAATGTGTGTATGCGAGTATGTTGGTATGACTTGTGAAATTATGATATGATCCGTATGACTTATGAAATTATGATATGATCTGTATGACTTGTGATATATGACATGATCTATCTGATTTGTGATTTATGACATGATCTTCCTGACTTGTGTTTTATGATATGATTTGTATGATGACATGCCATGCATCATATATCAGAATCGGAACAATTGATATCAGGCATTTGTACATGCATCTTTATTGTTAAACAAGAATGCATTTAGATTGGGAAATCGAAATAACATGGCATATCATTTGGGTTGGGAAAATATACGAGGAAGATTAGTGGTTTCACCCTTCAGGCTAAATTCTACTCGGACATGGTGACGATGTAGATAGTGGTTCTAGGGAACCTTACTCTTCAGACGATAATATAGTTGGGTGTATGTCATTGTATTATATGCATCATATTGTACATATTTGTATATCGAAATGTTTGTATGAGTTTGAGCATGATGTTTAGATTTTCTTGATATGTGTTACCATCTGCACTTTAGAGACACACTAACTTTATAGCTGACTCCCTCTTAGTTCCTGTTTCAAATACTCAGACTTAGGCTACAATACTTGGAGGACCTCGTTTTATCAGACTTTATCCTATTTATCAGTATGCGCTATTTCAAATTATGGACTTTATTTAATTATTTTGGACTTATATGTAATTTCAGACTCAGACACTTTATTTTGGGATTTACTATTTTTAGCATGCATATGAGACTATTTCTAAATATTTTATTATTTTCTCGAAACACTATTACACGACTGCGTTTTACACAAGTGGAAATTATTGTGACTTGATTACCTTTTTAACAATTACTTTGAGTATTTAATTTCTAAACCTAACAACATTACTTGGAGGGCAATTTTTCAAACACTATATTCTAGGTTTGGCTTATTTCTTCTAAGTCTGGTTTAGGGGGTTACATTTAGTGATATCAGATCAAGGTTTAACCCTCGGGCTGTGAGGCTCAAAGCAATTTTAAAATCAGAAATGATTTTTGCATGCATAATAAATGTTTTCGGGTAAAATGGGAATTTTTGGAAAATTTGTATTTTAAAGAAATTAATATATTTTGAATAGAAACTCCAAGTACTGACTCTAATATTAGGATCCTCTCTTTTTATAGATAGACTACTATGCCACCTTGTTGGAGCTCTAGATTAGCGTCCGGTGGTTGCTGAGGTCGAGGTCATACCGTTGTGGCAGAAAATGATGCTATGCTTGTTATGGATCTACCACAAAATCAGGATGATATTCATGATGCTAATGTGGATGGGCAATCGAGGGATCAGACTAGAGCTCAGCAGACTGAAGTACATCAAGTTGGTGGTGGGGATCCACTTGTTCAGCAGACTCAGAGTGGTGGTCCACATGATTCCAAGGATAGTGAGACTGTATGCATGTATACTGCTACAGTGCATAGAGAGTTGCTTCGTTATCTTCGTCAGTCTGAGGGTGTCAAGAGACCCAGATCTACTGAGTTCTTGGCTATCGGGATGACTATGTTTGATGGGAAGACTGGTACGAATCTGGCTGATATAGAGTATTGGCTGAAAAATGTTCAGTGTCTGTTTATTGAGATGGATTATCCTACCGATCGAAAGCTTAGGGCTACAGTATCGCTGTTGCATGGTGAAGCCCAGAATTGGTGGGAGGCTAAGGAAAATGTTATTCCAGCCAGTTAGATCTCTTGGGACCATTTTCGACAAGCATTCCGAGACCGTTATGTTGAGCCAGAGTATTTAGCAAAATACCAGGATGATTTCATGAATTTGAAGGAGAATAACATGACCGTAAATGATTATGAGATAGAGTTCATGAGGCTGATTCAATATGTCTCAAGGTTATTGACCATAGAGAAAGAAAAATATGATTGGTTTCTAAAAGGGTTGCATCCAACGATAAAGACGGGTGTCACTTTGCATATGGATAAAGAGTATAAGAAGATTACTCAACAAGCTAGGACTATTGAACGGAATAAGGCAAAGATGAAGCAACTTGAATCTCATGGTATTGATCGAGGTAGGAAGCAACCGATCGTATCAGTTCAACACATTCAGGGGACTCACTCTAGGAAGAGGGCCAGAGATGAGTTTGACCATCAGAGTTATTCTAGAGCTAGACCAGTGACTTCTACTGTTCTGACCGCTAATGCTAGAGGTTTAACTAGTACTCGGGGGTGCTACAGTGTTCCTTTTGCAAGAAATGGCATTCAGACAAGTGTAGGAGACATATTGGGGCTTGTTTCATATGTGGTTCTTTTGAGCATCATTTTAGAGATTGTCCGCTTTCATCTCCATTTGCTTATGTTCTGAGCCAGTCCTAGGCATCTGTACATACTCTTACTAGGGGGAGAGAACATGGTAGATCTGTTATTTTGGGTTCTGCTAGTAGGGGTAGGCTTGCTCAGAGTAGAGGATCAATTAGATCAGGGGTAAGACAGCTAGGGTTAGTTTATTCTACCAAGATGCATAAGGACCGTGATGAGCCAAATGTTATTGTCGGTACCTTTTCTATCCATTCTATCTTTTATTTTACACTGTTTGATAATGGTTCAACCCATTCGTATATTGCGAGTTATGTAATTGGGGGACTTGAAATTCCTATTGAGGATACTATTAATGTTGTTACTATACATGGCCCGATAAGTAATACTGTTGAGGTCACCAAATTGTACATAAATTGTCCTCTTAAGATCCAAGGGGAAATCTTTCTGGCTAATTTAATGGAGTTACCTTTTGGAGAGTTTGATCTCATTCTCAGCATAGACTAGTTGTCTGCTCACCTAGTCAATCTTGATTGTGAAAAGAAGAGGGCAACCTTGAAAACTATTGATGATCATGAGGTGGTTCTTATCGGTTAGCGTAGAGGTTTTCTGTCTAATGTGATATCGGCCCTCAAAGCCGAGAAGATGATCAAGAAGGGGTTTATTGCCTACCTTGCTTACATTCTTGATCCGAGACAGTATCATTTCGGGATGGATAAGATTCGAATTGTGAGAGACTTTCCGGATGTATTCGTAGAAGAATTGTATGATGTACCACCAAAGCGTGATGAGATTGAGTTTGGCATCGAGGTTTATCCGGGCACAGCTCCTGTGTCTATGGCACCTTACCGGATGTCACTGAAGAAACTTAAACAATTGAAGGTACAATTGCAAGAACTGCTTGACAAGGGTTTTATCCGACCCAGTGTTTCTTCGAAGGGAGCCCCTGTTCTTTTTATTAAAAAGAAGGACGAGACACTTTGGTTGTGTATGGATTATCGGAAGCTGAACAAGCTAACGACCAAGAATAAGTATCCTCTTCCTCGTATTGATGATCTTTTTGATTAGTTTCAGGGAGCTACAGTATTATCTAAGATAGACCTGTGATCGGGTTATTACCAACTCAAGGTTAAGGATTCTGATGTGTTTAAGACAGCTTTCCGAACACGCTGTAGGCATTATGAGTTCCTTGTTAAGCCTTTCGAGTTGACTAACGCTCTAGCCATATTTATGGATATAATGAATAGGGTGTTTCAACCCTATCTTGACTAGTTTGTTGTGGTATTTATAGATGATATTCTGGTTTTTTCTAAGTCTGAGGCTGAACATGAGAAATATCTCCGGATTGTTTTGTAGACTCTAAGGGAGAAACAGTTATATGCGAAATTCAGCAAGTGTGAGTTTTGGCTCTCAGAAGTTATATTTTTGGGGCATATCATTTCTGCTGAGGGTATTTGAGTCGATCCGAAAAAGTTGAGGCTATAATGAGCTGGAAGCAGCCTAAGAATGTTCATGAGATCCGAAGTTTCTTGGGTTTAATCAGCTATTATCAGAGGTTTATTGAGGGTTTCTCTATCATCCCAACTTTCTTGACTAAATTTCTAAGGAAGAATGTTCCATTTGTTTGGAGTGAGGCCCAACAGTCTAATTTTGAGAAGCTTAAGATTGTGTTAACTAAAGCAGCAGTCTTGATTCAACCTGAGCTGAGGAAAGCTTACACCGTCTACAGTGATGTTTCTCATACCAGTTTGGGATGTGTTCTAATGAATGAAGGTAAGGTAGTAGCTTATGCGTCTCAACAGCTAAAATCGCTTGAGGATAACTACGCTACCCATGACTTTGAGCTTGTTGCTGTGATCTTTGCTCTTAAGATCTGGAGACACTACCTCTACGGGGATAAGCTTTATATCTACACAGACCATAAGAGTCTGAAATATCTCTTCACCCAAAAGGAGCTTAATTTGAGGCAACAACGTTGGTTGGAACTTCTTAAGGACTATGACTGCAAGATAGAGTATCATCCAGGTAAGGCGAATGTGGTTGCCGATGCCTTGAGTCGTAACGTCATTTTAGATTTGAGAGCCTTGTTTGCTCGGATGAGCTTGTATGTGGATGACATAATATTGGCAGAACTTCGGGTTATTCCTACTCTGGTTTCCAATATTCGAGCTGAGTAGTCTAGTGATTTATTCTTGATGGATCACATGAGAAAGGTTGATGAAGGTACATCTCAGGATTTCTCTATTGACTAGGATGATGTAGTGTGTTTATGGGGTCGTTATTGTATTCTAGGGAATTTTGAACTAAAGCAGGTTCTTCTTCATGAGGCCCATGGCAGTCCTTATTCTATACATTATAGTGGGGACAAGATGTATAAGAATCTTTGTGAAAGGTACTGGTGGAAAGGTCTCAAGCGTGATGTTGTCAGATTTGTATCAAAGTGTTTGATCTGTTAGAAGGTTAAGGCGGAACATCATCGTCCATCTGGGTTACTTCAGCATATTGAGATTCCTCAATGGAAATGGGAATAGGTGACTATGGATTTAGTCAGTGGTCTCTCTTTGACTCCATCAAAGAATGACTCCATCTAGGTTATTGTTGATCGTCTGACTAAGTCTGCGCATTCTATTCCTGTTCGAGTTGACTATTCTCTAAACAAGTTGGCTTGGCTTTATATTTCTGAGATTTTTTGACTTCATGGGGTACTGTTGTCCATTTCTGAATGAGATCCAAGGTTTACAACGAAGTTCTGGGGTCTCTTTATATCGATTTGGGTACTCGTTTGAACTTCAATACTTTCTATCATCCGCAGACTGATGGTCAGTCCGAGCGGGTATCTAGATTCTTGAGGATATGATGAGAGATTGTGTTTTGGATTATAAAGACAATTGAGAGGATTTTTACCGCCGGTGGAGGTTGCTTACAATAACAGTTACCAGACCAATATTAAGATGGCACCATATGAGGCTTTATATGGGAAAAAGTGTCGTACACCTATTGTTTGATTGAGCTTAATGAGCACAAATTTTTGGGACCGGATATCATACATGAGGTTGAGCAGACTGTCAGATTGATTCAGAATCGGCTTAAAGCTTCTTTTGACTGACATAAATCTTATGCCAATTTGAGATGTCAGGATCTTGAGTTTGATGTGAGAGATGAGGTTTTCTTGAAAGTATCTCCGTGGAGGAAGGTATTTTATTTTGGTCGGAAAGGCAAATTGAGTCCTCGTTACATTGGCCCTTATCGGATTATTCATCGAGTTGGACCAGTTGCTTAACAACTTGATTTACCACCAAAGCTTCAACGCATCCATGATGTCTTTCATGTCTCCGTGTTTAGATGTTATCGGGCTAATTTGTCTCATGTTATTTCGGTAGAGGATTTTGAGATCCGTCTTGATTTATGTTTTGAGGATGAACCAGTTGAGATTCTTGCTCAAAACAAGAAAGTTCTCTGAAGGAAGACCAATAAGATGGTCAAGGTCTTGTGGCGTATCATGGTCATGATGAGGCTACATGGGAGCCCAAGGCTGTTGTTAAAGCTCAGTATCCGCGCCTCTTTGATCTAGATAAATTTTGAGGCCGAAATTTCTTTTAAGGAGGGAAGAGTTGTAACACCCCAAATTAAAAACCCAGATATGTGAAATCCCTAATTTTGTAACACTAAATTTTTGGGAATTAATTTCTTAAAACCCTACGTGAGAGTGGTGACCTAATTATTAAATTCAGAACCTTTGGGTGGTTATCTGAAATGCGGGTTCTTTTTGGAACCCTTAGTGTGTAATTTACCCATTAATATAGGGTATAAATCCATCTTTTTCCCTAAGGGCTTTTCAACTCCCACTCTCCTAATCTGCAGTCGTCTATATCTCTCCCTCAACTCTTTCAATTAACCACCCCTCAACCCCTCCAATCAAGGCCCTAACGTCGACCGTTCGGCAATCCGACACCATTACCTTCTTCATCTTTTCGTTCCGACTAAGACTCATCCGTCCCTTCATCATCGTCGTTGGCCGTTTGCTCAAAACCAGCAAGAGACTGTCCGAAACCCCTACGCCGCCGTTCTCTCCTCTCATGTTGACTCGTTTTGAGTAAGCTTTTGAACGAGTTTCCCCTTTTCTTTTTTAAGTTGTGATAACCGACCTTGGTGGCCTTTGTTATGATGTTACCAGCGAGCCACCGCCGCTTCTTGTTGGGCTGTCGCCGTCAGTGGGTGTAAACCCTAGCTGCTCCAAATGCAAAAAGAATGATGGAGGGTGTCACAGGCTGTGTGTGTGGGGGGGGGTTATGTGAATTTTTAGGCTGAACCCAAAGCCCGAACCGGACCAGCAAGCTTATTCGGACTGAACTAGTTTTGCTAAATTAAATCAGGTGGGCTTAAAATTGAACCGGTCAAACCGAACCATGAACCAAATCGTCTAACCCGTTTGAACCTTTAACCAAATCGGATGATATTAGCATAGACAATGACAGGATGACGTCAGTGATGACATCAACAAGTGATGTAAGCCGATGATGTCAGTGATGATGTAAACATGGTGATGTTAGCGTTAACTTTTAGATGTTCAAAGTTAGCTTTACGTTTTTCGGCGTTCTGATTTCAAATTCACATCCTATTTTCCATATTCGAACTTAAAAGACCGTTTTGCTATTTACATTTATTTGTACTTAGTAATTTTAAAAATAATGTATTAGAATCTGATTCGGATAATTATTGTGTTCAGGTGACGTTGGTTCAGACAAAGAGATTCTTCCTCCTCCACCTCTACCAGGACATCTTTCATCTTCACAACCTATGAGATATGCTCGTGATTTTAGTTCGAATTAACTTTCTATTAGCTTATGACATAGTAGTAAATTCTTACATAGTGTTTTCTCGTAGGTGCTGACTCTGTCCGACCTAGTGCTAGGCCTGAGCGTGAGAGGCGTCACTCTCGACGTTGAGTTTTAGCAGTATGAGGCGTGTTTCTTCCTGTGCTATAAACTTGTGTGTTATCTTCTTGTGCTACATATTTCGTGTTTAATGTGTGTATGCGAGTATGTTGACATGACTTGTGAAATTATGATATGATCCGTATAACTTGTGAAATTATGATATGATCTATATGACTTATGATATATGACATGATCTATCTGATTTGTGATTTATGACATGATATGTCTGACTTGTATTTTATGATATGATTTGTATGATGACATGCCATGCATCATATATCGGAATCGGAACAATTAATATCATGCTTTTGTACATGCATCTTCATTGTTAAACAAGAATGCATTCAGATTCGAAAATCAGAATAACATTACATATCATTTGGGTTGGGAAAATATACAGGGAAGATCAGTGGTTTCACCCTTCGGGCTGAATTTCACTTCGGACATGGTGACGATGTAGATAGTGGTTATAGGGAACCTTAATCTTCGGACGGTGATGTAGTTGAGTTCATGTCATTGTATCATGTGCATCATATTATACATATTTGTATATTGGAATGTCTGTATAAGTTTGAGGATGATATTTAGATTTTCTTGATATGTGTTACCATCTGCACTTTAGAGACACACTGAGCTTTATAGCCGACTCCTCTTAGTTCCTATTTCAGATACTCAGACTTAGGCTACGGTACTTGGAGGACCTCGTTTTATCAGACTTTATCCTATTTATCAGTATGAGCTATTTTAGATTATGTACTTTATTTAATTATTCTGGACTTATATGTAATTTCGGATTCGGGACACTTTATTTGGAGATTTTCTATTTTAGCATGCATATGAGACTATTTCTGAATATTTCATCAACTTTTTGAAACACTATTATACGACTGTGTTTTATACAAATGAAAAATATTGTGACTTGAAGGGCAAGTTTTCAAACACAACTTTCTAGGTTCGGCTTATTTCTTCTAAGCCGGATTTAGGGGGTTACATTTATTCTATGTTCGTCTTTTTGTTGTCTTTCAAGTTTTTTAGACTTTGTTTTGACTAATTTAAATTGGTTTGTGTTGCACACTTAATTGTAGTGGATTAATCTTTTAACGAAAATTTTCTTCATATTTAATGCCTCGAATTCGAGACCTACTTAAATAATACTAAATTATTTACCACTTGAAACAATCCTCGTAGTTCTCTTTTTGTCTTTTTAATTTTATTCAACGCATCACATCCATTACATAAGTTTAATATACCATCTGGGCTATAAAGTTTTGCTGCAACAATTTATAAACCGAGGGTTAGGGGCGGTTCCACAGTTTAATTCAAATATTTTTAATTACAGAAAAAATTCTTATCTATCGGGAAATAAAATTTTAGACTCAAAATAATCCTATTAAAATAACAAAAAGATAATAATAAAACCAAATCTGAATAACTTGAGAAACAGATATGTCCAAATTTAGCCATTGTTTTGGTAGGGGGTAGCATTGTGTCAAGGCCATCCCTTATTATATTACGACCCTGCCTTGACAAGCCCGTTCATTACCGAGCAATGGTGGACCGAGTGATGATATGAGCAGTCCTTAAGGAGCTACCAAGTCAAGGATGCAAGTTGAGAAGCTTTAGGAAGACGATGAAGGCCCTATCCAGAAGGTGTCCTCATTTGGGACGAAGCAACGTCTACTCACGACATTCATGGTAAGTTTATTTAGCTCTTTAGAGGGAAGTGGTCTGGTGTCGGGTCTCCACCATCCCCCTCGCCTGGGCTAGCGATCGAGCTTCCTTGGTGTAAGCGACCTACTCCTAGGCCTATATGGGGCCTAGGTGTGCGGGCAGTGGGGCCTAGTGGTTGGCGCACTGTCTCTCCGGGAGAAATACCTATGGACGGTTTGGGGCCATAGGGCCCCATATCGCGCTTGTGGCTGAAGTACGAGGTTGGAGTGCAGCTATCGCTAGGCCCTGCGGGATTCGAAACTCTAAAGCCTTAGGGCCTTGTGACCCTGAGAAGGCTAGACCGAGATAACTCCTTGGACAATGAGGCATGAGGAAGGCTGACTTGTCTGGGTAACACCCATTTCAAGTGCCGCACGGCTTGCCAACCGAGCAAAGGGGGCCTGTCCGTGACACGTGGTATCAGAGCAAGAATACGATGGACAATATACTCATGTGATGGTGGCGTTTGGCTATGGCTTTTGATACAGTGGTGCGTATTTGTTAACCAGACGTCATAGTGCTCATGTACCAACTGGAACACTATGATGCTTTATTTAGTGGCTGTGGTGCGTGGTGACGCCAGACGGATGCGTAGCAAAAATGAGAGTTAGGCTATTTGTGGATCAGTTGGTCTCACGCCAAGCGCTCCCACATGTGGAGTAGGCAGGGTGGATCATCATGACAGGGGAAAAAAAGAGAGACTATTTTTTTTTCTATGCGCAGAGGCACTGGATTGTGCATTCTACGCCAAGCGCTCCGATGAATGGAGTAGGCAGAGTCGAATGATAGTAAATCAAGCGCTCTTTGGACTGGAGTAGGCAGGGTGGGGGACTACGCCAAGCGCTCCCATGTGGGGAGTAGGCAGGGTGGTCTAATCCCACGTCAAGCGCTTCTCTTCAAGGAGTATGCAAGATGGTGTAATGTCACGCCAAGCGCATCCATTAGTGGAGTAGGCAGGGTGGTCTAGTTTCACTCCGAGCGCCCTGTGAGGGTAGGCAGGGTGGCTAGAACCTACGCCAAGCGCTTCCGCGAGTGGGGTAGGTAGGGTGACTCCTTATGCTGATTGATCAAGACCTAGTCAAGGCGTAAATGTGTCTAATGGTGGGTTTGGCAAGGTAGTGTCGATGTGTTACATTAGCGCGGTGGCGCGTATGAATTAGGGCACAATGGTGCTCATTTGTTCGTTACAGGCGTAACATTGTTGTTAGCTGATCGAGACGGCGATCGAGTTGAGGCACAAAGAAGCGCAAGAACTTTTGTGGATGAGATTGATCTTTGCATAGTAGTGCATGTCCGTGATTTGGGACACCGGCAATATTTTTTTTTGGTTGCTTTAAAGTCTCGTTGAAGGCTGTCTATGGGACATAATGAAGTGTTTATTCCTCATAGCATGGGAGGGCATGAGTTCTAGCAATATGGGGATGCTTACGCATCACGCGAGAGGAGAGTCATTCCCTATGGTGGCTATCGGTAATAGTGATGCTTATTTTGATATATTGCCTTGTGTCGGTAACCCTTGCTTATTGATGTTTGTTTTGTCCTGTTAGTACAAGGGCGTATGCAGCCCGAAGCATAAAATGTGCTTATTTTTGTTAATCTAACATAATGGTGCTTGTCATTTCCAGGGTAATGGGATAAATTCTTGATTGATGGAAGTTAATGGCAATATTGTTTATCCTGGCACCGTGGTGCTTGATTGTTGCCTAACTATCTTTTTCCAGGTGAAAAGAGGAGTGAGTATAGATGGTTGTAGAGTGATACAACGGATAGCCATGGGTTCGTAGACTAACCCTAAAAGAAAGAGTTAGAGACAACTTGAAACCGTTCCATAATTGCTTTGGGTTCGGGGACTCAAGGCGGCGGAGTCGTGTTCTTCAAGGTGGTGGATTCGCCCATTGATAAATCAAAGGGGTATGATAAAACTCGTTTGTTGTGGGAGTACTTTGGTATAGTGTGATCGTCTAAGGGTGCAGGACAAGACTTTTAGGACCTCAAACTATTTAATGAAGTGGTCAAAGGATCACGACGATCGTTGTATGCCAGATGGAGTGGCCCCTCTCGAAACAAAAATGGAGTAAAAGGGAGTGCAAAGTTATTGGTATTCTCCCTCTTGTTGTTGTGGACTCTTGTAGTGGACGGACACATCATGGGTTCTCGGGGAAAAGTTACATTGTCAGATAAAATCAAGGAGCCTAAGGGAAATGTTTCTCATAGCTAATGACTTGTCTGTAAATGGCAATTTTCTTAAGACACATTGGGTCTTAAGGTAAAAAGGAATGTGTTACGGTGTGGTAGTTTGGACCGGATTCTCTGGCAAAAAATTGCAAAATGAGATGACAAAGGGTAAGGCAAAGTGCTATTTGTAAAGCTACTCGTTTGGGTGAGAAACACAAGGGTGGTACAACTTGGTAATGTGGGTGCATTTAAGGAAAGCTCTCATTAGGAGTTCCTTCACAAGCAGAGCCAAAGAGTAAGCGTGGGACAGACAAGCTCGATGGGTATGTGGTGATGATTCAAGTACAATTCAGATCTCACCCAAGTATTACAAAATCCCCAATTTGGGCAGTGGAGATATGGGCTACTACCGACAAGCTAGTTGGTGGGGTGAGCTAGTAAAGCCAAGGCTAGGTCAAAGTTGATGTATGGACCAAGAGACCAAAAGCAAAACCTGGTTACCATGGATATGTCAGTGTTACCCAAAAATAGAAATGTGGTGGTCAAGGAAGTTATAACGCACTTCCCAGAGTTTGGCAATACATAGCGTGAATTGCAGTGGGAGTCGTACTGGAAAGTCCCATTGAACTTGTAAGGTACATTTCATTTTATTATTATGTAATTGGACTAACCAATTTCGTGGTCAGTTTTCTCTTTGTGTGTGTTCTGACGACAGGTGTTCCTACCAATTCCTTGAGGGATGTGGGGGAAATCGATTAGAGAACCAAGACAGTTTTAAGGTTTGGCAGGTGTTAAAAAGCCATGGTCGTATGCAACAGGGATAAATGTTAGCTTCATGTAACAAAGGACACGATACAAATATCACACCTATTTGTAAAAGTCGATGTCTGTGCAGGCACAATGATTCTGGGTGTGTCGACAAGAATGGTGACAAACGCGAAAAAGTGGAACGAGTATTGCCCAGAGAGAGAACACACCCAGGTGCTGGGGCGTCAACACAAGGTGGTGGGTCGGTAGACCCTAGTCGGTTTAAGGAACTTGAGGCCGTAGTGGCTGCCATGAGAGCTATGGCATCAAATGATCGGCTTTGAGCAATAAAGGAAATGCAGCAAGAGTTGACCCAGACTATCAAAGATTTTGGTAATGGAGGCAAAAGAAGCATTAAGTCATATGAAGTTCGGACTAGATGAGATCAAGACTCAGGTTAACCTGATACAAATAGCTATGAGCAATTCGATGACAGTAGATAGGGTCTGAGGACTAGGGTTTCAAAACCTCAGCAATATGAGGAGAACATAGATGCTAGGGAGCTTGAAAATTTCTTATTCGACGTCAAGCATTATTTCCGATATACACATACTAAAACAGATAAAGACAAGGTCGCGGTGGCCTTGGTGTATCTAATAGGGGACGGCAAGTGGTGGTGGCGGTCCAAGTTTATTAATGGTGTTTGTCCTATCAAAATATGTGATGAGCTAAAGGGAGAGTTAATGGGCTCATTTCTTTCCCAAAAATGTAGAATATAATGCTCAAAAGAAGCTAAGGGATTTAGCGAATACATGTTCTATTCGAGATTATGTAAGAGAATAAAGAGATATTGATCCTACATGAGAATACTCTACTGACTAGATGTCGTGGGCATATGGGGAAGAGTTTGGTTCCTGCGAAAACCTAAGTTACACGTAGAGGGCACAAGTGAGACATCATTTTGGAGTCCACGACACGAGACTAATGTTGATATGATGGTTGTGGGGTACTAATACAGGTTCCTTTGTGGGCGTGATAACAAGATGAACTTTTCTAGTAAGTGGATAATGGGGAAGACATGTCTTTTGGGAAGAGGGTAATAGCCCCGTGACAAGTATAGGCCATGTGTGTCAAGAGATCAAATGCGTACTTTTGTGCTTATCAACAGTTCTGTCTGTTACAAAGGGAGTGAAGGAGAAACGAAATAAAGGGGCAACTTGATTGGCTATTACAAGGGCCATAGGAGACCATTAAGAAGTTCTAGCGAGGACATATGACCATCTATTTTGGCTACTGGAACAAGGGCAAGGTTGTTCGAGAGAATACTGGTGGGCATTCATTTGGTAAATGGTGCACGTATAATTGAGTAAGAAGAAAACCTCACGAGTGGATGTTATTAGCTTGTCGTAGAGACTGCATTCTCAAATAGTCAAAACACCTGAGGTATACATACAAAGGCATACCATGATTGGTGGTAGCATAAGGCAATGTGTGCCAACCAGGTAATCATACGAGACTTGTGTGGATATGTTTTCATTGATAATATTGCTTGTATATCTTATTAAAACAGGATGTATTGCGGAGAACAAAAAGTAAGTACAATGCAATACGGTGTTGGCAACTAGAGATAATCTATGCATTATTGAGCAACCAGGTGCAACGCGAGCATGTGCTAGCAAAACTTGGGTTAATATTGATGACAAATATATGGTGACGCATTCAATACTTTGGAGGTCTCGGTATGAGATGAGGCAAAGTTGGCGAAGATGCTTAACGTCGAGGAGCAAGCCATTGAGTAACGAGTCATAACACGTTTGCTCATGATCAGGTATGTTACTTTTGTATTTGTGTAGGTTAATGGGCAGATCGTGGAGCACAGAGAAACTACAAGGCACTTGTTCGAGTGGATCAATGGTTTGTTACTTGTCTTTTTCCCGAGCCACAATCAAAGTAAAAGTAGGGGAGCATGAATCTAAAACTCAACATGATATAAGTGGAACTGGGTCATAATGAGTTGGTGGTCAGTCTAGATGGTTACGGATGTACAACATAGTCAAAAGGGGATAGAAAGAACCCAGGATCGAGGCTTGAATTATTTGCTTGAAGGATAAAATGGCGGGACAAGAAAAACATACCAAATCGAGCACGAATCGAAGATGTACTGCCACAAGGGTTCGTATCGGCTCAACAGGTGATGAAGAACTGGTGTCAATATCAATGAGAACCATCCCTTCTTGGACTACATTGATAAGGGCATCGGTTGAGGAAGTGGGGGAGAATGTCAGAACCATCCCTTCTTGGACTACATCGACGAAACCATCGATAGAGGAAGTGAGGGAGAATGTCAGAACCATCCCTTCTGGGGCTACATCGATAGAGTAAGTGGGGGAGAGATGTCAAGGCCATCCCTTATTATATTACGACCCTGCCTTGACAAGCCCGTTCATTACCGAGCAATGGTGGACCGAGTGATGATATGAGCAGTCCCTAAGGAGCTACCAAGTCAAGGATGCAAGTTGAGAAGCTTTAGGAAGACGATGAAGGCCCTATCCAGAAAGTGTCCTCATTTGGGACGAAGCAACGTCTACTCACGACATTCCTGGTAAGTTTATTTAGCTCTTTAGAGGGAAGTGGTCTGGTGTCGGGTCTCCACCATCCCCCTCACCTAGGCTAGCGACTGAGCTTCCTTGGTGTAAGCGACCTACTCCTAGGCCTAGGTGTGCGGGCAGTGGGGCCTAGTGGTTGGTGTACTGTCTCCCCGGGTGAAATACCTAGGGACGGTTTGGGGCCATAGGGCCCCATATCGCGCTTGTGGCTGAAGTACGAGGTTGGAGTGCAGCTATCGCTAGGCCCTGCGGGATTCGAAACTCTAAAGCCTTAGGGCCTTGTGACCTGAGAAGGCTAGACCGAGATAACTCCTTGGACAATGAGGCATGAGGAAGGCTGACTTGTCTGGGTAACACCCATTTCAAGTGCCGCACGGCTTGCCAACCGAGCAAAGGGGGCCTGTCCGTGACACATTGCACATGGACCAGGTTGTCGGAAAGCAATCGAGCAGAGCTTTGAAATGGGTCCGGTCGAATACTGTCATAAGACGGAACGGCATGGGCTCAGCATCTCTTAACTGAGCTATTGGGTATTCTCCTTAGCCCACGAATTTCCTAGGCATGAAAATTTTCCTAAATGTATAGGGTTTATTTGGACAATATAATGTTATTGCATGAAATTGTTGTTGGAAAATTGTGAGGAATTGACAACTTTGAGCCATAATTTGAGAAGTTAAAGGTGGAGATTCGAATAAGGATTTTATTAGGTCTTATTCAATTCCATGAAACCTTTACAACGGTATCTTATGTGCTCAAAATAGTTGAGTAATTGTAGAGAATTTAATGCTTAAAGTAAGATTAGTGTGAACTGAGTAAGGAAAATAAAACCCCCTTATTCCACATGGAAGGATAAATGACATGAGAAGTGTTTATATACACTTGCTCACTTAATGGTTATTGAATGACTTAACTAGAAATTGTGCTTTACCTTCAGGGGTGCAAATCAATCTTATTTAGGTTTGGGGTGCACTCTTATGATGTGGCAATGCAAATGTTTAAATTAATTGTGCTTTTTGTGGACTTGTGGAAATTTTACCCACTTTGAATATTTTTTCCTTAAGATTGACATTTTTTGAGAAAATTCCAAATTTAAAAGGGATATTATATTTTTTCCTTAAATTCGAATATTAAAAACGGTAATGCTTGCAATTCACAAAATATATTCGAGTAAATATGACGTTGATTGTTTGTTTTCGAATTAAATAGGAAAAGAATCAATGACTATTAAAAGTCGAAATATTTTATTCCCACGGTTTAACCTAATCCCTCCCCTATATAAACATCACCTCTCTTTAAGTTTTAAAAGAACTCGAAAATTTTCTACTCTTGAAAATTGCATTGTGGTGTTGGTGATAGTCAAAGGCAAGGACTCTGTAAATGATCTCTTCAGAAGTGCTACTGTCAAAGACCATCTGTCGTATCATTGGAGACTGACGCCCAAATAACCAAAGCACAAAAGAGTTGTTGAAATCTGTCTTAAGAAAACTGTGTTTGTACAGACCTCAACAATCTTTTCTCGATTTTATTTCGAATATGTTCAATTCCATTAAACTGGTTTTATTTTTATTTTTTTTCGTTTATGTTTAATTTTTATTTCGAATTAACCTTATTTGTTCAACAATTGTAATTTTTATTCTAATAGTTATTCTAATTATATAGACATGTTTTTAACAAGTGTCGTCTTTCATAGAACAAAAGGCAATACATGGAAAAAAATACAGAATAGAAATAACATCATCGACAAAACATAACAAAGAGTTTAAAACAAACCCGGACAAAACATATACATAACATAAACAACAAGCATGAACAAATACATGAAAAAAAGAGAAATAACAGACCAAACGTATAAACAAAGAAAACATAACAAGAGACTCAACAATCTCTAAACCCAACAAAAAAAGGAGCAAAAACAGAGCCAATATCATCAATCTTCAATTACATGACATTTCGAAGGTCAATGAAAGATAAAGCGTGTGGAAGAATGCAACAAGACAACATCATCGACAATTATCGCTTCAAAAATCTAAGATCGCCGATGATAAATGGACAACCCAAAATAGGACGGAGCTGAAAATTCAAACTGACGATCTTTCATTTCTCCGACCATCGCTGAAACGTCGAAAACTGAAAAAATTAAAAGCAATCTAATAAAACTCAGAGGAGAAACAAAATCAGGGAGGAGCCAGTTTCAACTTAAATCGATAGAACCAAAAGCCCTCATTCCCCTCATCTTCCGAACAACCTTCACACAAAAATGATCCAAGCAAACAAAACAACGTCAAAAAATGATTGTCGAGAAGCAAACAAAACAACGTCAAAAAAAGGATTATATAGAAATGTGTGACAAACATAATACAATTTCATCTTAATTTCTCATGTCTGTTTGGTTGTATAATTATATTTTACAATCATATAAGTTTAAATTTTAAATAATATTAATTAGAGTTATTATTTGATACACAAGTTGTTTAAAAAGTATTCAACTTTTCCTATATAAACTATAAAAATTTAAACCTTAAATTTAAATTTAACCTCATATACCCTAAAATAGACAAACTTGTATATCAAATAATTTTTATGTTAATTATCATAAAAACTAACCTTACCTTTTAAAAATATTATATATAGAGATAGAGTTGATCAATCAATTTGATCAATCAATGGATGGTGGCCAAGAGAGAGTGAATTGGCAATTTAAAAATTGGTGGAAGCAAATTACAAAAAAAAAAAAAAAATTGTAAGAAGATTTATAGTGATTCAATTTCCTCAATGGAATCTACATCAATTACATTAGCTACCACACTAAGGATTTTCACAAACACTAATTTGTCTTTTCTTTTAAGCCAAAGAGATAACCTCACAAAATCACCTAGATTTATACCCCAAAGTCTAGTGACTCCTTTCCTAAATTAAATACAAATAATAAAATTTTTAGAATCCTCTAGATTGTTTGCAGAATTTTTAAATCACTAAAACCCAACACTTGATAAAAGAAAAGTACAATAAGCGATCACACAAGTGTTTACAAGATTTTACAATAAATCTCTCAAAAAATTTGAATTTTTGTTTGAACGTTTTGAAGTTTTAGAGATTCAATTTTATTCTATCACATTGATTTCTAACCGTTTAAGTTGTTGAAAAATTAAATATAATTATTGTAAAATATTTTTTTTACATTAAATGCTGATTGACAACCATAAATATCGATATACGAAAACTTGTATCAATACCTGTTAAAAAGTCGTTTATTATAAAATTAAAAAATCGTTAGTATTACTATAAAAAAGAGTCCTAACATGACGTGATATTATTTAAACAGTAAACTATATTATAAAATTACAATATATAAATAAGTCGTTTATTCAATTCTGAACTTACGCCTGCATTAATACTTGATAGTTCAAAAAAAATAAAAACAAAATCCAACGTCAAAATATAATATGTTAGCTTTCAGCATCTGCTTACGGTCATTTAAATTAAATATTTAGTCCATCACTTTATTTTCATCCAATACTTTGTATTTTTGGTAGTATTTTCTCATCGAATTTCACGACAGAAAACGACTTTCCCAACCAACACACACGCTATAAAATTATTTATACAGTATTTTCATTTTTTAACTGATTTTATTTAGAGGGAGAGAGAAATTCTAAGAAAATAAAATATTTCGTTAGGTCTTGAACTTAAAACTTAAAGAGAGGAAATGAAATATGTGAGTAGCTTTGACTAACTAGCTATCGACGATTGCTTTTTTACAGTATTTTTAAGATATATATTATTTTTGAAATATAAAATATTTACTTTACATTATTAAAATAACTTAATTACATTTCAATTTGATTTGTTTCTCAACCCTAATTGTACGTTGCTTTACAAGTTGTAAAAATGACAACGATTTACAAGAGGGGATGAAAGCGATGCCGTTTTTAACTCTCTGGTCAACCAATCCCCCTTCCTGTCCATCTGTTAAACCCTTGTTCAAGCTCAATGTCTAAGCCTTTTAGATTCGACGAGGAAAATCAAATTTGGGAGCAATGAACTGTAAAGCTGTTAGAGGCGTCCCAACAAAGGGTCATTTTAAAAGGTTAGAAACCTTCAATTCTTCTCCTTTTTCCCCTTCTTGCCTAGTATAACTCTTTTGAAGTGAAATTATATGTATATATAATATAAATTAATGAATTCCATGTTAAATAGGTTGTTTCTGTAGCTCAAAAAGTGGGTTTGTCTTAAAATATGGAAAAGAAATATGTTGTTTTGGTGGGCATTTTTCTGCTGCTAGTTGTTGGTTGCTCTGGTAATGATTCAAAGGTGAGTTTCGTTAATAGATGAAGTTTATTTAATTGGTTAAGTTTGTTGATGGGATTTAAGATAGTTTATCATTGATGTTTGGTTTTAGGGAAATGGTAATGAAAAGACTGGTTTAGTTCGAAAAGAAGATCCGGTTATAGAAAGGGGTGATTCTAAATCTATTCTGGATTCGATTAAAGATAATGGAAGAGATCAATCTGATGGATCAGAGAGGGGGGTTGATAATGATGCGAGTAAGAGTGATTTGGACCGGAAATTGGGTTCGAAGGAAGGCAAGAATTTGGTAAAGGATGGGAAGGAATTGAGTGGTGAAGTGAAAGGAAATACGAATAGTGGGAAAGATCACGGAGGAGGTCAAGTTGATGGATCAAAAGAGGGTGCTGATAATGATGCAAGTAAGAGCGATTTGGACCAGCAATCGGGTTCGAATGAAAGCAAGAATTCGGTAAAGGATGGGAAAGAATCGGGTGAAGTGAAAGGAAACACAAGTGGGAAAGAAAACGGAGTAGATCAAATTGATGGATCAAAAGGGGGTGCTGATAATGATGCTAATAAGAGCGATTTGAACAGGCAATCGGGTTCGAATGAAGGTAAGAATTTAGTGAAGGATGGGAAAGATTTGAGCAGTGAAGCAAAAGGAAATAAGTACAGTGAGAAAGATGACGGAGGAGATCAAATTGATGGATCAAAAGGGGGTGCTGATAATGATGCAAGTAAGAGTGATTTGAACCAGGAATTGGGTTCAAATGAAGGCAAGATTTTGATAAAGGATGAGAAACTGTCGAGCGGTGAAGTAAAAGGAAATACGAACAGTGGGATAGATAACGGAGGAGATCAAATTGATGGATCAAAAGGGAGTGCTGATAATGATGCAAGCAAGAGCAATTTGAACCAGGAATCGGGTTCGAATGAAGGCAAAAATTTGGTAAAGGATGGGAAACAATCGAGTGGTGAAGCTAAAGGAAATACAAATAGTGGGAAAGATCACGGAGGAGATCAAATTGATGGATCAGAAGGGGGTGCTGATAGTGATGCAAGTAAGAGCGATTTGAACCAACACTCAGGCTCAAATGAAGGCAAGAATTTGGTTAAGGATGGGAAAGAATCAAGTGGTGAAGCAAAAGGAAATACAAATAGTGGGAAAGATCATGGAGGAGATCAAATTGATGGATCAAAAGGCGGTGCTTATAATGATGCAAGTAAGAGTGATTTGAACCAGAACTCAAGTTCGAATGAAGGCAAGAATTCATTAAAGGATGGGAAAGAATCAACGAATAGTAGGAAAGATAAGGGAGGAGATCAGATTGACGGATCAGAAAAGGGTCCAAAGAAAGTGAGCGAAGAGGAAGAGATTATACAGGCTTCAGTCCAACCACCGCCTCCGCTAAAAAGGAAAGATGGCTTTCAAGTTACAGAATGTGATTCATCTGATATGTGTATGGATATGAATAAAAAATTTGCTGCCTGTTTGCGAGTTGCAGGAAATGGTAAGTGTCCTTTACTTGGATTTCATCGGTCTTGACATTTTTTTTATTGCAGACATTCATTAAAAAGGTTGCATGTTTCTAATAATAGAAAAGAGTATGGATGGATTTTCAGTATTGATATCGATCACATTAGACAATCTTTAACGGTTTTAACTTTTGTTTGCAATATTCCAGATTCTTCCAATCTGTTACTTCTGATTCAGAACAAGGGAAAGGGACATCTTAACCTTAAAATATCTGCTCCTCCTTTTGTTCAGTTAGGGGAAAAGGATGTTGAACTCGAAGAGAATCAAGATAAAAAGGTATTTGTAAACAACACTGCAAGTTATTAAGATCACAAATTGTTGCTCGTTTAAGGTCTTACTATGGTTTTTTGGTATAACTTAATGCTTTGGATTATGTCTCGATTACTCGACTTGCAATCAGTTCTAATGCCGTTTAACACAAGCACACCTGAAAAGAAATTGGGTCGGATGAAAGTAGATAAACTTTTGTAGCCATCATCCTTAACACATTTTTTTTGTTTGAATACTTTTTTTTTCCCGTTTTAGATTTGAATACCATAAATACCCTTTTGCTACAGTTGGCCTTTTGAAAAGCATGTATAGGTCCTCGAGCTTTCATCAGAGGGCCTTGCATGAACAGGCAATCCAATTACTGTGATGATAACACGCAGTAACTAATGCAGGATATGAATTGTTTGTATAATCCTTACTAACTAATACGAAATGTCTATAATCAAGATATTTTTTAATGAAAATGCCTTTATCTAATGGATAAAGGTACATAAATTTGCTAATTTTGTGGATCGAACAGACTTCATTCTGCATGTGCTTCTATATGTTTCACCAATTGACATGATTTGTGATTTTCAAGTAGATAAGTCTTGATGATTAGGCTGTCCAGATGGTGCAACTGTGAGCATTTCTTGCTTTGTAAATGATAATGATGATATAAGAATATTCCATTAAATGCGTTTGCGCAGGTAAAGATTTCCATAATGAGTTCTGGAACTGAAAACTTGATTGTCTTAAAGGATGGTATCGGAGAGTGCAGCATTGATTTCAAGGATTTGATTCCTCAAAATTCGGCCAAGTCCTACGTAAACTTCTTGTCACTAACCCCTACGACAGCCTTTATATTCGCTGTTGCTATTCTGATTTTAGTTTCATGTTGGATGGGCAAGAGCTTTAGATGGAGGCAACTCGCCAAAAGTGGCCCGAAATACCAAAGGCTAGACGTGGGGCTGCCTGTATCTAACAAGGCAAGAAGAGAACCAGAGGTTAACGATGGTTGGGATAACAGCTGGGGTGATAATTGGGATGACGAGGAGGCACTGGTGACACCTTCAATGCCAAAAACTCCTAGCGTTTCCTCCAAAGGCCTTGCCTCGCGACGATTGAGTAAGGAAGGATGGAAGGACTAGTGCCGTTTTCATTTACGTAAGCAACCGGAACCAGACTGAGGAGGGGGGCAATACATTGATATAGACTCTTGTTTAAGTTAGACAGTTAGAGGTAGTCTTTTTTGTTTCTTGATTGGAATGGAAATGGAAACCTGAAGAAAAAATAACATGATGGAGGGCTACCACGATGTTATTAATGTTACATTTGATCTATTTTATCTAATGCGTCCAGATGAGTTAGTAGTTTTGTGATTTTACCATCTCACTATTTGCATTGAAATACTTCAAAACATGTTGCAATTACTTACCAGTAATTTTTATTGCATAAAAGGCATAAAATAAAGGTTGCATTGAAATACTTCAAAACATGTTGCAATTATTTTGATACCCAATTTACATAACCATTCATATTTAAACTACAAAATCTAAATCTCTAGCCTTAACACTCTAAAATTTAAACCTCAAATCTTATACCCTAAACTCTAAATTCTAACCATAAACCTTAAATTCTACACCTTACAACCTAAATCCCTAAATCACAACTTAAACCTTAAAATTAAAAGGCTTGTGTAAACATAAACAAGCTTGTGTATCAAGGATAGAAATCTTCCGTCCTTTTCGGTGCTCTTATTTATGCCCTCACACTAAAATTAGGTTTTGGGTTTAGGTTAGAGTTTAGGGAATTTGTGGTAGGGTGTATTTTTTAGGGTATAAGGTGTGAATTTAATTTTTTAATATTTTTTAGTGTTGAGTATAAAAAAGCATAAAAAAGGGCAGATAATTTTTATCCATGTATCAAAGTATTTTCATAAAATAAACTGTATAAATGAATATTATTAGTAGGTTTATGAAGATATTAATTTTAACCTTTTACCAATTGTTGCATTAATTATTTTTAATTATTGTATATGTATGTGGATCGGATGAAGTTTATGTATGATATTAACAAACACGTTAGCATACATGACAAGCCGTTTGCAACTTTTAAAAATAAACTTACGTTTGTTAATTGAAAAATAAATTACGTTTAACATATGATTATATTAGAATTAATGTAATTTTATATATAAAAAAGAATTAATGTAATTTATAATTTAACCTAATAATAATTTAAATCATTTTTATAAATAATTAGATTTTTATTATATCTAGGTGAAACTTATTAAATAAAAAATATTGAATATAATAAAAATAAGAGTTATATTTTTTTATTAAATAAGAAGTGTTACATTTCCATATCGAAATTTGAACCCATACAAGATGAGACAATATGACCATCCTTAGCCACTAGACCAATTAGTGGATCTCTTTTTTAGTAGCGGATCTAGAAATTCAAAAATGGAGGTCCAAAATAGATACTGCAATAATATTTTTAAAGGAGAAAAGGGTCTCATTAAAAACCCCTTCGTAATCGAACTCAAGCAAAAGTCCAACTCCAAACTAAGAGGGTGAAAAGAATGCCCTATCTGATATTATTAACCAAACTACCAGAGGATACCAGTCGCAACAAAACCATAATCACCCGAACAAAGATTTAAAGATAAACTACAGGACATCCAAAGCTAACAATAATCCTAGAACAAAACCAACAATAATACAAGACAAAAACCCTCACAACAATAAGCCCCAAAATGCACAATACTCAAGTCGATAGACAAACTATTCAAATAGTAAAATTAAAATTACGAATACTAAAATCAATTACAATTGTTTTGACGAGTTTTCATTCTTTAAAACCGCTTCATGATTTCTTCATCATCAATTTGGAGAAAAATGTCTCTTTTTATATAAGTGACCAAACAATCATTCAAAAATTGATCACGCATGCTATCTCGCAATCTATTTTTCACGATGTTCATTTTAGAAAATGTTCTTTCTACACTTACGGTTGCTACGGGGAGAATCAAGACCAACTTTATGAGCAAATAGACTTGTTGGTACACTTGATACTTCTTTGTCTCGACCAACTTCATTAAATTTTCACCCATATCCTTTAATGTCCAAAATCTATCATCCTTCTACATATCAGCAATATAATTATCAAGTTGATCATCAAGGCCTAGTCTATCAACACTTGTAAACTCATCGGGATAAAATTCAACAAGTCTAAGTATCTTTAGTTTGTCAAGAAAAAAACATATCAAGTGGACTTAAAGAAGCCATACAAGTCAATAATTCCATACTAACTTCATCAAACTTATTGTTTAACTCTTGAAGTTGAAGATCAATAACTCCCAAGAACAAATTCGAAAACGATGAATATTTGTAGTATCCAAACGACCACGTTTCTTTCTTCCTAGAGAAGTATACACAACATTCATATCAAGAATATCAAAATGAAGTAATTGTAGCAAAGAAAGACTCTCACATATTTTCTCTCATGGTTTGCAATCTTTCTTTAGTTAAAGTGACAAGGGACAGCATTGACAACATCTGAATTTTTTTCTGCAAAGCTTTGTTTAATTCATTCACAATTCCAAATGTTTTTTTCATCAAGTAAATTATGAAAATAAAATCAAATGACTATATTGCAAAACTTACATTATCGGCTTTTCGAGCTTCATCATCATTTTGAACATCAGTACCAATCAAATCAAGCACCCCATGTATTGCAGGATACAAATCAATCACATTCAAAATTAATTTATAATGAGACCCCCAACATATATCACATGGCCTACCTAAATCAAGCTCTTGATTCAAACATTTTTCAGTCATAATTTCTCCCTTTTCAAAAGCTTTTGTAATTTTTTCAGCTTGTTTTTCTCTAAGCAAATCTTTTCGCTTACAATATGCTCCAACAACATTCAACAAATCTTCAACCGTATCAAAAAGCCAACAACAATTTTTGTTTTTTCTAGAAACAACAACAAGGGTTAATTGAAGTTGGTGAGCAAAACAATGTATGTAATATGCAGATTGTGATTTTCTCATGATTAGAGCTTTAAGACTATTAAGTTCACTCTTCATGTTGCTAGCCCTATTATACCTTTGCCCACAAACTCTTGACAAATTCAAAGAATATTCATTAAGCATGGAATCGATAGCTTCTTTAAGAGACAAAGCTGTGGTATTTCCAACATGAACAATTCTAAGAAATCGTTCCATTACCATTCCTCTTTTATCAACATAACGCACACATAAAGCCATTTGTTTTTAGATATACATCACTAGATTCATCTACTAGTATTCCAAAATAATTTTTACCAAAATCTTTCACATTTGCCTTGGTAGTTTCTTTTGCACACCAATTGATAAGTTCTTTTTAAATTGAAGGTACAACCATTTGATTATTTTGGCGCATTTTTCAAAACAACATTTCCTACATCATTATTCTTTTTCGCAAACCAATTCAAAAGTTTAAAAAGTTTTTCTTGTTATTTGATTCATCACATCCATGAAATGTCAATCCTTGAAGCAAAAAAAATCTCAAACAATGAAGAGAAGCAGTCAAACGAATTCGATAATCACTTTTAGCTTGCTCATTTTATTGGTTTAAAGAAGCTTCAATGGATGACTTTGAATTTTTCAAATTCTCAAACTTTTAAAAAGCTTGATTATGAGCACTATTAACCCCTCCAACACGCTTTCTAAATCTAACTGGCCTATTACAACTATTAAACCCGTTAACAACAAATGCATCTTCCCCTACAACTTTGGTAGTTTTATTCTTAAACAAGTAACAAACAAAGCAAAATGCAACATCTTTTGAAACGCTATACTCAAGCCAAGAATATTTTTTAAACCAAGATTTATTAAAGCAATGTAATATACCTCATCTGAAGTCTGTTTGAGGAAATTTATGCTTTTTTGGTTGGCAAGCACCTATTTGTATGTATTCTTGCTCTATAAGATGATAGCCAATTTTTTTTTCTTTTAGCTGGATCATGTGGAAGAGAGCTAGCATCAAGTTGGCTCTTCATCTCTTTTGATGCAAATGTTGTACTACCATGTGTAGTACGTGATGATCTCATGTCATTTTCTTGAGTTTGGGGCATATTATGCAAAGGGAAAGAAAACTTTAGTTCGGCTTGAGTTGATGACGAGGCACAAGTAGACACTTTGGAAGAACTTGCACCATTCTTTTTAGATTTTTGAACAAACCAATCCAAAGTTCCCCTATTATTCTTTCGTGGAGCTTTTATGATTTTCCATTTTTGATTCATGATTTAGACTTAGTAAATCTTTCATTTTAATCGTCACTCTATTCTATATAGAAATGAATTAGATAAATTCAATCTATTATATAAATAGATATTATAAAAAGAAACTAGATTATATTAATAATACAAAGTATAAGATCCTTTCGGGAAGTGATTGGTGTGACATAAACATAAAAAAACATAAAAAGGGAGTTAACCTTCATTTTTACACTTTCATTCATTGATTCACTCATTATTACGACGAGACACGCATATTTCTATCTCACACTAAGCCAGTAAATTAACAAAAAGTAAATCGGGAATTTTGGGAAGAAGGAGCAAGAAGTTATCGAAAATTACGTGTGTATTTTTTTCTTCTAAAAAGCGGGTTCGGTGGACAAAGCAAATCTCTTCATCACATTTTTCGATAAAATAGATTAGATCTATGTCGAATTGCTAAGGTCGTATTAATCAAATCAAATAAACTATTAATCAAACCTTATTATCATTCATCTTCTCACTACTACAATTACAATAATTATTAATTAGAATTCACAACTCAATTGTTATATATATTATCAAAGAAGTAAGATCTTAATTACTAATTAAGTAATTTTAATTGTTCAACATATAAATTATGTAACAAACTTAGAATTGAATCAAAATACTAAAATCACACGAATTTAACATAATTTCTTTACTCGTTCTCAAAAATGCATATTCAACCATATTCAACATCTAAATATTCAATTTAACAACAAAATCACTCAAATATATTAAATTGAACCCAATATTTAAATTTAATCCTTCAATTTTAACTCACTCAAATTAAAAAATAAATTAAAAAATTAAAATATGAACTTAACTAAACGTAAAGAGGGTAAGAGAATAAGTGAATAACCTAAAAAAATGATTGTAGTTCGGACTTCATAGGCAACTGAGTGGAGAAAGTTCGCCGAAAATTTTACAGATGAGCCGACAGATTTACGAAGCTGGTTTTGCAGTATTAGGAGAATGGGTGATTGAAGGAGAAGGGAGAAATAAAAAGAAAAAAAGTGAACACTTATTCCCATAAAATTTAAAGCACAACCAATTTTTAAACAAAATAAAAAAACCCAATTACTTCACATGATATAAAGACACAAGAAAAGTAAATAAAGTCAAATGTTTAGCGGTTTATCTGTCAACCGCTCAACCTATTAAAACTTAACTTTTTTTCTTTTCATTTTTAAAATGGGTATGCAAAAACCTTTTGACTGAAAAATGGGTATGCAAAATTATTTCTAATTTTCCCCCTTTATATATTACATTATATTCAGGCACTCTCCCCAAATAATGGGGGTGCAGCTGCTACCAAGGTTGCTTAATAAATTCGCCACTGCTCTTTTTAATATACATGTCCGTCTTACGGTTCATGTTCGAGGTGTAAGGCTGCCCCATCTAACAATGTTGTCTCTAAAGTTTAAACTCGCGTTCTCTCCTTAGGAGTGCAATGTGCCTTATCAATGCACCAAACATTTGTTGGTAAATAAGAGTTATATTTTGATGCACAAGTTGTGTACAAAAATTGTACACAACCCTTTTTTAAAATATAAAATCTAAATTTCTAACTATAACACCCTAAACCCTAAACTCTAAACTTTAAACTCTACTCGTAAATCTTAAATTCTAAACACCACAACATAAGTTTCAAAACCTCAAACACTAAAATAAACCTTTAAACTCTAAAAGAGTAATTATTCCATACACTAGCAATAAAAACCACAAGCATCTCAATTTTAGGGTTTATATATTCAATTTAGGGCGTAGAGTTTAGGGTTTTAGTTAGGGTTTAGGCTTAAGGGTTAGAATTTAGAGTTTATAGGTTAAAACATAAATCTCTAACCATATTACCCTAAACCAAACCCTAAGTTCTAAATATTATCCCTAAATTCTAAACCCATGAATCATACACCATAAACTAGATCTCTAAACCATAAAATTAAGACATTCGTAGAAAGTTTTAATTTTCAACCGTCAATGTATTGAATATAAATTCATAAAACAATATGAAATTAATAAAAGTAATTTGTTGATATACATGTTGCGTAAAAAATTAAACCACCTTGCATTTAAAAAACCAAAACCTCTATTCAAAAAAAATAAAACTTAAATTTATAACTCTAAACTCTAAATTCTATCTATAACTTTAAACTCTAAATTATAAATCGGCAAATTAAACTTCATAAACACTAAATTAAATTTACAATTCCTAAAATATAAAAAAAATTGTGCAGTCTAAAATTATAGAACATATGTATTGAATAAATTTATAATTAATAGAAGATAAATGTATTTTTTTTTATTTAAAATACATCATGGGATGGATAGAAATACAAAAAAGTATTGAAAACCTTTGAGGTAGAGATTCTCACTTTGAGTTCTTTTTGGTCAAAACCTTTGGGCATATATTTGCACTTGTTTGTATAATTAACAGCTTTGACTTGGAAGTTTATTCTTATCTCTTAACCTATCATTTTAAGCATGCACATAAATTCATTATATGTAATTAAAAAAAGTCAATCATCCTCGTCCAAGCGAACATACAACCACCAAAATTGAAGAGTCCGGTTTAATCATAACTTAACACATAGACGAAGTTAAAGAAATTTATATTACGGGTGTCAATTATTTTAAAAATAATGTTAACATTTAAGAAAATGTCAACTTTTTAATATTTTTATACTAAATTTTACTTAAAAAAAGATTTATTATTGATGTCAACCGACACCTAAATCCCAGCTGCTTCCACCCTTGAGTGTTTATGTTGTATGCTAAATTGTGTGCCAAAAGTGTGCCTACTCGACAAACCACACCAACTACCAAAATCTAAATTTTAATTTTTAAATGATTGTTATCCACAACTTTACATAGGAATTTAATAGTTATTTTTTAATACTAATCGAAAGGGAGTTGTAGAGCAAGAATATTTAGCGGTTGATCAAATTAATTATTTTTGTTCTTTCATATTTCTTTTAGATTATGTGTTCTAGATTCAGTAGGAGTCATATTCTTCCTTTTCTTAGAGTTTCCATTTTCTTCCCCTTTAGGTAGAATTATGATTAAATATAAGATTTGTCAAAAAAAAAGAGAGTTGTAGTAGTTTAGTAAAAAATTTGATATTACACGAGAGTAAGAGTACAACACGATCTCTCTCGAATATACTTTGAATTGCTTAAAAAATTGTTTCGTGGATTATTATAAAAGTGTGAAGTTACTTGTATAGTTTGATCAAATCATCTGTCATCATGCTATTTTCCCGTTTAATGAGTTTGGACTTAATATATTAATTTTTATGCTAGTAAAAATATCACTGCAAAACAAACTCGTTAGCATTGACAATCACAAATAATAATAATACTAAATAGAATAACATATATAATTAACGTTTCAATAAATTTCATTCTAAAATGGTATAATTGACGCATAATATAATCGTTAGCATTGCCCAAATCTGTTTTAAAAAGAAAAAAAAACTGAAAAATAACACAAAAAGTATTTTAATATACTTTATTCTAAAAATAATAATTATATTTTAAATCATCATGTCTTCAAAAATTATTAAAAACAATAATGCGGGTGATGGTAAAAAATTAATTTAATAAAGCTTTTTCTTTGCATTATACCATTTTATAATAAATTTCTTTCCGATGATATCAATAGTCCAAACAAGAGAGATAAGACGTGAGTAAACTGAAGGGTTGAAAATCATTTGAGCAACATACACATTATGACTTCAATATATTTATGGCCCAAAGGCCATGCAAGTTGGGGTCTGTAAAAACTCACAAAAGTTCAACAAGTAAAATGATAAGTTGTTTGAGATCTACGAGTTGAATGAGAGATAAGAATGTCGTTTTTATTTTATTTCGTATGAATTTAAATATCGACATTTACTATAAATTTTAATATATCTTTACCTTAATAAAAAAAATATAATGAGTATTGTCTTTGATAGCCTAACAAAGTAGAAGCCTTTCAAGTCTCTTAGGACACCACCTACCGAGACATTGTTTGAAGATGAAAATTAACACATAGTTTTATAATAATAATAATAATATTATTATTATTATATTGTGGAATCGTTTACGAATTTTGAATTCTGAACATAATTTGTACTTGCGTAGCAAGGCAAGCGGACTTTAGAATGCTTGCCTTCTTACAAAGCAATTGGGTAAAGTGCACAAAGGTCGTTTAAACAAAAAAAAATATTTTCAGCTGAAATTTTAAAATTATAAATTAATTATTAAATTTATTAAACTATCATAAAATGTTATCGCTTATTATAAAATAATAATAAATTTAAATAAGTATAAAATTTATTTTGTAACAGTTCGATAATTTTTAATATTATCTAATAGTAATTCGATAAAATTTGATAATCATTTATAACAATCTAATAAGTTTAATAATTATTTATATTTTATCTTAAAAATTAAAACAAAGACAAGGTCAACATGCATTTAATCTACCATTTACAAATTACACTAATCAAGTTTTCGGCTGCACAAATAAAGAAATTTCCTTGTCACTTCGTATAATATTATATAATATGCTTAAACTGGATTATTATAATAGAATGAAAAAAAAAACATTTGACAAAACATATATGCTCTTAATCTTGCATAAAAATCTAACATGGTGGGGATGTCACCTTTACACGGTACTCCATTTTTATACGCTTTTTTTTTTCTTGCAGACTTACCCGACACCTTCCCTTTCCTTAAACACTTTGTAAGAAAACCCTATATATACACACACACCAACACCAATTCTTCTTATCTTGTATCAACAATTATATCTTCAAGCTTCGCCAACACACAAAATTATAAAACCTTCAAGTTTCGGACACTCGATCCATACAATCAAACTTGTTTAATTTGCATCTACACCATGGAGAATTGGTCTTTGCTTAGCCGCCTAAGGAGGGTTGTGAAGAAGGTGAAGTTGTTGCTGAGTCTCGACACGAGCCGATGGCGTGTCGCTTCGATGATCGGAGGTGCTTCTCAGAGGCTGAGCTTCGGGGACAGGCCGGGGTTGGGGGCATGCGTGGATGAGGGCAATGAGTCTGAGGATTTCTCGAATCGATTGACTCGGACGACAAGTTATCAATCGGAGGATGATGTGGATAAGAGGGCCGAGATGTTCATTGCTAATTTTCATAGACAGCTTCGGATTGAAAGGCAGGTTTCTTTGCAGCTCAAGTACCTGCGTGGGAACAGCTCTGATTACAATTCTCCTTGATTCATTCATTCATGCATTCTTTATTATTGGTAATGGAAGCCTGTACGTTTTTATTAGAGGCTGTCCATTGTTGTGAATTCGATTTGAATTTGTTTAATATTTTTCATTATTTTCTGTGAGACAAAAGTATTGTTATTTATTCAAATATTATGTCCATTATTTCAAATATTTAAAATGTGTAGTTAAAGAAGAAGAATTCACGGGTCAAACTTTTTATTTGTTGGGAAGCCGTAGGCTGAGAGTTTGTTGTTCGTTAGTGTAATAGATATAGAGGTGTTAAAGTAATAGATTAGGGGTAAATGAATAACGTGTTCGATGAATTGGCTAAATAAATGGGTATGAATAAAAATTTTATATTCGTTTAATAAATAAACAAACACGAACATAGAGACGGAGCTAAGATTTGGGGTTGGAGGGCAAACTATAAATATTTGAAAATGAGGGTAAATTCATAAATAAATCATTTTTTAAAGAAATAAATAGGGGCAGAAGTGAAAAAAAATTCGGGGATGGGGGGCGATTGCCCCTCCCCACCCGCACATAGTTCTGTCACTGCACGAAAATAGGTGTGCTCAGTTCGTTTATGTTCCTGAAAAAGCTCGTTTACTTAGTTTCTTCCTTTTCTTTTTTACATTTTAAATATTGGCGAAGATAGATACTAAATTTCAAAATATAGTGTATTTTTTTTTTTTACATTTCAAATTGTGAAGCCTAAGGAGCTTAATGACTAGTGGTGTATTCTCACTATTTTGGCTATAAACGAACATATTCGCAAACGTTACATAAACATATTCGCGAACGTTAAATAAACATGTTCGTGAATGCTAAACAAACAAACACGAACACCTTCAAAAATAAATAAACGAACATGAACATAATATTAAAAATTTAAACGAACACGAACCAAATATGAACATTATATTGAAAATTTAAGCAAACCGAACATGAACAACTTCAAAAATAAATAAACAAACACGAACAAAGCCTTCTTCATTCAAGATCGGTTCATTTACTCTCCCTCTACGTATAAAAAAGATTTTGTTGTAATGGATCTAAATTTAACAAAAAGAAAAAGTAACGGCGTTAACAATTTAATTTGAATTTTAAGGGTAAACTACCGAAATGATCACTTACCTTTAGTAAATGCACACTTTTTCTCACTAGTTTCAAAAAATTAACGTTGTGGTCACTTATATTTTCGTTTTTTAAACATTTGGTCACTCAGGTGTAAATGACAACAATGTTAATTTTTTAAAATCGGTGAGCAAAAATATACACTTACTAAAGTAAGTGATCATTTCGGTAGTTTACCCATTTTTTAAATACAAAAAATAAGTGACTTAATTCCTAAAATTAAAAGTTGTGGGACTAGATTTTAAATATATATTCATATAAAAATAGACAAGAAGCCCTATCATTAATTTCTTTATATTTATATTACATGAAAATGATTGATTATAACATATTGAATTATTGATGTACAGTCCAATTTGTAAAATTACTTAAAATATTAATATTGTAATTTTAAATATAATTGTCCTTGATAGACTGATAGTTCTCTTGATCCCCCTAATGTATTATGTAATATAGTAATAATATATAAACCATATTGGACTGAATTGGGTCTTAGGGAAGGCGATGTTGTTTTTTCTTTCGGCAGTTTTATTTTCTCGTGTCATGTTATATAAATGTGGTTTAATATCTACTTTAGCCCCCCTCCCTCTGTACAGTTTCAATTAATTTGGTCCTTCAACTTTTATTCTATCTGTACAGTTGAACTTTTGACATTTTTATTAAAAAATATCAAGTTTTTCCACATGTAAAAAGAAAATGAAAACAATGAAAAATTCTAAAAAATTGTAAAAATCGTTAAAAATCCAGAAAACTCTAAAAAAACCTTAAGAATATCAAAAATTGACTAAAATAAGTAATTTTTAGATTTTTTCATTTAAGGAAATTTTTAATATTTTAACTTTTTTATGAAATTTTATTTTAAAAATAGAACTATTACAATTTTTTTAAAAATACAGATTCAAAAACATAAATTCAATTTTTTTTATATTTTTGCATTTTCGTATTTTATTTAAATTTTGATTATTTTAAGTTTTTCTAACAAAAATGTCACATTAAAAATCTAAATAAGTCGTGTGACATTTTTTAACGAAAAAATTTAAGAGCTAATAGTGCTGACTGAATTAAAGTTGAATAATCAAATTGATAATAAAGATAATAAAACGACTAAAGTGAGAATTGCCCTAAAGTGAAGAGGTTAAAATAGATAGGACGAGTCTACTACGCTCGACGAACACCGCTGAACACCACTAATGCTAAACATCGTTGAACATAATTAAATTTATTAATAAAGATTAAAAATCTCAAGAACTAAACAAATAATTATAAATTATTTAAAATATAATTTTAATTAAATTATTATATATATTATATTATATTATTTTTTTAAAAATAATTGGATCAAATACCAACCTTAGTCAATTTAAAAAATAAAAAACCCTAAACCCTTAACCCAAAACTATAAACTATAATCCAAAACCCTAAACTTGAAATTATAAATTTTAAACCCTAAAATATAAACCCTAAATAGTAAACAATTTCATTCTTGTTTTTATTTTCGATTTCTGTTTAAGATTTACATATCTACTTTTTGTTTTATTCAATCATGAAATTTTATCGTTATTTATTTCACTTTTTTTATTTCGCTAACGATTGCAAACATAAAATTGAGTAAGAGGTTAAGAGAGGAGAAGAAAGTAGAATATTCAGTGCATCAAATGATTTTTTGGACAAATTTAGGGTTTAAGTTTTAGGGTTTTATGTTTATTATTTAAGGTTTAGAGTCTAAAGTTTAGGGTTTAGAGTTTAGGGATTTTATTTTTTAAAATTAACTAAAGTTGATATTTAATCTAATTATTTAAAAAATTAAAAAATTAAAATATATATGAAAAATAATTTAATTAAAATTTTACTTTAAATAATTTATAATTATATGTTAAGTTTTTAAGATTTTTAATCTTTGTTAATTAATTTAATAATATTCAACTGTATTCATCCATGTCGTAGAATTTTCTAAATTGATATCACCTATAAACTTTGATTATAACAAAGTTTCAGCAAAAGATTCTATTTTATTTAGAGATAATAGTGGAGCGGGGTGGGTACATATATAAATGTTGGTTATATCATCCCGTTTTAACTCATTTCAATTTGATTTCTTTCAGAAAATATAAAATACTTAATTTTATTATAAAATATATTAGAATAAATGTTTTATGCAAAATAAAGTAAATTAATTTACCTATGCACTTGAATTGTATACTATAATTAAAACATTTTTATTGATATAAATAAAACAATGCAAGCAATTGAAGTTTATTCTATGATTTTATTTTATATATTTTTTCTTTTTTATAGGCCAAATGAGATTATTAGTGTAACAATTAAAAATAAGTTCGGCTACGGAGTATTTCCACATTTTTAAAAAATTGAATTTTGAAATTTTTTTTTTAAAAAGATCATTTTTGAAAATAATAAGGACTTGGAGTTGCTACCAGTCACTTGGATAAGGTATACCGAACACCATAAAACCAGATATTCATGAAAAATGTTCGGGAGTTGGTTACGTGTGGGGAAGGATTAGCACCCCACAATGCCTAAAATCGGTACCAAATCATATGTTACTTTTGATCGATGAAAATTATTGAAATTTAAATCAACTTTAATTAAATGCTCTTACTTGAATATAAGCCTTAATAAGCGAGCTTTAAAAATTTGGTGGGCTTGAATTAATTTGCCATTTAACTAATAAGGATTACGTAAATTCGGACCACATATTAAACCGACATCGAAAAAGACCGACTGCCGTGTTAATTCATGATTCGAATTAAATACAACACCTTTATGCATGATGCAATCAATTAACCATGATGTTATATCTTAACCAATTTTATTCATTTCAAAATTTACCTTTAGACGATATAAATTACTTTGAATATTTGGTCAATATCCAAAAAGCCAAGATATTACGACACAAATATCTGAGTTAATAAATACCTCATTTTTTATTGTTAAAAAATAATTAATTATCAAGTTAAAGGTGAGATTAAATAACAATGGGTAGATGGATGACAAATAAGTGCATGTCACAAAAATAAGGAAATAGACAAAAAAAGTATAGCAAAAAAATAACATAAAAAAATTCGGAAAAAGGACCAAATTGAACAAAAGAAATGAATAAAATAAATGCGGGAAAATTAAAGTGCGAAAATTTAACCTGCGGAAAAGTAAATGTTAGAAGTTAGATGTTAGGTGTTAGCGAGTTAGATTAAACGCGCTATGAATAATACAAATCATACCTCGCTGCGGGTCATCGTAAGGCCGAAAGCGAATCGTGATACGAAACAAAATAAAGGTGCAATAATATATATATATACCTATATAATAAGGTAATAATATATATATACTCACACGTATACTAGGCATAATAATATATATACATATCATAATGTAAGCATAATATATATATTATAACTATAATATAGCTAACACAATATAAGGAATATACTAATATATGTAATACTATAAGGCAATTGAAGTAAAAAGAAACCAAATAAAACAAACATAAATATAAAATGAATGCATGACAGCAATGGAAAGATTAGGATCGATATGCATGGGATTCAAAAAACAACATCAAAAATTAAAGGAAAAAAAGATGTAATAAAAAGACGACACAACATTTAGTAAAACTTTTTATAAGAAATGGAAATAAAATAAAGAAGGAAAAGACGGCAACTCTTCATTTCCAAATCAATTTTCGACGCACAAAAAAAGAACAAGGGTTCTCTGTTTTCTCTTTCGGTCAGACAAAAATCCCAACCCTTTTTAAACATGCCCATGCTCGATTTCAGTAAACCAGGATTAGAGGCGCCGGTCATCGGCGGCGTTCCTCGCCAGAGTGCCGTTCCTGAAATCGAAAAACGCTTGTTCGAGACGGTTCCTCCCCGGATAGCAGGTAAGTTTCGAACTCTCTTTTTGTTTTAAAAATGCTCATGCCAATTCGAAAGGGCGATTCAAGTCCTTGAAGACATGTTGAGAGCTTGTGTCATTGACTTCGTGAAGAATTGGGAGAGATCTCTACCTCTTATGGAATTTGCGTACAATAATAGCCATCAATCTTCGATCCAAATGGCTCCATTCGAAGCATTGTATGGAAGGAAATGTAGAACTCCCCTATGCTGGTCCGAACTTGGAGAAAACAAAGTGTTAGGACCTCAAATGCTTAGAGAAACCGAAGAACAAGTTCGAATAATCCACGATAGATTGAAGCAAGCCATTGATAGGCAAAAATCCTATGCAGACTTGAAACGAAGAGACATTCAATATAATGTAGGAGATAAAGTCTTTCTCAAAGTTTCTCCTTGGAAGAAGGTTCTCAGATTTGGTAAGAAAGGAAAGCTCAACCCCCGGTTCATTGGACCATTCGATATAGTTGAAAGGATTGGTCCAGTGGCTTATCAATTAGCACTCCCTAGTGAATTCGATAAGATCCACAATGTATTCCATGTTTCGATGCTCAGAAAGTACCGGTCTGATCCATCTCACATTCTAGAGCCTGAAGAAGTTGAATTAAACCCCAACTTGTCCTATGAAGAAGAACCAATCAAGATACTTGACAAGCAAGTTAAGAGGCTTAGGAACAAAAATATCTCCCTAGTGAAGGTATTATGGAGGAATCACAAGGTAGACAAAGCAACTTGGGAGCTTGATGATACAATGAGAAAACAATATCATCATTTATTCAAATCAGGTAAAAATTCGAGGGTGAATTTTCCTTTTTAAGGAGAGGAGAATTGTAATGCCCTAAATCCTAGCCTAGTAGTATTGAAACTAATTGCCTAAATTGATAGCTAAATTGAACTTGTAATTAAGCTAATTAGGATAGTTAAGGACTTAATTGAAAGAATAAAAGAAATTAGGGACCAATTCATGAGTGACCAATTCGAATAGATTAAGGAAAAAGGAGATTGCATGTTAAAATTTCCAATTCTCCCATTTGCCCTTGGTTAATTACATGATTAAAGATTAAACAAAGGATAAATTAGACATTTCCTAAATCCATTATCTTAAGCTATCATCATCATCATCTTCCTCCCCATTATCATCAAGCTAGCCGAAACATAGAGAGAGAAAGGGGAGAGAATTTTGCATGCAAACCTTCAAATTCAATCTTCATAAATCATCCATTGATCAAATTAAGCTTGGAAAAAGGTATAATGCTTGAACCTAACTTGTTATAGATTGTTTGAATGATATTCTTGTTGTATTGATGAATTGGATGATTTATATGTATGTTAGGAGCATGCTAGATTCAAATTGAACTTGAAATTGTAATTCCTAGCAACCAAATTGATATAGGATATATGATTAGTTGCTGGACAATCTGGGAATTGTGAACATGATAGAAAACAGTCTTGTTAGGGACTGTTTTGGTTATAGAAATTGTGCAAACATGTTAAATGAACTTAGAATCCTGTTTTGATCATGTTACTAGGTAAAGAGAAGATTGAATTGAATACATGTGTTGCTGGAAATGTGACTACATCTAATTGAACTAGTTAAATTAGGTAATGGACTGCCTAGTGGATGAATTGGATATGTAAATATGATCAAATAGATCAAACTAGATTCAACAAGATTATACCCTGTTTTAAGAACATAGATAGGTGAATTATGGTGACCTAGACATGTATGAACATGAATATGAATGAAATTGCCATGTTAAGACCTTGCTAGAATGAAATAAGAAACTAGAAATACAACCTAGTGTAATCTGCCCATAATGCTCTGTTCTGGGCAGTGACTTTGAAAAATCAGTAAAAATTGTGTATAATGAATTTAAGGTTGAAATTTTTATGGACAACACCTTGGAATGTCTAAATTCACTAGAAGAAAACAGAGCTAAACTCTGGGTTGTGTACTGAAATGTAGAGTAGAAATACTAGAGACAGTGCAAACTGCCTAGTAAGGCAGGATGCCATGTCTTTAAGTTAAAAGCTATATTAATTGGCTAAGAACTAAAATGCAAGCCTTATATGGTTATAAAGACAATTTTTTAGCTTTCCAACGGTGTAAACCAATTGAAATTCTGACGTACAGAATGAAAGATGTGCTTGATTAAGTGACTAGAGTGCAAGCTGCCTAGCAGTAGCTGCATAGGCAAATGCACACTGTTTTGTGGCATTTTGCAAACTGTCTTGAAAACAGTTTTAGGCTTTGAAATATGCCTTATTTTACATGAACTAGAATGTAGAAAAGTGTGGTTGAGTAAAAAGGAAAATGTACAAGAGCATGTTGCCTAATATGTGTATGTTATATGCTTGTAATCTTGTCTTGAATTGAATGAATTGGCTTGATGAATTGTGTGCTAACATGCTCTTTATATCTTTGTGTATGGCTTATTAGAACAAGGAATAGAAGATCTCGTGAAAGAAGAGAGGGTTGGCCAAGCTAATAGGAATGATAAGGGAATCTATATCAAGGAGCAACACTAGCTTGCTTTTGCTTGGAGTTTTGTGAGTGTAGTTACATTTAGGGTTGGGATTTAGGTCCTAACCTAACCAGCATGACTAAATACTTGTTTGTGCCTTATGCTTGAAATGAATCTAAATTCTATTGGTAATTGGTTAATAAAGGGAAGAAAGGATATAATCAATACTTGATAAGCTAATAACTCGGTAATGAAGCTAGATAATGACAATGAGTGAATTGTGCTTACTAGTAATGCTTGATGTGTTCGAATGCAATGTTGGATTGAATGATCTTGTATGATGTTTGAGAATGCTTGATCACCTATGAATTGAACTAAGAATTATATGGCTTAAAGATCTAAAATGAAATTGATCTTGTTATGCTTGTTGCTTAATCAATTGATGTGCAATTGCTTGCTAATAAAAGACTCAACAAGTCCTTGGTTGCTAGTTGGTCATAGGTAGAACGACATGCCTTAGAGTCTATAGCTCGACTTAATACGATAACATGTTGGTACTTTCTGTACCTTAACACGTTGTGTAACAAACACATTTTATTCAGGTACTTTGTGTACTCTAATACGTGGTGCAACAGACACCTTCTTGCTTAGGTACCTTGTGTACTAAGTTAATACGATAACATGCTAGGTACTTTGTGTACCAACTTGAGACTTGATTACCTAGTCTTACTATCTACCAAGCCAAAACAAGAATAAATGAACTTGAAACAAAGACTTGTAATTATGAATGAAGAGTGATCAAACTTGATGTTTACTAATGATCTTGAAATGAAATGAAATTACACGAATGATTTAAGTACTTGTTATCTTAAAATGCTAATGACTTGAAAGGTAAATTATATAGTAAAAGGGGACCCTATTCGAATGAGCCTTGATGATCTCATTGCTTGAGAAGCTTGATGCTTGCTTAACATTGCTTGTTTGATTAATAGAAATTGTGATTGATCATTTGTTTGACTTGATTTATTGTGAGCTTGAAATGGATTCTTGACTTCTTGAATTGTTGCATTCGAATGGTGCATATTGGACTAGTTATGTCTTGACTCTACTTAATTGATGCCTAGTTAAGATAATCCCGAATAAAATGAACAAGGACTTTAAGTTAATAATCTGAATAAATTGATAGATCTAGGAACTACCTCACTAAGCACTTTAAGTACTTATCACTATTGTTTTCCTTTTCCCTAAAAATTTCAGGTTTAGATTGATCGATAGCCATCTTTTCTTGAGCTCGGAGCAGAACACAAGCAAAGGATAATGTATGACTTGATACTTTTTGTAAGACTCCTAGATGGTGGCATTAGATTGGTGTCTAGTCTTGTTATCTCATGCATTTTGATTTGTACATAGTTTGCATGAAAACTTGTCACTATGGTTGTAATGTTTCGAGGCACCTTTGATATGTAAATGTACTTAAGCTTGTATGTAATGACTTGATGGCCTTCTTTGTTATGTATATATAAGTATATGAGTCAAGTTTCCAAGTGAAAGTTGTCTTGAATGTTATAATAGTTAATTTGAACTAATCTTGTAAATCAAATCGAACTAAAATGTTGGTAAGATATCTTGTTTGATAGGCATGTATTTCGAATGGCCTTAAGACTAGGGTGAACTTAGTTTAAATGGAATCAACTTGATATGCTAGATTAATGCTTGGTTTAATTCAACAAGAAATGGATCCTAACTTGATCATAGTGTTTGAATGGTCTAGTAAGTCTTGGTGGTAACTTGAGTTGATTATAAGGGTAACTTGATAAGTAAGAAACTTAAGAAATTGTTCAAATTTGCCGAATTTTTGCGTCTCATTACATGTTACATGCTTCGACACTCCTCGCTCCTAACCCGGGAGGGTTGTTACATGGGTAGATTAGTCTCATTATTTTCCTTCATGGATGCGTTGTAATTGTAATATTTTCTTTGGTTATAATAAAAATTCAGTGGCCATATTCAAAAAAATTGAGTCAAGCTAAAATATTCTGAATTTGTTAGATTGACGAGTCATATTCTATAATTCAAATTTTTTATTTAAAAAAATTTCGAGTCGAGTTGTTCGCGTTTTTGTTCAAATTAATGTTATGGTACTATTTGGTTTCAATTTAAACAACTTTTTATAACCATATATGACATACATATATTTTTCTTCGTATTTTTCTATACGTGATATGCATATATTAGTCAAAGTTGAGGTATTCGACTCGAACTTGAAAATCGACCCACTAATTACTCAAAAATCCAAGTTATTTGAGTTCTCAATTTATAACTTAAACTTTATTTGAAATTTTTTCGAGTCAAGTTTATAAAATTACGATTTGAATTAAGTCCAGTCCAATCCGGTCGAAAAATTCTATTTCTTTCGAATAGAATTTTATACACTCATAATCTCTCCTATCATTTCCAAGTTCCATTTGATGTTCAGTGTTTGTTTTTCGGGAAAAAAACTTTGATACACATGCCGTGTAAGGCCGTGTAAACTTTAGTTTACACGTGCCTTTTAGTTTTAGAGGTTAGGGTTTTAGTTTAGGATTTAAGGTTTAGGGGTTTAGGTTGTAGGGTTTAGAATTCAAGGTTAGTGTTTAGAATTTAGGGTTTACGGTTTAGTTTTTTAGGGTTAAGGTTAGGAATTTAAAATTTGGATTTTTATAGTGTAAATACACATGCTTGTGTAATATTAATTTTACAAAGACTGTGTATCAAAGTTTTACCCTTGTTTTTTCTTAACTGATTTCCCTATGAACTAATAAACATACTATGCTACATTACCATTTCTCATGCAATAGTAAGTTCAGATTACCGAAATTTATTCTGCAATTTTAAAAAACAATTAGATTATTATATAATTGAAAACTTAAAATAGAAATATATAACTGTCAAAATCTAAATTTAGTAATCACTTCCCAAAACAAATACTTCATTAGCTCTCGGCTTGTTTATCCCAAATCAATCCTCCAAAAACTGAAGCACAGAACAAAGAAAATGAGCTCTCAGGTGTGCAAATCTGCTTCTAGAGTTATCCGATCACTCCTTTCAGCTTCGAAGAACTCTCGCTTTTGCTCTGGTGATTTCCTCATCTTATTGTTTTTGTAACGATTCCTTTTTCTGCAATTTTTGTTTTTGAGAGATTAGCGATGGCCTGTGAATTTATTTTTTGACGAACGTGTTTTCCGATGATGCGAAATATTGCGTTGACGTGTTTTTTTCTTCTTCCAGTTTTGTGATATGAAGTGTTTGATTCTTATTACTAGTTTTAGATCAAATCCTCTGAATCATTTTCAACTCTGATTGTTTATAATTTCATTTCAATATTTTGTTTCATTGCTTTAACTTTTCTGATATATTGGTATCGGAATTACGATTATCATCGATTGTTGAGTCTTTCCATTTTTTGGATACACTATGTTATTTCTATTCACTATTTAAAAAGAAATTGTGTACGAGGCGATCTCCATACTGGATCTGTATATAAGTGCAAGAATATGTCTGTTTCGGGAATAAAATGCATAAAAAACTTGAAAAACAATTATATTCATAGCTAATTTATATCATATCTGATTAGTTACACTTGATCCTAAAGCGTTATTATGTAATCTTCAAAAGGGAAAAGATTAGGAGAGAAATGTCTCATTTTCCTAGTTCTTGAATCAATTCGGTTTTTGTTGAAAAGAAAAAAAAATTGTTCCACTTTTCATGTTTTTTAACGCTTTTTTCATCTTTCACCGTCACTTTCTTTGAATTTCTATTACATGAAATGCGAAATCATTCTGTTTTAAGGCATTTAACTTTTATATTGTCGTCAGCAGAAGGGCGAGCAGTGGCGGCGGCAGCAGCAGTCTCAGTTGACAGTAAGTTGCTTCTTTTAGCTTCCGATTATGGATGCGGTGGTTCTGCCAACGCATCCAGAGGATGGCTTCCAGGAGTGTTTGCTCTTCCAGTGGCAGGTTAGAATGAGATGCATTAAATCTCAGAGGATAAATAACCCAAAAAAAAGCAGCAAAAACTATGAACTGAATGTTTGTTTTGCATTATCTCTTTGTAGCTTACATGGTTCAGGAGCAGGAGGCTCATGCTGCACAGGTAATCCAAAACATATTGGATTCTATAGCTAATACTTTATATATATGTTTTTCATCTCTTTTATTATTTTTTAATTCCATTCTTCATCATTCAGAGTGAGCGCACCTTCATTGCTATCAAGCCTGATGGAGTACAAAGAGGACTGGTAAGCTTCTTCTTATCTTTATTATCAACCTAATCTTGTCTAAGACTTCCTTATCTTCTTAGCTATAGCTGAAACTAAGTTACTTGCACTTGGGATTTGAGTGTTAGATATTAGTATGTGCCTAACACAAAAATATTTGTATCAAACTCGGGTACTTAAAGAAATTTGAAGTCTGAATTCAGATAATGAATATAAAAAATGATGCTTCATGCTTGTTGTCATTACTAGTTTTAGTCAGATTGTAGGTAGGTATGTCTTAGAAGAAATAAACTGGACATTTATTTTAATCGAATTTGAGTGGGAATATTTGGTACAGATATATATCTAACATAGATATATTAAAAACATTTAAGTCGTATATTTGGTGGATTTTAAAGACTCGTATTCTAATATTTTTCATGTCTGAAAAAGTACCGGACATGAATACTTTAAGAAAAATGAAAAATCGAAGCAACATATCTGGATGTTTTGTTTTTCTCTTGTTGTCAAGTTTAGCTGTTTAATTTTCTTTAATTGTGGATTGAAATACGCCAGAGAGTTGGGCTAAAAGAATGTATATTATATTCCAGATTGCAGAAATCATATCTCGTTTCGAGCGCAAAGGATTTAAGCTCGTGGCTATAAAGATAACGGTTCCTTCAAAAGAATTCGCCCAGAAACATTACCATGACCTGAAGGACAGACCCTTCTTCAATGGCCTGTGTCAATTCCTCAGTTCAGGCCCTGTGGTTGCTATGGTAAAAACTGAACCACAAATCTCATCTTCTCCTTCTATTTGTTTTCAACATAGCCGAATTAAAATCCCATAAAACAACAGGTGTGGGAAGGAGAGGGAGTCATAAAATACGGCCGAAGACTCATCGGAGCAACCGACCCACAAAGATCGAAGCCTGGAACCATCAGAGGTGATCTAGCAGTGGTCGTCGGAAGGTATAAGGCTGAATATGCTTGAAGTACATTAGTGTTACGAATACACATATAAAATGGGATTTTGTTTATACGATGCAGAAATATAATTCACGGAAGCGACGGACCTGAGACTGCCAAGGATGAAATCAGCTTATGGTTCAAGCCACAAGAGCTGGTTAACTATAAAAGCAATGAAGAGAAATGGATATATGGAGTCAATTGATGATGCACTATTTTTGCAATAATGATTAATCAGTAGTTGCGGAAATTTTTGGTCCCAGTGGGGTTGAGACTTGAGGCATAATTTCTAGAATAAGAGCATTGTTTATGTGATAACCAAACTCGATGAATAAACAATAATCTCTTTCACAGTTTTTAAATTATATTATTTTATTTTTAAATATTAGCTTTTTTTTATCATTCCATCTTTTCATATCACATCTATTAAGATTTCAATGTTGGTGTTTGAAACAATACTTTGTTCTAGAATCCTGTTATTTATAACCAACCATTTAAAATTTCTCAACTGTACTGTTGTTGACAAATGTTTCAAAGATGCAACCTTTAATTCCCTCCGAGGGCCAATAACTGCGAGTAGACAATAATTTAATGGCAAGGAGCATATTAGATATAATCAATAGGTGTTGGGTACATTAGATGCTGTTTATATTTTACTTCCTATATTTTACAGTTATTATATAAAAATGTAAAATATAAAAATTAAATGTTTGATTAGAAAATGAACTAAATTCGTTTCGTCAATACTGTATATATGATTCTTTTGTTTTAATTTCATACCGTTAATGATTTCCTCAATTTCAATAACTAAATCTAACATGACAACGATGAACTACTCAAAAAATAATATGACATTTTTTGAAAAAATCTATTCACTTAAGCATATAACAAGATTAATTCCTAATATTTCATTTTTCAGTTATTCCTTTAAATTAATTAATTTAAGAAAAAAATTACGTTTGTTAGTATTCGCGAACCACATCCTCAACTATGCGAATCCCCAATTACAATTCTCTGCGAACGTATTAGTAGGCACGACTGTGCGAACAAACTAATTATGACTCATTGTAAACTCGACATACGAGCGCTACACCATACCACGTGACGATACACGTGGTCTAACAAAAAATGTATATATATAAACACGACTGTGCTTACTTAGGTGATCAACAATGTCCTATCTCCTTTTTAATCCAGAAATTAATAGGGATATTGTGGAACCATCACAACATCCACGGTGACAAACCATCTACTGTTCTACAAAATCGACAAGCTCCTTAAATTACAATGAAATAGAGTACAATTCATGTACTACACCATATATTTAACTCAAAATAAAATATGAATAGTGAAAAGATTATTATTTGGCGCATTATCAATAAAAATAATTTACAACACCATTATAATTTTTTAAAATATATTTACACATACTAATCACATGCTAATAATTCTTGTGAAATTATTTTTTCATTTAAGGGCTTTGATTAAATACAATATTCTATCGAAAAAACTCTACTATTCAATGTATATAAAACCCTAAAAGATTCTATTGAAAAAACTTCCATTTAATGTATTAGAGTTTGGTTTAAGGACATATATAGGATCTTTAGATCCTATTATGACCAAAGCACCACCTATAACCGTAAAATACCCTGAGTAGGACCCTCAGTAAACTCGCTACACCACCAAGGTGAGTTTCAAAAATATATTCTTTTTTATTCAAACTCGTTGTACCACGCATGCGAGTTCCAATTTTTTCTCAAAAATTATAATCATGTTTAATCTTAATCAGGTGATTAACAAAATATTAAACCGAACTCGCCATATGGGTATAGCAAGTTTGGAATGGGTTAACGACCGTCCAACGTCTCAACCAAACGGCGTAACTTAGAAAAAATAAAACTCGCTGTGTATGTATGGCGAGTTAGGTAAAGTTTTAGGGTTATTTAACGTAAAGAGGTCGGTTTAGAATTTTGTTCGATTTGGGTCAGTAAATTATTTACATGTACGTTAATGGTAGTCAAAGTTGTTAGAATAATGAGTAAATTTTATCTCCCTACCGCAACGAGCTGAAAAAGATAATTGAGAATGATTTGTACCGAACAACGTTTCACATAAATAAAAGAGTGTAAACTGCAATGTTGCATATACTTAGAACATAAGACGAAAAACCCTCGCATAAAACATAAAACTACAATGATTTGAGCAGTGGAAGGTTAATCGAATTCTGGCTCGGTATCATCGTAGTCAGTTGAGATGTCTGAAGTAAGTTCTTCGATCAGCTGTTGTTTCTCTTATTTGTGCCTATACATAAAAAGCTGCAACGCATCAGCAGCTGCATCAACATCTAGTGAAGATTGAGCTTGTTCAGTGGTCGATGCGAGTGCGGATGGACCAGCTTCTCTAGGTGCAGATGAACTACCTTCGCTAGTATTGACCTTATGAAACTTAACATTTAAGTGCATGTATTTAGCTCCTGCAGAATTGAGTTGGTCATACATTTTGCATATGTTGCTTCCATTGGTAAACCTCATAATGTAGTGTGGTTCAACTACCGCTAGTGTCGGGATTTTACATTTCAAGTAAGAAATTTCTTGTCTGTACATTTACTAACCTCGATTGATATCAACTGCAACAAATCGTAGAGTAACATATTGTTGGTGATTGTTGAGTCGAAATAGGTTCCAAGAAAATAAAATGTTGCGAAAAACTTAGCCATAAGGGGAGCAAAGTGTTGGATGTATTGGTCAAATAGACACAATTGTAGCGTGGAGTTTTATAGCAAAGGAAATGACACGAAACTCGCCAAGTATTAGAGGCGAGTTTCAAAATAGATCATATTTACTTTTATTGCAGAAGAATTAGCACAACATGCTAAAAATAGTAAATACAACCGAATGAAAAACATAAACTCCAAATGAAGAAACAATAAAATTTAGAACAGAATGTATTCATTACAATTATATCAATGTCGTTGCTATTTGATATTGGATTTTTTCGGTCGCTCGTGTTTGTAAATACACTGCTATGTCATGCTTGGTACCAAATGAACCAAGACCATGGATTTGGACTCATTACGCAAATTTTCCCTTACAACATTAAGTTTCACAATGCCTTCGATAAAAAATGAAATAGCGATACGTCATGGTGTAATGAAAACTTTGTGTAACTTGTCCGAACCTATGGTGCGTACAATATTCTTGGTTCGATTGGAATTGACTAGAAAACAAGCTTATCTCCTCGGAATGATGTTGCTCCAAATAAATATTAAGATGGTGGGTTCATGGTGAAATAAAGTGAAGGTAAGAACTTGGTTTTTATAGGTATTTGAACGAATCTTTTACCTACAAAAACATGCAGAAAGGGACGACATGATAACTTGAACTCGTCGTGCAAGCTATAGATTCTTTAGACTTTTTGTCGGAGGGTTCAAGTACACAACGTTTGTAACTCGGTTTACATGTAAAGCAAGTTTCAAGTTAAAAGCTCCCTATAAATAGCCTACAAACATGATGTTTGATTGCATAAAATAAAAGTATAAAAAGTTAAAATTTTGTCGTATCGTAATGCATTCAATAAAAGCAGTGGTCGTCTTATGTGTTGGTGAAGCTTAGTTTGATGCACAAAGTTTTCCTTTCAACATTATGTGTGCACGGAGCAAATGCGGCTATTAAGGCTTAAAGTGTATTATGTGGACGAACCTAGAGCATTCATGTGCACAACTCAGACTTTACAATTGCATATCCCATGTTGGCTTACTCTATGTTGCACACAAATCACAATTGATATTCTCTGTCGGTAAAGGGAAGAGGGTCGGAGGCAACTGAATCTCTCTAGATTATGAGGCAGAGGAGGAGGGCGTGCATTGCTCCTAATAGGCCAACCATAAGTTATATTTTCTGCCCAAATTGTATGCCGATTTCCATCACTCTTTCAAGTGATGAAGGGTCAGACAGCTGCATATGCATCATTTGGGACTTCTCTGTTGGTATAGTAAAGAAGATCAAGATTTTCTTTATCGTGAATATCATTCAAACTTGTAGTTCACCGTCACTATCGACAGCAGCATCGCATGCTTGTCTCCTAATAGATAAGAAATCATATGCATTTCTATCCATTATAGAGCGAATTAGTACAAAATTGACTAAGAGAAATATAAAGCGAATTAATATGAAATTGACTCGGAAAACTATAGTGCGAATTAGTATGAATTTAAGGTGTAAGTTTTTGAGGATGTGGAGGAGGCCTATTTATAGGGGTGTAAATGAACCTAGCCTAAACGAATATGACTATGTTAAAGAGATAAACATGTTCGTGAACGAGCTTATAAATGAGTCTATAAACACGTAAATTGTACCCCTAAACATGCTAATAAAAAAATCTTATAAAATAACTAAACGAACGTTATACAAGCACAACAAAATAACAAACATAATTACGAAATTTGTGGAGAGAATTGAGGGTATTTTTCCAAATAATTTTCAGTGGGACGTGTTTTTCCAAATAATTTCTCAAAGTAGAATATTTAGCCAAATTAGCCAATATTTATCTATCTTATTTTACAATAAAATTAATTATTTAACTATGTCAAAAAGCAAAGTCATAACTTATTCATCACTGTCCTCCATTATTTCCTTGTCTACACTTAAAAAGACATGCACTTGTGGAAGCTAATCGTTGGTGTCCAACAATTCCGTTGTCACTTTTGGCAAAGATGTCTAAGGAAAAGAGCCCCAAACATTGTAGATGTACGCCTGACTTTGTAGAATACTTAATGTTTTAAGAAAAACTTCGTAAATGTAAAAAGCTAGACACATGTGGAAGAAAATTGATATATGGTATATGGTATGTAAAAGAAGATTTAACATTTGTGAGCCAAGCTTGTATACTAGAACATTAGTTTTCATGGCTATTTATAGGGAAATATGCGCTCTGCTTGTTTCTCTAAAAATAAAACATGCCTTTGTTCGGCTGAAACCTACATATTTGGTACTTGAAAAAATGGAAATGATAGGTAGAACTCGCCCTCAACGTAAGCCAAGTTCAATAAAACTCGTCATGCATTAACGGCGAGTTGCACAAATCATTTTCATTTTTTTGCAGGTACCACACATACAGGTTTCAGACGAGTAAATGCATGCTTTATTTTTATACAAGATTCGGAGCATTTTTCGAATACGCAAATGAAATATCGACACGTCATACCATAGATATAAATTTGCGTTATTGTATTACAAAACTTAATACATTTCTTATATTACAAAACATTTACAAATAAATGATATATACTTCTAACAATGAAATTTCACGAAACAATAATGCGGACAATTATATTGCAGAATGTGTCCAAAAGGACCACAAATGTAATTGGAGGATTCGTGTATCACGAATGAAGAGGCTGAACAATGTGTGACAGATAACAAGAAATGACAGACCTCATACATGCTAGTTCTTCCAATGTAATTGGATGATTTGTACGTATTTTTAATTTCATCTTTTGTGAATGTTAACAAATAAAAAAAGTTATTTCCTAAAATGATTTAAATGTCACCTTCAGAGTGTTCTTCTAGGCCAGGCTCATCGACTGACATATACTTAGCACGATTTTTACACATTTTAGGATGCCTTATACCAATTTTAGCACCATTATAAACACATGTTTAAGTATTATGACATGAAAGTTCAAAAATACGAAATATTGTCCCCTAACACCTCATAAATTCACTTAAAACATGCCTATCGAAGCTCTAAATCTTTCCGTGAAAAGCCTACCATGATGACTTCCATAGGTGTCTTTAGGCAACTTTCCCGTCGTGTTAGAATTTTTTTGCCGTATTTTTTCGCCACCCTAACGTGCATGTGTTTATCTATCGGACGATATAATTGCCGTTCGTTCACGCATTAAATAAAAGCTCCGAATCTTGCCTTGAAAAGCCTATGATGAACTCTTCTGAGAGTAAGAAATAATAGGTACAACTCGTTGTACACCTAAGGCGAGTTTGATAGATCTATCGTGAGTCAAAGACAAGTTGCACCTATCATTTCTTACTCTCTGCAACCGAATTTATGCGGCTTTCAGAAGAATATATGCATCTCCTATAAATACTCGAGTATACAAGCTTTTTTTCTCCAAAACTTAGATTTTCTATTTCATACCACACCAAACGATCTGGTATTCTATATGTAGATTTTCTTCGAATGTGATGATCTATATACTTATTTTTCATGAAAAGGTCATAACTGTATCTTTCAAATTTTCGAAGTTCTTCTTACAACATTATTTGCACTTCAAATTCATCCTCGTAGCTCATGCGTTAAGAGCATAAATGTTAAAGTGCCTCATGCATCAAAGGGCTTTATATGACTGTCCTGACATTATAAATGTATGCATGCAGCCTCTTGAGTTTGATGATCTTATCACTAATTGAAATCAGTGTTTCGTTTGTAGCTTGTTTATTGAACTCCAGCGGCGGAACTTCTGAACTAACAATATCATGAGTTCCACCAACGAAGCTTTCCTTACAACATTAGGGGCCCGTTCACTAAAGATTTTGCAACGCAAAATCAGGGCAAACGCCTATTTCTAGATAAGTTGGAAAACCAGCTTCTGAAAAATGCACGTTTGCCATGCAAATTCAGTGAAAAAAATGGCTGCAACGCCCGTTCAACGTCAACCCAAGGGTTGTTTGGTGCAGCTTCTTGGTTGGGCACTCCAACGTACGTTTGAACAACAATGCTGAACGGCCCCTAGGTATGTTGCATAAGTTTCAGCGTAAAGATTTCAATGTCAGCCTCGACATGGTATTCTTATCAGGATGAAGCAGTACATTGATGCACTTGTGCGTGCACTGCCACCTCATTCTCTTATAAATGAGGCAAAAGAAACCATATTGTCAAGCTTAATTGTACGTTGCCTTACAACACTTTAGCAAGTAATGAACAGTCGGACAACTATCCAGCCTGAATTACTTACGCAAAATTCTCATAACAAAATTATTTACGAGTTTGATGAAACTCGCCGTGAGTGTACGATAGAGTTTTTGCATGATGTATTACATTTATGTATAACTCTTGTAAACGATAAATGTAATAAATTTATTTCAAAATAAATTAGTTAACTTATTACTTTTATGAAACTATTATTTTCAATTACTTTAAATTTTCTTGGTCAATTTATTTTAAGTGAATACATAAATATATGTCGGGCTCAAATGTCGTCAATAAAATTGCAAAATAAATTAGTATGAGTATTGAGTTTTTCTTACAACATTACGAAATCAGTATCCAAAAACTATCCATTACATTTTTTCATAATTAATTCAACAAAAAACTATTGCCGCAAAATTAATTTATTATAAACAAAACAACAAATCTATCTTCCTCTTCTTGGTCCTCTTTCTCTCTTCGGCCTTAGGGTTTGTCAGTGTCCCGAGTACGTCTGGTCATACAAATGCAGCGCGTGTCGAACTCTCGGCTGAATCAAGGTTTGTTCATCGTCATCATTATCATTAACATCTCCACTCTCTTCCTCGTCTGTCTTATCTTCATGATTTGGAGTTATAAGACACGGTTGACTGAATATAATCGAAACTACTCCCCCAACATCACGGAAAAATATAGGACCTGATATTGACATCATCGATAATAGTGCTGTCATTGACTCTACATCATGATGTTGTATTTCATGATATTGAGCTTGTGGGACCACAAACTCAGGTACATAAACACCTTTAGAAAAATTACATGTAGAACCTTGCACATGTGATGTAAATCCTTGTCTTTGACTCGCCCAATTGCCAGGCATACCTCTCCACATGCCTCATTCATATGGAATATGCAAATTCATTGACCCTTGTGTCATGGAAAAAACTTGATCCCAACTCGGGGACCCATATGACGGTTGAAAACTGGCGACATCAAATGCCTGCAATGTTGGTTCTGGTTCAGGCTCCGATTTCGGTTCTGTCTATCTTCTACTACGTGTACCTCTACTTGTACCTTTCCTCCTCCTGAATATGCCTCCTGATGACCCCGCACCAGAAGCTAACTCAACCGACGTTTTCTGGGCTTGTCAGATTAAAAGTACAACATCTCGTTCGGCTTGGGTCATTAAGTATAGTTTGTTGTTCGTGGCAAACCACTGATGGTACTCAAAAGTAGAAAAATTAAAATCATCCGCTCGAATGGATTTGATAGAAGATAGTGTGCTTGCCCTTCCATGCCACTTTTCTATATATGCTGAATGTTTGGTTAGCCAGTTTTTTTCACTCTTACCACGTCCGTCTAACTTTTCCAAATCATCCAAGATGAGCAGATCAATCGGCACCTGTTGGTGGAATTTGAACTGCCTAAAGACCCGATTGCTGTAAAACATCTCAACAATCACGAAATGTAGCATCGGTATTAAGGAAAACCAGTTATCAGCTTCATCGTACGCAATGGCCAGAATCACCATTTCACAGTTAACATCCAAATATGGCATCCATATGAACTATAACAAATCGTCCATTAAAGAAAATCATTTGCATATAAATTAACATAATTTTTCAACTACCAACGAAAACCAAATATTCTATACAAATTTCAAATTACAAATTTGCATTACCTGATCTTGGTAGTAGAGGTCAATCTTCGCTCTCACTTCGAGGATTAATTTTGTATGGTACACATCATTTTTTTGCTATTTTGTCTCAATCTGTATAATACAAATACATATATACATACATACATACATCATGGTTTCCTTAAAAAAAATTAAAAATAATTATGAGAATGAACATTATTTCCTTGTTGCGAGTGAGAATTCATACAAAAGTTTGGAAATTAGAGCCAAGAATAGAAGCCTAAACTAGACCCATGACTGAAGTAGCACCAAACACCCACCAATGTCAGCATGCACGAATCTCACATTCACGAATGTCTGGGTTCTTGCCTTGCACAACTCTCGGTAGAGGAAATCTAATATTGTAGACCCCCAACTGAATCTTCTTGCTTCGTGCGATGTATTCAAGAACTGGAGGTACTGCGTGTGCACGTGGGAAGTCGATTTGTCCGGCATTAGCATCCCACCGAGAAGGCGCAATATATACACTCGAGCAGCATTTTCAATTTCAGGTGTTGTGGAATTTCGATTCACTTGAAACACACTCTTGAGCCACGTCATCCTCACCCGTTTGCTAGTTATTTCCGATTCCACTGGTGCCTTCCCCAAATGTTGCACACAAAGGGATTCTGGAATATAGTTGTTGCACGCAATGACTGGAAATCCCGAAATTGGGACGTCGAGATGCATAGCAACATCTTGGAGGGTGATTGTGTACTCCCCGCACGGCATGTGAAACGTGTGCGTTTCCGGTCTCCAACGCTCCACCAACGCATTAATCATCTGCGGTATGATGTTAAAATCACGAATCTTCGTCGCGTAATTAAATTCGACTGTCTCTAGAAATCCATAAATATATGTACATGATGGCTCGTTCCATAAAATCTAGGGCCGAAATTTATTCTCCTCCCTCAAGAAACACAAGATTTAAATTAAATTACTAACATACATTTTACAAACTACAAATTAAAATAAAAAAACAATTAATCAATTATTACCAATAAGTCCATGTTGTTCATGATATGATATTTTTCTCGTCTTAACAACGCCATTTTTGTTCTAATAATTCTCCGCCAAAAAATGTTAAACCATAACAACAAAATCGAATAACAAATATTTTTATCAAATAAACTCGAAAACACCACAATAAAAAATAAAAAAACCGTTTACCTTGAATCTTCTGAAATTTTTTGCGTGCTTGATTCTGGGGCTCTACGTAATTCATATGGATTAACAACGATATCACTTGCTTTGCTCGAACTAAAGATATTGAAGAATATTTAGGTGCTCAACACTCTAGACCAAACTTCCTATTTATACTACACAACATAAAACCCTAACTTCAAAAAAATGATCGTTGGCCAACGGGTAAAAAAGGTAACTCGCCATGGCTCCACGGTGAGTTCCATTTTCTATCCGTTATCCAACGATCATTTTTTCCAAGTTACGATGTTTGGTTGAGACGTTGGACGCCCGTTAACCCATTCTAAACTCGCCATACCCATATGGCGAGTTCGATTTAGTATTTGGTTAATCACCTTATTAAGATTAAAACAAGATTATAATTTTTGGAAAAAATTTTAAAACTTGCTTGCATGATACTACGAGTTTGAATAAAAAACAATATATTTTTGAAACTCGCACTGGTGATGCGACGAGTTTACTGTAAGGGTCTTACTCAGGGCATTTTACGATTCTGAGTGGTGCGTTGGTCACAATAAGATCTAAAGATCCTATATATGACCTTAAGCCTTAAAGTTTAGGGTTTATGATTTTAGGGTTTATGGTTTAGAATTTAGGTTTAGTATTTTTAGTGTTATGGTTTTAAAGTTTTAGGGTTTAGTATTTTTAGGGTTATGGTTTTAAATTTTTAGGGTTTATGGTTCATGTTGTCATGGTTTAGGGTTTTATGGTTCATGAATGTTTAAGGTTCATGGTGTTAGAGTTTAGGGTTAAAGGGGTTTATGTTTTATGGTTTAGGTTTTAGGGTTTTATGGTTTGAGATTTTTGGGTTTAAGGTTTAGTTATACACTGAATGAGAGTTTTTTTTCAATAAATTTTTAGGGTTTTTAATGCACTGAATGAGAGTTTTTTTTAATAAAATCTTGTATTTAATCTAAATTCTTAAATAGCCCTTAACCTATGCACCAATAATTATACATAGCAAAAACCATTAACCAACGTGTTTTGGAACCAATTGCTAATAAATCCCACAAAGATGACCGATGACAACACGCCACGTTTGATGTTCAAAAAGAAAAAAATGCGCCACGTTAGAGAATTGACATTTGTCCAATAAATAAAGTAATAAACCTAACCATGTCTTACGTGGTAGATTTGTATTCGTCAAAAAACTAAAAACCATCGGTAATTCGTAATGCTGGAAAAATTATTAGATGATTTTTGTTCACCACGTCATTCGTGATCTCAACCAATCTGGTCCGTTTATCTCATTTTTTAAGGTGAATCATCACCTTTTTTCTACATGTAATTAGAAAGTTGGTAGTTATTAAATAGTTATTTTGAGATGAACGAACCTAATTAGTATTCGTCAATAAACTAAAAACCATCGGTAATTCGTAATGTTGGAAAAATTATTAGATGAACCTTGTTCACCACGTCATCCGTGATCTCAACCAATCAGGTCCGTCTATATCATTTTTTCCTAAGTTGAATCATTACCTTTTTTTGCATGTAATTAGAGAGTGGGTAGTTATTAAATAGTTATTTTGAGATGAACGGACATAATTAGTTGAACCACGGATGACGTGGTGAACAATGTTCATCTAATAATTTCTCGTAATTCTAAGTTGTTCCCGGGATTTTAATATTTTAATTACTTGGTCCCCAATCAAACACGGATTTGAAATCTAATTATATTAAACGATCAATGATTGAGCTTGAAATCCGCCAAACCTAGAAAAATAGTCGTTTCTACTCTATAAGAAAAGTCAAAACCGGACCTTCGTATAAATTAAAATTATGACTAAATTGATATAATAAAGAACTAACAAGGACCAAATGTGTAATTATATAAATTTAAATTTAACGGTCACGTCATCGTTCTGTTAGATTTTAACAGCGATGGTCAAAATATGTCTATTTAAATAGTTTGGTGGTTGAATTTTGAATTTTTTTAGTTAAGTGGTCAAAACATGTCGCGACCAATAGTTGGGTGGTCACTGAGGTAGTTTTCCCAATACATTATTGTTGATTAATTTTATTTATTTAAATTAAAATTAGGACTAAATTAACATAATAAGGAACTAACAAGGTCCAAATATATAATTATACAAATTTAAATTTAACGCCCACATCATCGTTTTGTTAGATTTTAACGGTCGGTGGTCAAAATAGGTCTATTTAAATAGTTGGGTGGTCGAATTTTGAATTTTTTAGTTGGGTGGTCAAAACAGGTCGCGACTAATAGTTGGTTGGCCACTGGGTAGTTTTCCCAATACATTATTGTTGTCCAAGCCCACAATAATTCTTGACTAAAGACATTCAAGAATAACTATATTATTCTAAAGACTTTATTATAATTCAGTTTATTTATAGATACACATAATAAGACTAAAATAATAATAATGGCTTTATATTAATAAACAAGATAAAATAAGTATGTCTTTTAAAATCATCTCATGATTGGTCTTTGGGCATACTCCAACACTCAGTTTGTTGGCCAGCTCCATCACTCAGTTTGTTGGCTAGCTCCATCACTTTTCTTTGGCTTCCCAGTTTTCCAAGTTAGGCCAGCACCAATATTCACATTACGATTCACCCCTTTAGTATTTGCTTTACGGATCGGTCCATACATCAGTCTACCATTGTTATCTTTCAAAGTTCTTTCCAACCCTTATTTTATAACCCGTATAACCTTATGTTTATCAGCGTGCAAAGATGTTGGTGCCGCAACAACCTTATCCTTAGCCGCGACAACAAGTTTCTTCCCACCGCCAGATTGTACAACTCTCGTATCCGCCCTCACAGCTGCCTCATCCGTAATCACATCAGGTGTGACACTCTCTTTCTGGATAACATCTTCATTTTGTCGAGGCGTATATTGATCTTGAACTTCCTCCATTGGCAAAGATTCATGGTCTGAAGCTGCCCTAGCATCATTGACAGGGTTTGTGGCCAAATAAGCTATCTCACCACAGGCCACCGCTAAGGAGTTAATCCTATTAGTTGGCAAAACGTTACTAGGAGAGCCTGCTACCCCGCGATTTACCACCCCTTCAGTTACATGTTCCCCCACACCATTCGTGTTGGCTAATACTCCAAATCTGGACCTTCCATTCGAACTCGTACTCCCCTTATCATTATGATTCATCACATTACTAAAAGCAGCACGGCGTTGCCCCCTTTCAACCTGCATCCACGGCCCATACATCTCCTTGCTGAAATGAGTTTTTGCCTGAGCTGTAACAACTTCCACCTCACTATGGCCGGCCGGCCGGAGTACATATGTCTTTTGAATGGCCATATTTACCACAACCAAAACAAATGATAGGTAATCCCTCGTACTCAATCGTCTGATACTCCTCATCTATCACCATTCCCGGAATCAAAGGCTTGTCTAGATGAACCACAATGGCAAGCCATACCCCGCTTACCCTTAGTAGTATTAAAATTAACCCTAACCATCGTACCTAACATACTTGCAATGGCCTTGAATAAATTCTTAGAATAATAGCAATAGAGGAGCCCATGAAGGCGAACCCACGCAAGGATCTGCTTCTGATAGTCAATCGTCGTGGAAAAGTCCCGTGACCAAGGTTGTACAGTCAAATAGCTCCCATATACCATCCATGGTCCACCAGTTAGGACCTTATCATAATCAACATCAAGAGCAAAACGGATTAAATAATAATCAGTATCAAGATCAACAATACTAAGCTCATCCATCGGACTCCAAAGCGCATGCACCCGGTTCTTCAAAGCTCTATATCCAATTGATCTCCCTAGCAATTGTACAATCAAGGATTTTGAAAGTTTATCATCAATTGCCTTATGAATCCGATCTGGAAATCGAATCTCAGGAATGGGACTATCCCGGTTAATGGCGATGTCCTCGACCTAGATTTTAACGTCCAGATCATCAACAAAATTATCCTGCAGTCTTGCCCCAACCTGCCCCACAACCATGTCCCTAAATGATGGCTTGACAGCCTCAGACGACATGTTTTTCGCTTCAGCAATCACCAGGGTATTGGCCGTTTAACTCCCTAGGTCTAGAAGAAAATGTCGAATTTAGAAAGTCACAATTGAAAACTTTACTTTCAAGTAAACATCTCAAACAAAAAACTATTTTAAAAGTAATTCATAATAAAATAAAAATTAAATAATTCTTTTAAAAATTTGAAATCCTTTTCCCACTAGAATCAAGAAACCATCTCTCTATATTACTATATATTTGTAGCAAAATATTCTCAATACAAAACCAGTTGGGTTGCTAATCATCTGTAATAGCAGAACATAAGGAGCTCTAGTGCTTGTGTTTCAAGTAACAATGGAGGACGGGAAACTCATGCCTTTAGATTTCATGGGACTGGGCGAAGACATAATTAAGGCAACAGAGATAAACCCAGTTCATGAATACACCCATGTTTCCTTGGATTTGTCTCTCTCACTTACGTCGTCCTCTGCAACAACCCACAAGGGGAAGGAACCCCAAGAAATCCATTGCAAGAAATCAGAACGTACAACGGTGTCTTGCATGGAGAAGAGCAATGCAGGTACTGACGGCGGAATCTCGTCGCAATTGTCTCTTTCCAGTGATAATATGTCCTCCGGAACTTCTAAAACCGATAAGGGGAAACAAGTCATAGCGTACAAAGAAAGCGTACCTAATATGATGTACACGGAGAAGAAGAGCGGTGCTTTGTCGCAGAAACAGACTGATAAGTCGTTGGAATTATCTCTTGCGCTGAACAAAAGTTGGGGTTTTGAAGTGGGTGAATGTAGCAATCACCAGAATCTCAACAAAAGCTGTAGCATTGCCATTAAGAAAGATTTTGACAGAGGCCTTACTTCGGCTCTGAGTGATGGTTTTGACAGAACCCACAAGAAGAGAAAGGCAACGGAGAATCCCAAACATTCTGTCACCGTAAACAAGAGAAGAAGGGTCAAAACAGAAACTGCTGCCAGGAGGATGAGGGTTGGCCCTGGTCGTGATCCATGGTGCATAAAGAAGAGGCTTACCAAGAGCGATCTGAGCGACATGTCAAGGCTGCTGTTGTGATCGGAATTAGTGGTATATCATATCTTGCCACACTGGAACGAGGATCGAAAAACACAGATTCCTAAAGGGTTGAAGGTTTGGGTTTACGACAGTGATACAAACAGTGAACATGGATTGGTTTTCAAGCAGTGGAATAATGGAGCCTACGTTTTCATAAACAAATGGATTCCTGACTTTGTGAAGAGGAGAGATCTTAAGCAGAGTGATGAAATTGGACTTTACTGGGTTCAACTTCTCTCTTCTTAACCGAGCTCCAAGGGATTAATTTTTTATGCTAACCTGATCCTGATGGTTAGGGAATAGGGAATGTAATTGAATTGTTCAACTTCTAATTTCGTGGCTGGATGATTATTGGTTAGATTTGTTTTGTTCATATTTTAGATGCCAATTAATTAATTGATACTCAACAGTACTAATAATGTGACCTTTTTTAATTACTTAGTTGACAAATACCTTAAAACAAAACAAAACAAAACAAACAGTTAGAATCTAATATAGACTTCTCAATCTACCATTTCTACCCAATGAACCAAACTCAAAATCTTAACAGTAGGAATCAAGGAACAACGAAAAGAAAATAAGTTATTAACCAAAACTACTTGCAAGCTGTGGCAGTGGCGATGAAATCAGATCGCATAGAATTTACCTTAAGCCATCGCGATTATAGACTTCTTTATCTGAAGACGTCCAGATACAGAATCAATGAGCTTGACTGGATCTAAATCTATCCATTTTATCGGGTTACAGATCCACCAATTCAATGACAACACATGTCATCACATGATTGAATGAATTTATTTTTATTTTTAATTTATTTTCTTCCAATCAGGCGGTGATGCGGTTAAAGGAAAATTAAAGAAATAGATATGCTCCTCTTCCTCGCACCAAAGGAGAGTTCTTGTTTAAATTTCTTGTTTTATATATGTTGTCATCTGCGGGAAAAAAAACTTTACTGATCTTGCACTGCTTGTGTATGCACCAAGGCTAGATGATCCATACTCGAGAACATTCGAAAGGTGTTCGACTGATACATTTCAGATAAAGGGTCCTTGCACGTACAAGAGTGGATATGATGGTTGGAAGCCGGAGAGTGTGTCAGTGTATGGCTATTATACCAAAGCTGCCACTTTTTATTACAATGTCTTTGTTCCCAATGGGATTTGGTATGGTTTTGATTTCTGTAAGAAGGGGGCTTCTGCTTCTGCATGAACAATGTGGGAAATTGGGGGAAAAGGGTTGTTGGTGGTGGGGGTCTGGTTGATTTGAAGATCAGTTTTGATGTATTGAAACTTATTTGGGATCTCAGAGATTGGAGAAGTAATGTTTTTTTTTTTGTTCAACATGGTTGTTGATAATGAGTCATGGCTTTTGTTGTTTGAAAGAAAAGAGAGGCTATCAACTGATACAAAATGTTTAAACATATAAATTATATATTATCAACGGTCTAAATTTCTCTCCACGTGCGGAGGATAGGGATGGTAATTTGGTGCAAAGAAGATGAGTGCATATATATAAAAGGGTGTAATTTATATAAATCTGTATAGGTTGGTGTAGTAGTATTGGCCTGAGATTTTTACCCGCACACTCCTAGGCCCTAGCTCTTTAATTTTCTTTTAACCATGTGGTGACACATGTCACCACTTGATTGGAGAAAAATAAATATATTAAATAAATTAAAAATAAAAATAAATTAATCTAATCGGGTGATGCCACGTGTCGTCATCCAAATGGTTGATTAATTTTATTTTTAATTAAATCAAAATTATGACCAAATTGATATAATATGTAACTAACAATGACCAAATGTGTAATCATATAATTTTTTTAACTGTCATGTCATCTCTCTGTTAGATTTTAACGGCTGGTAGTCAAAATAGGTTCAATTATAGTTGTCTGGTCGAATTTTGAATTTTTGTAGTTCGGTAGTCAAAATAGGTTAGAATCAATAATTAGGTAGTCACCCAAGTAGTTTACTCTTTTTAAAATAGTGTCACCCAAGTAGTTTACTCTTTTTAAAATAGTGAGATTTGGTTAAGTGCTAGCCTGTTGGAAGGTGATAAAATGGTTTTTCTTTTTTAAGTCGACAATATTTGATCTATTGGTCAACTAATTTGAATTAGATACAGTATAGTCTCATTATTAGAATGACCCTTTCAGGGGTGTAAATGAGACACTTATGTTCGTAAACTATTCGAGTTCGGCTCGAGAAAAAACTCGTATTCATTTCGGTAATTGTCAAGTCGAGTTCAAACTCGAGCAGCTTGAGTTATCGATTGAATCGAATTTGAGCACCAGAATTCTCGGTTTGAACAGTTCACCGGCCTAAATCAAGCCTTTTAAGTTTAATAATTTTCTATATATTGTTAAATTACACTTCTACCTTTATATTAATAAATACGAACAAGCTCAATCGAGTTCGAGATTTAGTAAAAAATGGTAAATAAGTTTGATCGAGATTGAGCTTGAATAGCTCGGTTATATCTTGAATCACTTGGAAATTGATGTTTGATCGAGCTCGAGTCAAGTATTGAGCATTGAGTTTTATATCGAGTTTGAGCTTGTCTTTATCGGGCTCAACTCAGTTCAGTCGAATTCGAGATTTGGTGAAAAAAATGGCAAATGAGTTTAACCGATATCTAGCTCGAACTTAAATAGTTCGATTATATCTTGAATCACTTGGAAACCGATGTTCAATCGAGCTCGATTTTTTAATCAAGTTTGAGCTTACCTTTATCCGAGCTCAGCTAAGCTCGATTTTTGAATCACTTTGCTCTATTCATAATGTTAATATTCAAACTCTGAATGTTGTTTGAAATATCTAATGCCTTATTTTGTTAGACCAACTAATATAATCCATTTGAGTATGAATCTGGTAATATTATTAAGGCTAAATTACTCAGGTGACCACCGACCTATTTGGGCGTACTTATTTTGACTACCGAACTAGCAACTCGTCAATCAGACCATCAAACTTTTATATTGGTCTTATTTGACCACCTCTGTTAAAAAACTAACAGAGCGGTGACGTGGCAATTAACGAAAATTTATAAAATTACACATTTGGTCCATGTTATTTACCTACTATATCAATTTGGTCTTAATTTTAATTTAAATAAATATAAAAATTAACCAATCAACCAGATGACGTCACGTTTCATCACCCGATTAGAGGAATTTACTCTAATTTTTAGTTTAATTTATTTAATAATTTTCACCCAATCAAGTGGCGACACGTGTCACCTAATTGGGCAAAAAAAAGTAAGCAAATGAGAATGCTAGAAATTAAACCTGCAACCATTAAGAATACACTGCACTCACTTTTTCAATGGACTAAGTCTTTCGATTGGTTCAAATATACTAACTTTTTTATTTAATAGCAGATTTTTTGAGTCGTTGGTTTTTCTATTTTTCTTCCTTATTACCTAATCTCACAGCACAAATACATTTTAGGGCATCTGAGAAATCAGAAACAAAAGTGAAAGATGGCCAGAGAGAAAATGAGTCCCGATTTAAAGATGCTCCGGGCTTGTACCATCGACACCGCTTCCAGTTAACTCTCTCTTAAAACCAAATTATTTTCTTTCTCTCTTCAAATGTTTATAAACCTTGCACGAATGTAACCCTTTTTTTGTGGTGTAGTTTTTGGTTACAAATGTGATGAGGACTAGACTGGGAGACATGGACAAAGCAATGAACGCTCAACAACAGCGGCAATAAAGTGTTAGTCCTGATTCACATATAGTTGACACCCCGCCAGAGTCTAATGAAGGAATTGTTAGACAAGTTAAACGATGATTTTGATTTTCATTTCCACCCCTCGTTCTCTTTTATGCGTTTTGAATTTTCGTTTATCAAGTATGTGCTGTGAGAATATCAGGAAACTCACAACTCGAACAATATGCCATTAAATAAAAAAAATAGTATATTAGAAACAATCGAAAGGCTTGGCCTAGCGGTAGAGTGAGTGCAGTGTATTCTTGATGGTTTTAAGTTTAATTTGCAGCATTGTCATTTGCATAATTTTTAACCCAATCAGGTGACACGTGCCGCCACCTAATTGGGTGAAAATTATTAAATAAAAAATTAGAGTAAATTCCTCTATTCAAGTAGTGACATGTGTCATCGTCTGGTTTGTTGGTAAATTTTATTTATTTAAATTAAAATTAGGACCAAATTGATATAATAGGTAAATAATAAGGACCAAATGTGCAATTTTACAAATTTCCGTTAACTGCTGTGTCATTAGTTTTTTTTAACAGCGATGGTCAAAATAATACTAATTTAGAAATTTGATAGTCTAATTGACGAGTTGCCAATTCGGTAGTCAAAATAAGTACGACCAAATAGCTCGATGGTCACATGAGTAGTTTACCCTATTATTAAATGAGCCCAAGCCCTTTATAATATCATTACTTAACGGTAATACTCTAAGAATAGTCCCCTTACAGCCTTACTTATCAATGTGTGCATGTTTAGTTCTTTTACCTTTAATTGTATTTTTCATCCTATAAGTAAAAAAAAGGCTAGATCATAAATATAACCCTTAACCTTTTTGTTTTTATTCCCAACCTTAATTAATTGTTAAAATAAATAATTATTTAATTGCAGATTATAATGTTATAATAAAATAAATGTATTTTATTTTTAACTTTTTTTACGAGAGTTAATGCTTAAGCCGATAGAAACAGCAAGCCAGGCACCATTAGGATCAAAGTGTAATTTAAAACTTGGTTTGAATTCGTAAAAACATTTGCAAATTATTCGATCTTTTTATCACTTGACACAATACCTTTCTATGTTTAGATTGACTAAAATTTTAGCCTCTCATTAACCCCTAAAAACAAGGGTCTCATCCTTTTAGTACTCCACAACCATCATTCACCCTCTTGCTAGCTCTTTTCTCCTCATCCCAAAGTCCCCTTCTTCTCTCATCGGCGACAAAATGGTATGTCTTTTTTTTTTTCTTGCATTTCATCTCAATGAATTACAAATAGTGATGTTATTTTTTTTTTCTGTTTTTTCATCTAATTCAAGACAAGCTTTGGATATCAAGTTTCTTATTAAATTTATTTTTTATGATTGAAATATAATATTCTTTGATCGATTATACCCAAATTTGAGCTACCAGATGTTTTGGGAGATCCCCAAATGTTTTCTCTTTGAGTATTGTCTATTTGCTGCCCGCTGTGGACATGGACGGAGTTGGATCAAATGTTGGAGAAGAGTAAATTGTTTTACATCAAAATTAAGTATTTAAATTTAAAATTTAAAAGTAATAAAATCTTTATTTGAATAATATTTAAATTAATATATATATATATATAATATCCTTATGCCAAAAAAGTTAGGGTTTGCATCCCCTATTAAGACCTTGGTGGTTCATATAGTGGATCTAAAATATAAAATATCAGTATACCAACGTGATTATATCTAATAACGTTGGATATCGTCTGATTATATGGTGCTGAGTGAAATTACGTTGATGATGGAGGGACTTGAACCAACTTTCTTATTGAATTACTTTTTAAGTTCTTATTAGTTTTGAAATCAATAATATAAAGACATGTTCTCCAACTTTTCTGATTGAGTTACTCTTTCAATCCCATTGATTTTAAAATAATTAAAATTTAGTCTCAGTCCTAAAATTTCTTTTAATTATTTTTTAAGTTCATGTCATTTTTAAAATTTGACCTCATGGTCTCATTTGATTTGATGCAAATCTTTATCATATTATAATTAAAATTGATTTTAATGGGACAGGCGAATGCAGCCTCGGGAATCGCTGTGAATGATAACTGTAAGGCGAAATTTTTGGAGCTGAAAGCAAAGAGGAACCACAGGTACATGGATGGACCGGGGCTGGGGAGCGGTTGCTCTCAGAAAATTTAAAATTCGTATATGATTTAGAAATTTTCTATTGAAAAATCTATTTTCGCCCTGCTTAAAAATTTATAAGTTCGCCCCTTAAATTTTTATAAATTTATCTTGCCTAACATAAATTTTTACGTCCGTCTATGTACAGATACATCGTTTTCAAAATAGAAGATGCGACTCAGCAGGTTGTGGTCGAGAAGCTGGGTGATCCGACTGACAAATATGAAGATTTAATCGCTAGTCTTCCCACTAATGAGTGTCGCTATGCCGTATTCGATCTGGATTTCACCACTAATGAGAATTGCCAGAAGAGCAAGATCATCTTCATTGCATGGTATTCATATCCTCCGCTAATATGCATTCTCAAACTTTGTATTTGGATACCTGAGGTAAGACCGAATCTATCCATTTAAATCTAAAGGTCCACCCACAGTTTGAGAGGATTTGGGGGGAGGGGGAAATAGTTTCGAAAAATGATTTGAGAAAAAAAAGAGGTTGACCTAATATATGGTTTAGATTTAAATTCTAATATTTAAAGTTATGATCAGACTTCTGTTAAAATATATAATCAGTAACAGAACTGTGTTGATGGTAGCGTACGCTTATCCGCCTCTAACTTTTATAGTGTAGTTGTTTTTAAGGTCTCTATCGATTTTTAAATCAGTGAAATTGAGCCTTGCTCACCTAACATTTATTATTTAATTATTTTTTAGGTTCCTATCAGAATCAAAACTAGTCAAATTTATCCAATTTTATGGTTTAACTGTTTTTAGGTCCTTTAGTTTTGAGATTAATCAAATTAAGCCTTTGAGTCTCGTTTTTGTTTAAATATTTCTTATCCTTGTGAATTTTGATGTTAAGAGATTTGCCCCATGGTTTTTATCTAGTTTTGTCCTTGTATATTATACATTATTTTTACTTTATTTTGCATATTACGTAATAGTTTATATAATACAAAAATCAAATATATGACGGAGTTTAAATGGATTTATATTAGCTGCTTATAAATTTGGGTGTGCTTAGACAAAACTTGAGGAGGTTGATCTGAGTTCGGACAACTATGTATGGTGTATGATATTGATAATAATATTATACATGAGTCCGACCTAACTCATGAACACCTCTAAATTAAACAGTCACCAATACAGATTGCGGTTTGAATTTTTTTTTTCTTGTTTAGAATCAACTTAAGTCCAATTTGATTTGACGATATAAATTACAAAAGATCTTGTTCAAGACTTGATCTGGGTGAAGTAAGTCCATCAAGTTGGTTTTAGGTCCATCGCCTAACAATTTTGGCTGCAGGGCTCCGGATACATCGAGAGTGAGGAGCAAAATGGTGTACGCCAGCTCTAAAGATAGGTTCAGGAAAGAGTTGGACGGTGTTCAAGTTGAATTGCAGGCCACTGATCTGAGTGAAATGAGCTACGACATCGTCAAGGAACGAGCTATATCACACTGAACCGTTTCATTTAATCCAAATTCTTTACTTTGAGAAGAATCCGGTTGATCTTTTCGGTTTAAAATTGTTGCACAATTTTAAATTATGAATAGGGATCACCATTTTTACGTCCCATTGCTTGTTTTCTTTTAGCCCTAGCCTTTGATTGTTTGGGGTTTGTGTAATGGTTTTTGTTTAATGAAATCTCTTGCTCTTTCTATTTTTTATCATCTTGTATCATATCTTTTTAGCTTAATATATTAATGCCTAAACTACACTGATAGTTTATGAACTTTTAAGACTATAGTTTAATTTGTAATATAATCACTAAAATTTTAATTTGCTTTCATATTATTAATTAGGCTGGCGTATAGTGTCATCATCATTTCTTTCCTATGTATGATATGGTTTCGCAAAGATGTCACTTGTTATTAATGGAAATTTAACGTAATCATTTCTTTTCTTATGTCCGATATGGGCAAAGATGTCACCATCTTTTCTATTATTAACACTAGCCCATTGTGTCATAGTTTCTTGATAAGATTGGAAATTTAACGTAATGCATCCGTAATGAAACAAATTAAAAGTTTAATGGCTGTATTACAAGTTTTAAAAATTTGATGATCATATTGTAAGTTTTTTAAAAGTTCAGAAACTATAGGTACAATTTACCATATATTAATTGACCCTTAAACTTGACAATTGTTTCAACTTCGTACCTAATTTTTTTTTACCATTTTGCTATATAAACTTGGAAAATTTCCCAAATTGGTACTCGAGGCTAATATGATATTTCAACAACCAATCAAATTATTTACTTTTTAAAAAATGCATGTTTTTTTATGGATAAAGGAACATGATTAACTAATAAAACGTTAGCCAAAAAATGACTTCGCGGACATAAAAATGACATGATGAGACTTGTGTAGTTAGAGAGCGTTTATAGTTTTTTTTGAAGTTTGTGTGAATATACTGCATAATACTCAAGTGAAGATATTTATATATGTATGTAATACCCTAATTTTACTCGGGTATATAAGTATATATAAATATAATATTTTTCGATGATATTCGATGATAAATCTTTGAAATTCATAAACAATGAAGTGGACTAGACAATTTTAACCAAGTAGTGTTGCTTGAAATTGAAGTTCTAAGCGTAACCTTTTATACTTTAAAAACGCAACAATAGTGAGAAAGAAAAAGAGAAGAAAATGAGTGAAAAAGGAAAAAAAAGTGAAAAAAAGAGAAATGAAAAGTGTGAAGAAAAGGGAGAAGAAAAAGAAAAAGGAAATAAAAAGAAAGAGATACAAAGAAAAAAACAATGAAAAACAAAGAAAGAGAGAAGAAAAGAAAAAGGAAAAGAAAAAGAGAAGAAAAAATGAGAGAAAAAAGGAAAGAAAAAGGGACAGGGTGAGGTAATGAACTATTTGAATAAATAAGTCTCGGAGCATCTGATGGAGCTGTAGGAGATGTCGACAAATCTAATAAGGAGCTATGCTCCACCTGTCTAATACCCAAGCGTCAGATATGTATCTTTGAAGATATTTGTATAATAATGTATAATAATAGCTAATAACAGCAAAAAGCACACACATGCACTTATAGAATTCTATTCTTAGAATGATATTTTTGCACTCTACTGGTTAAACAAGTTCAAAAAGCTTGAACACATTTATGAATGGAAAAAGATGAAAAGAACAGAAAATGAGTTGTTTCTGACTGGATTGAGCAACGCGATAATCATAGGGTGTGAACCAAGTGATTTGGAAGAAATTTCATAACTTCAGACATCACCACAACATTCATGAGTTATGCTACCCATGGGAGGGTTGAATCTAAGACGTTCTTGCACTTGATATCCAGGGCATCCTATTATGTTTTCTTTCTTTATATTAAGACCCTAATTTTCCAGGTCTTGTAAGGTATCTTTCATTGAAACGTTGATCAACAAACTGCCATTTTTTTCAAAAAAAAAGAGATTTCCTTGTATTGCTTTAGAGACAAACTTTAGAATACAAGATAGAGGATGTAAATGATCAATCTGACATGGTAAAGATATGGCTCAGTATGAGACGCTCATTTGTTCGACTGTTTTCTGGTCAAAAAGAGGAATTACTTATTAGGGGTCATGGTGAGGACAATGGCAAGAGTGTACATATTAGATAGTTCAAGGGACCTAAAACAAGTTTCTACCATGAAGTACTAGTTAACCTTCAAAATTAAAGAATAAACTTGAAGAAAGTTCGGGGACTTAAAGAAAGTTTAGAGGCTTCAGAAGTCTGTTCGCCCTAAATGATGAAAGATGGGCAAATTCAACATGATAAGGCAAGAAATAAAGAGATTAGTGGGGGCATCATTGTGCTCAAGAGTTCAAATCAGAATATATAAGAGAGGATGCAGATTTTGAAGGAATTCAATCACTAAAGAAGTCAAAATCTGCTCAGGAAGAAAAGGAACTCAAAAAACAAAATTCTGGGGCAAAATTTGTCACAGTATGAAGATAGTAAAAGATTAAGGCAAATCTTAAGAAGTTCAAGTTGAGCAAGATCAGATAAGAACAATCTAAAGATAAGAAGAAGAAAAAGAGCTCAACAGTAAAATTCTGGGGCAAATTTTGTTAGGGCATGAAAATAGTAAGAGCTTAAGGTAAACCTCGAGAAGATCAAGTTAAACAAGATTCAATAAGAACAATCTCAAGAGATGAGGTACCGTTGCAATAGAAGCAGAAAAGCTCAACGGAGAAGCAAAGAAGATGAAAGCTTATTGAGTGGTCCTCAATTGTTGTAATTCATGCATCATATATAGTTAGGCATCCAAAAGATAGGAGCATACTAACTCATGCATTCAAAGCAATTTTTGTACATTTTGGCAGAAATTTACAAGAATCAACAAGGAACGAGCAAAGATTTCAATCTATGTCTTTGACATTGGAGAAATAGATCCAGGAAAGATCAGCAAAGATATCAATCCATTTGAAGAGGCGGATCTCAACAAAGATACCAATCTGTTTGAAGAGGCGGATCTCAGTATAGATACCAATATGTTTGTAGAGGTGGATCTCAGCAAAGATTTCCTGATTGTCTGCACAAGATAGAAAGTGTACTGCAATCCGAAAACCTTCGAGTCATCAATAAGTCATTCGGGCATGATGTTAAGTCTTTTAGGCCATCACCTTCGGGAGTGATGTTTGATTGTTTGCACAGGAAAGGAAGTGCATTACAATTATAAATCCTTCAGGTCATCAGTAAGTCATTCGGGTATAATGTTTAGTCCTTCGGGCCATCGCCTTCGAGAGTGATGTTTGATTGTTTGCACAGGAAAAGAAGTGCATTATAATTCTAAATCCTTCAGGTCATCAATAAGTCCTTCGGGCAAGATGTTAAGTCCTTCGGGCCATCACTTTCAGGAAGTGATGTTTGATTGTTTGCACATGAAAGGAAGTACATTACAATTCTAAATCTTTTGGGTCATCAATAAGTCCCTCGGGCATGATGTTAAGTCCTTCGGGCCATTACCTTTAGGAGAGATGTAAACATTTGATTATTTGCACAAGACATAAAGTGCAGTGCAATTCTAAAGCCTTCGGGTCGTCAATAAGTTCTTTGGGCATGATGTTAAGTCCTTCAAATTGACACATCTGGAAATGATGAAAACTTTTTGGATGGTGTCACAGTAAGACAGTGAGGGCATGGTATCGACAAAGATATTAACCTTTTGAGTTATCAGCTTTAAGAAAAATAGAAAAAAAACAAAAAAGGCAGAAAAAGAAAATGAGGTACAAGTTACCAAGTCAAAAAGTAAGATAGATCAACTTTGAGCTCAAATGAAGAGGATTCACAGTTTAATTGGTCAAAAGTTCCAATGTTTCTTGTTGAAGCACTTGAAGTTTCTTAATGATATACCCGAATTGTATATATGTTTTACAATTAATGTTGGAAGATTAATGATAGATTTGACTCTTGTAGGTTACATACATAAAGATCGATCAATAGAAGAAGAGAAATAAAAAAGCTCATGCAAGCCTCAGACCGAAAGATCAAAATACCTCTTAGGTAGAAAAGTAGTGACTTTAAAGATCTCAGTGCTCCAAGCAAGAAATTGAGGATATTTCATACCACTTCAAGTTGAATTTTTATTAATTGATGATATTTCTGTTTGCAGGTTCAATTTTCCCAGAGGATGGGGTGAATCAGTATTCCTAGCAAAGAATTTAGAGCTCTTAATAAGAAGAGTTTGCCAACAAAGAGTACAGAGTTCCTAATAAGAAGAGCTCGTCAGTTCGTCATCGTTGAAAAGAAAGAAATCGGTGTCGCCAAGAAGAATGAATGGGTTCATAGGAAGAACTAGTTTAGATTTCATGGTTAACATTGCCAAGAAGAGGGAATGAAAGTTTATAATAGGAATGTAACATCCCAGAACCAGGCCTAGTTGGAATTTGATTAAGAGAATTGGAAGTTGGAGTGGTAAAAGCATAGACAATCGAGAGTTGATTGTTAGAACAAGACAGAAAGTGCAGTGCAATTCAAAAGCCTTCAGGTCATCAGTAATTCATTCGGACATGATGTTAAGTCCTTCAAATCGACACCTCTGGAAATGATGAAAACTTTTTGGATGGTGTCACAGTAAGACAGTGGGGACATAGTATCGACAAAGATATTAACCTTTTGGGTTATCAGCTTTAAGAAAAATAGAAAAAAACAAAAAAAGCAGAAAAAGAAAATAGGGTACAAGTTACTAAGTCGAAAAGCAAGATAGATCAACTTCGAGCTCAAATGAAGAGGATTCATAGTTTAATTGGTCAAAAATTCCAATGTTTCTTGTTGAAGCACTTGAAGTTTCTTAATGATATACCCAAATTGTATATATGCTTTACAATAATGTTGGAAAATTAATGGTAGATTTGACTCTTGTAGGTCACATACATAGAGATCGATCAATAGAAGAAGAGAAATAAAAGAGCTCATGCAAGCCTCAGAACGAAAGATCAAAATACCTCTTAGGCAAAAAACCAGTGACTTTAAAGATCTCAGTGCTCCAAGCGAGAAATTGGGGGTATTTCATACCACTTCAAGTTGAATTCTTATTAATTGGTGATATTTCTGTTTGCAGGTTCAATTTTCCCAAATGATGATATGAATCAGTATTCCTAGCAAAGAATCTAGAGCTCATAATAAGAAGAGTTCACCAGCAATGAGTACAGAGTTCCTAATGAGAAGAGCTCGTCAGTTCGTCACCTTTGAAGAGAAAGAAATCAGCATCGTCAAGAAGAATGAATGGGTTCATGGGAAGAACTAGTTCAGATTTCATGGTCAACATTGCCAAGAAGAAGGAATAAAAGTTCATAATAGGAAGAACTTGTGGCTCCGAGCAACAATCAACATGTTCGGGTAAAATTTGTGTCATTGCAGTCTTTGCCCAATTCATGTTCCACAGCAATCAGCAAAGAGGGCAGTTGTAATACCCTAATTTTACCTGGGTATATAAGTATATATAAAGATAATATTTTTTTATATAAATATAACCATAAATAATGCATAATTCCCAAAAATCAATTTACAAGACCAAAATCTGATACAAAAGTCCCTTTTACAAGCTTTAAGGCCCATTTTCAATTACAAGGCCCAATCCTTAAAAATTATACAGCTCACTTGAATTAAAAAAACAAAAAATTCATCGAAAACCTAATTTTCCTGCCCAATTTGTGCCACCTGGCGCTCTAGCATTAATCTAAACTAGTTTCACTCGGATAATGGTTTTGCTGACTTTAGCAAATGACGTCAGCGTTTAAACCCTATAAATACAAAGAGAGAGAAACTATCAGATCAATAATGGTCATCATTAATAGCTACCATAAATAAAATAAGAAAGAGAGAGAAAAAGGGTATTTTGGGAATTTTACCTGCCATTTAAGGAGTTGAACTGCCAGAAGCCGAAGAGTCACTACTTATTCAAATCAACGCCGTGAAACTGAATTCTTTTCGAAAAGATCAATAGTTATCGGGAAGCTCAATGTCGTCGGGTGCTCGTCAAAACCATTCGAACCACTACCGTAAAGCCGAATCATCACCGAGAAGACGAAGAGGCCATTGGAGCCGGGGAAGTCGTTGGAAAAGCTACAATCATTATAGAAATGTGTAATTCCTTCAAATCTTTTAAGTTTACTGCAAGACAAAACATAAAATGGTGAAATTAAAGTAAAAATCATGAGAAAACACAAAAGATAGAAGATTGTCGGAGTTTAATTGGTTCGGTTTTTGGAGTGGGGTTTAGGCTTTCGTCAGAGTTGAAGAGGGTTTGGTTTCGAGTAGTTTTAGGCCTAGGTGGGTCGGAGATGGGTGGCTCAGTCGAGCCAAGGCTAGATCTAGAGGAATCGGAGTTGAAATTAGAATTTTTTAGGGTTTTGGTTTGAATAACGGCGGAGATGTGGCGGCCAGAGAGAGGAAAGAGGTGAACAGAGGTGTGTCGGCATCGTCTGCGGTGGCCAGGATACGAATTTTGGTCACCGACGAATGGTTTTGGATGACCAAAGCTTTGTCACTGAGAATCTAGCAGCGGAGCTGATGACGGAGACACACCGGTGTTTTTAGTGTTCATCGTTGTTCTTGATGAACATCGAAGAACACCAAGCAAAATATGGTGTTTTTGATCCATTTGGATCTGATTTATAAGCTTGGTTTGTGTTTGTGAAGAGAGAAGAGAGGGCATATTTGGGTAGTGAGAGAGAGCGAAATGGTGGAAATGCCCGAGTTGGCTCAACATCGAGCCTTAAATAAGCGAGTCAACACGACAATGTTTTGGTGCCGGGTTGAAAATAACCTGTGTGTTTTCTTTGGGTCGGGTCAGAGAACCTGCGCGTGGGGTTTGGGTCGGATAACAAACCCATATTTTTGGGCCATTTGTGGATTGGGCTTATGCTTAAGTTGTAATTCAATTGAGGTTTTATTTGTTTTTTTACAAAAAAAAATTAGAATTAAGCTTTTCTTCTTTTCAATTTAGTCATTTTCCAGTATTAATTTAATTTTGGTTGCTTAATTATGTGATTGTTGCATATTTTAAATAACATATAGTATATTTGATAGATCATTAAATCATTTAGTCTCTAATATGCATTTCTAGTGCCTTAGGTTTTTAGGTTCTTTAATTAATTTAAATAATTGAATTAGAATAGATAATTATAGAAAATAAATGGATATCAAAAACGAGATTTTTAAGTCCTAAGTTGGATAGTGTCTCATTGTAATGAGATGTTATCCAAAGGGGATTTTTAATTGAAATTTGGTATTCATTTGAATTTAGAACATGTAATTATATACAGTTAATTAAATTAAAAGTTTAACTAAGATTAGGTTTAAACAATTAGAATCATTAAATAAATAGGAATATTGTTAGATTATGGTTAAATATGGATAATACCCAAGCATTTGGGTGTTATCTCATAAATACCCTAAGTCTAACAATATTCATAGTTTCTTAATCAATTCAATTAATTAGAGCCCCTATTAAGTTAGAACTTAAAATTAACAAGAAAATAACTAGACATGCATACAAAACCTTTTACGTTGGGATACATTTTTGAATATGAATCGAAGTATCTTAAAGTAACTGGATGTTTCCAAAAACATATTCGTTTAAAAATGTATTTCCTTATAAAAGGATACTTACATTTAGAATGAAAATCCATTTAATGATTAAGGATTGAATTAAATTTAAATTACTGGTTGAAATGCCAAAATGCCACGTGAAATTAAAAAGGGTACCGATAACGGGTGTTTGTGGGGGGTGCTAATCCTTCCCCACATGTAATCGACTCCCGAACCCAAAATTTAAGAAAAATGAATCTTTGTTTGTTTTTATAGTGCCCGATCTACCAAAGTAACCGGTGGCGACTCCAAATTGATTTTCAAGAATGAATAAAAGGGAAATCCGATTTAAAATAAAAACCCTAATTTTTAAGATTAAAATAAATTAAAATGGACAAAAACCTTAATTTTAAAAAGGAACTAATTGTCAGGCTATTTTCATACATCAGTTTAAAAAATGGTCGCGACAGCTTCGCGACTCCACTAGGGACTTTTTTTTAGACTCAAGCCTAATTAATTAATTTCACGTGGTATTTTGGCATTTCGAACAACAATTTGAATTTAATTTATCTAATAATTGTTGAATGGCTTTTTAGGAAGAATGAAGGTAGCATTTGTGTGTGATATATATGTCATTCATGCATAAGCCTTCTACCCGAGCTTTTTACCCTTAAGTGGGAGCGAGACATGATCCGATGTGAGGCTCTCCACCTCTGAATTTAGAATTTTGTCTTTCTTCCAGTATACCAACCTGATGTAACATGAGGTTCACGCTTTCGACAAAAAGGGTCGTTTAATCTTGAATCGATGTCTTACTGTCATAGTAGACAGTAACAATAGTTCGGGTACCCAGAGTTTTGAACAAAGTCCGCATGCTGTAATCTTGAAACCCACCCCCTTAGAGCCAGACAAGGACCTAGGACAGGGTGTTACCGGTTTAAATATTTTTCTCTAGTTATTTTCTTGGCTTATTATAAATTGTCTTATTTATCAACAATTTAATTTTTGCTTACATAATTAATTTACCATACTAACTCGTTTCTTTTGTTTTTGTTTTGTATTTTTGCACCGCATCTTTATTGCATAGAGGTATTGATTCAAAAGTTGTTATCATTAGAAGATAATCATGATAGATAAGGAGATTCGTAATTCGATAGAAAATAGTGTAAATATAGGGCAATGTCTGGGACAAGTCATGGAAGAAATGAAGGGTAGTTCATCCAAGGGTCATACATCTGATTTTGTTAGTGCTGATGCAGACAAGAATGAGATACAAGAACTGAAAAGACAAATGGCTGAGATGATGACCATGATAACAGCTATGACCAAGGAAAAAGGGGCACACTCAACAGAAAGTAGAACCGAACAAAAACCAAAACATGTATAAACGACCAGGTCTACACACTATTACAATTCACATTAATAAACCAACTGGATGTGTAAGTAGGTTAAACTCTGAGAATGTAATGAAAAGCCAAGAATAAGCTTAAGTGGAAGATAATAGAGGATCTTTTAATCCTATTCTAGTTTCATATACATAGTGGCTTTACTTTTGGAGAAGAATCTTATGGATCGAGTTACGTCCAAGTCCAAAATATTTTCTTATCCCGAGGATTATGAGGCAAAATATGGCTATCATCAGGGTAGTTCAGACCATACTATTGAGAATTGCAAAGCTCTGAAGATCACGGTTGGAAATCTCATCAGGAGAGGTATGTTGAGTTTTGAAGATAGAAAACCCAAATTTCCCAAAGGCCTGACAATTAACAAAATACTTAGAGACACAAAAGTGAAGGAAAGCTTAAGCCCATCGAAGTTAATTAAATGTCCAAGATAAAGTTCAGATTTTAGAATCCCCTTAACTGATTATCAGAAGACATGAGATCATAAACATCATTTTGATCCAATTCCTATTTAGTACAAAGAACTGTATCCTCAATTGTTTAAGGCTCGATTGGTAACCCCACTTTTCCTTACACCCCTACAACCTCCGTATCCAAACTGGTATGATGTCAATGCTCACTGTGAATATCATGATGGAATTCAAGGACATTCTATTGAGAATTACATCGCCTTCAAACGTCGAGTTCAAGTTTTTTTGAAATTTGGGACAGAAAGCCAGCTTGATTCAATGGTTGAGTGGGAGATTCAAGATGAAAATACCCCGAAAGAGGGGCAACAGTTTGAATATGGGGCTCAAATAAGAAAATTAAGGAAAGAGAGAGAAGAGTTGAATAAGGAGTTGAAAAGTTTGCAACTCGATCATCAAGAACTTCGTTCGATGCTCAAGAATGCTGGTTTGGGTATGAATCTGGGACAGTCGATCAAACAAATCAAAGAATTGAAGTATGAAACTGAATACTGGAAAAAAAGATCTAAGGTAAATGAAAATCGAGTCAATACGCTCTCATATGATTTGCAGGAAATGGAACTACAACGCAATACTTTCATGGATGATTTAAGGGTTAGTCAAGCTAAGCGCGAGATGATGACTAAGTATATATAGATGTGTGAGGATGCTGTTATCAAGCTGAATGCCAGTCAAGCTGAAAAAGAATCATTAAATTAGAAGGTTGATGAATACCTCAATCTTGCGCTTATGTACAAATATCTTATTGATGATATTAAGAAAGATTGTTAAGAAAGTGAGGAGAAATGACATGTCCAATTTTAGAGATCAAGAATGAAGATATGAGAAATAGACAATGACATGAAAGACTTTGTTACTCAAGCACAAGAAGTGGCTCAACAAGTGGCAGACCTAACTGACGTGACAGTGACATTGAGTTAGAAAATTGATCCAACATTAGATCACGGAAGGAAGCTGGCCTGGCTCTTAAAGGAAGTTAGGAAGTTGGGAGTTAGAGCTCACCAATATTTGTAGTATCTGATATCCAATGTATTCAACCCTTTTATCTCAATGAAAGTTGTTCTACGACGATCACTTTTGGAATCAATATCGTTTGTATTCATACGTTCATACATTTATGCATTGCATATTTATTAACATAACATTATCATTTAATAGCATTGCATTAACATTCATGATCTGAAGCAGTTGGGATTTCGATGGCAGCAATCTGGGAATCAGTGGAAGTTTGGAAATCTGTTATCATGGATAAAGACATAGAAAGAACTGAACAAGCTTAAGAGGGGTTACAAGAATGGCTGATCAAGCCTCAACAAAATACGGAGAGCCACACTTTTATACCATGTTTGACAATTTACCTCAGGGCATCTAACCTGAATGTAGAGATATGCTATGTAAAGTCTATCATCCCAAGACTAAGACTCGAGAAATTGAAAGATAGATATGCAAGACCCGAGGAAAAGACCGAGGTAGGAAAAGGCGTTGGTGATCTCAAATTTGATGCAAGAGAATTTTGCTTAGTCCTTGATTTGGTTATTCCACCTGAGTTTAAGGTCCATAGTTTTGAGAAATATGATGGTTCTAGCTGCCCTAAAATCCACTTTGCAATGTTCTATAGAAAAATGGAAGGATATTTGGATGATGATAAATTATTGATCCACTATTTTCATGATAGCCTGGTTGGACCTACTATAGTGTGGTACAACAGATTAAGTCAAGTGCATATTCGATCATGGGTTGATTTGGCCAAAGATTTTTTGCGGCAATACAAGTTTCTTATAGACCTGGCTCTAGATCGCCATTTTCTGCAGAACGTGAATATAAAGGTCAGTGAAAGCTTTAAAGACTATGCATTGAGGTGGCGAGGAATAGCAGCCTAAGTACAACCTCCCATGGCAGAGGAAGAAATATCTATCATATTTCATCAAACACTTCCATCTCTTTTTTTCGGGAGAATGCTTACGAATTTGAGGGACAGTTTTAGTGACCTTATGGTGAATTGAGAAACAATAGAGATATAGATCCGACAAGGGAAAATTGAACCAAGTTTTGAAGACCGTGTTGATCAGGAAACGAAGCAAGAGAAAGAAGTGAATGAATGTAATGTTCAAAGTTCCCAGAGTTGCAAAAAAAGGAGGCCATCTAATTTATCAGAATGACCACGTAAAATTCCTCGAGCAAGTGCAAATCTAGAGATCTTTGGAGTATCTATTTCAGACTTATTTCCTCACCTTGTTGAAGAACATCATATCACTCATAGGCCAATGAAGGTAGAGCCAAAGACATCTGCCCATAGCTATGATCCAGACAATATTTGCAACTTTCACATGGGGCACCAAGACACACTACCAAAAAGTGTAGGCCTTTAATGGAAGAAACCAAGAAGCTGGTCAATAATGGAATCTTAACACGAGGATTAGTTCAATAATGGCAATAAGTAAGGCAAACTGCTATACCAGTTGAAGAATCAGAAGGCCAGAATAATGCTCCCAAGACTGTTTGGAGTTCTAAGAAGTCTGTGTTTGCATCATGTGGTTACAATCCACATAGACCACTTCTGAAACAATACATGGAAATAATCTTGCTACTCTTAGCCCGAAAGTAGTAGAGATCATTTTTAGGGCATATGTCATGTTTGTTGATCTTCATTTCAATAGAAGGATGTTTTGAAATTCATAAATATGTGTATATCCCTTCTTACCCTTATAGGCCTCTAGATACCAATTGCAAGATGGGATATTAATTTCGGTACAAAGAACGTTTGGATGTTGCGAAGACGATGAAGTGAGACTTATTTCTCAATCCACTATAGTTAGCAAAGCAAGAAAAGACAGATTACTACACCTTTGATGATGTTCGATGACAAATCTTTGAAATTCATAAACAATGAAGTGGGCTAGACAATTTTAACCAAGTAGAGTTGCTTGAAATTGAAGTTTTGAGTGTAGCCTTCTATACTTTAAAAAACGCAATAAGAGTAAGAAAGAAAAAGAGAAGGAAATGAGTGAAAAAAGAAAAAAGGAGAAAGGAAAAGTGTGAAGAAAAGTGAAAAGAAAAAGAAAATAAAAAGAAAGAGAGGGTTGAATCTAAGACGATCTTGCACTTGATATCCAAGGCATCCTATTCTGTTTTCTTTCATTATATTAAGACCCTAATTTTCCAGGTCTTGTAAGGTATCTTTCATTGAAACATTGATCAACAAACTGATATTTTTTTTAAAAAAAGAGATTTCCTTGTATTGCTTCAGAGATAAACTTTAGAATACAAGATAGAGGATGTAAATAATCAATCTGATAGGGTAAAGATATGGCTAAGTATGAGACGCTCATCTGTTCGATAGTTTTCTGGTCAAAAAGAGGAATTACCTATTAGGGGTCATGGTGAGGAAAATGGCAAGAGTGTACATATCAGATATTTTAGGGACCTAAAACAACTTTCTACCATGAAGTACTGGTTGACCTTTGAAATTAAAGAATGAACTTGAAGAAAGGTCGGGGACCTGAAGAAAGTTTAGAGGCTTGAAGAGTATGCTTGCCCTAAATGATGAAAGATGGGCAAATTCAACATGATGAGGCAAGAAATAAAGAGATTAGTGGGGCCATCATTGTGCTCAAGAGTTCAAATCAGAATATATAAGAGAGGATGCAGAGTTTGAAAGAATTCAATCACTAAAGAAGTCAAAATTCGCTTAGGAAGAAAATGAACTCAAAAACAAAATTCTAGGGCAAAATTTGTCAGAGTATGAAGATAGTAAGAGCTTAAGGCAAATCTCAAGAAGTTCAATCTAAGCAAGATCAGATAAGAACAATCTAAAGATAAGAAGAAGAAAAATAGCCCAACAGTAAAATTCTAGGGAAAATTTTGTTCGGGCATGAAGATAGTAATAGCTTAATGCAAATCTCGAGAAGATCAAGTTAAACAAGATTCAATAAGAATAATCTCAAGAGATGAGGTACCGTTGCAATAGAAGCATAAAAGCTTAATGGAGAAACAAAGAAGATGAAAGCTCATTCGAGTGATCCTCAATTGTCGCAATTCATGCATCATATATAGTTAGGCATCCATAAGATATGAGCATACTAGCATGCATTCAAAGCATTTTTTTGTACATTTTGGCAGGAATTTACAAGAATCAACAAGAAACGAGAAAAAAAATTAATCTATGACTTTAACATTAGAGAAGTAGATCCAGCAAAGATTAGCAAAGATACTAATCCGTTTGAAGATGCGAATCTCAGCAAAGATACCAAACTATTTGAAGAGGCGGATCTTAACAAAGATACCAATCTATTTGAAGAGGCAGATCTCAGCAAAGATACCAATCTGTTTGTAGAGGCGGATCTTAGCAAAGATTTTCTAATTGTCTGCACAAGATAGAAAGTGCAGTGCAATCCTAAAACCTTCGGGTCAACAATAAGTCCTTCGGGGCATGATGTTAAGTCCTTCGGGCCATCACCTTCGGGACTGATGTTTGATTGTTTGCACAAGAAAGGAAGTGCATTACAATTCTAAATCCTTTGGGTTATTAGTAAGTCCTTCGAGCAATCGTCTTCGGGAGTGATGCTTGATTGTTTGCATAGGAAAGGAAGTACATTACAATTCTAAATCTTTTTTGTCATCAGTAAGTCCTCCGGGTATGATGTTAAGTCCTTTGGGCCATCGCATTTGGGAAGTGAAGTTTGATTGCTTGCACAGGAAAGGAAGTGCATTACAATTCTATATTCTTCGGGTCATCAATAAGTCCCTCGGGCATGATGTTAAGTCCTCTGGGCTATTAGCTTCGAGAGAGATGTAAACATTTGATTGTTTGCACAAGACAAAAAGTGCAGTGCAATTCTAAAGCCTTCAGGTCGTCAGTAAGTCCTTCGGGTATGATGTTAAGTCCTTCAAATCGACACCTCCGAAAATGATGAAAACCTTTTAAATGGTGTCACTGTAAGACAGTGAGGGCATGGTTTCAACAAAGATATTAACCTTTTGGGTTATCAACTTTAAGAAAAATAGAAAAAAAATAAAAAAGGCAAAAAAAGAAAATAGGGTACAAGTTACCAAGTCGGAAAGCAAGATAGATCAACTTCGAGCTCAAATGAAGATGATTCATAGTTTAATTGGTCCAAAGGTCCAATGTTTCTTGTTGAAGCACTTGAAGTTTCTTAATGATATACCTAAATTGTATATATGCTTTACAATTAATGTTGGAAGATTAATGATAGATTTGACTTTTACAGGTCACATTCATTGAGATCAATCAATAGAAGAAGAGAAATAAAAGAGTTCATGCAAGCCTCAGACCGAAAGATCAAAATGCCTCTTAGGTAGAAAAGCAATGACTTTAAAGATCTCAGTGCTCCAAGCGAGAAATTTGGGATATTTCATACCATTTCAAGTTGAATTCTTATTAATTGATGAAATTTCTGTTTAGAGGTTCAATTTTCCCAGAGGATGAGGTGGATCAGTATTCCTAGCAAAGAATCTAGAGCTCCCAATAAGAAGAGTTCGCCAGCAAAGAGTACAGAGTTCCTAATTAGAAGAGTTTGTCAGTTCCTGTGTATCGATACCTTTATTTGTTACTCTACAACGGCTCTTTCTATTTTGAGATAAGTATCGAAACGGGCTTACGCGTACCGGTACGGGTAGTTGCATAAGTACATTTATGGTGGAAAGAATGTAGCCCAACGGCTCTATTTATGATGTCAACCACCTAAACGGCTAGAAATCAATGAAAAGGTATAAAAGCAAGCCTCTAAAGCTACAACACCAACTAATGATCAAGTGAAAAGCAATCAAGCAAAAATCCAACCTTATTGAGCCAAATAGAGTCAAATTCTTATAACCCAATTTGTTTTTCTTCATTTTATCATCTTGTAATCAAATTGGGGATTGAGAGCACTTGTAATTGGGCAATATTCTATCTTGTGAGAGATTCTTGTTAGTTGCCAAAACATTCCTTGTAACTAAGTGGTCCTTGATTAAGCTTTGGGGTAGAAAACTTAATCGGTTGTAAGGTTTCCTACTAATTTGAGAAAGGGGAAGAATTCAATATTGAATTGGTTGAAAATCCTTAGTGGGAGCTAAGATAGTGGATGTAGAGCTTGTTCTACGCTTGAACCACTATAAATTGTCTTGACTCAATTTTTTTATTATCTATTTCACTCCCTTAAAAAATTAAAAAGCCAATTCACCCCCTCTTGGCCATTCCACCATTGTTTGATTATCTCAACATTACCGTATTGTTATTGATACCGTTATTTTCATTGCTATTGTCATTGGCATTGGTAAGTATTGAAATCCTTGGTTACGAATGGACATAGGATACAATTGGCATGCCATAGAATTCATGAGCTCATTGGTATGGAGTAGACTACGGTCCTTGAGCTAAGGCTCTCATTGGCGATGTTGGAGGGATGTGGTTGAGTTGGTCTTATTCGCGATGTTGGCAGATATTGACCATTCATTGTTGGTGATGTTGGTTGGGAATTCGTGTATCCACATTACATGTCGATCCAAGGGAAATATGTGAATAAGTATTACAAGTATTGTTATAATATGTTTTGAGATGCATTACATTGATATATACATGTCATGATCTTCATTGAAGTTCATATTGATGTTTATGACTACCTCACTAGGCTAAGTAAGCCTAATGCATCTCATTTCCATGCATTTTCAGGTTAAAGCATAGTTGGATCAAGGATCAGAGCAAAGAGTGTTTTTGAAGCAAGTCACATTCCCTATATGTAATGTTAATCTAGCCCTTGAAATCCTAAGATGGTAGCAAAGAAACTAGACTAGTCACATATGTCCCTTTTGGCATGTATAAGTCATACTTGCATTGTACTAATGCTTAAGACCCTAAATGGTTTTTTAGAATGGCTTAAGAATAGCTAAAAATGCACAAGTGGCACTAAAAGGTGAAATCCTAGTAAATGGTTTCAAATGGCTCTAAAAATTGGCATGCTAGTAGATTATAGTGTTTACACATTTCTAGTAAAATTTCATTGTATTGGATATCGTTCAACATGTTAAATTGATTAAAAACCAAAAGAAATCTGTCATTACAGTGCAGGCGTACCGGTATAGGTCAAGATGTTTCGGTATGGCCTTGCATATTTGGTCGGTCAAAGCTTAAGTCAACTAGGGCGTACTGATACGGGCTCAGGATGTTTTGGTACGGAAGTTAACAGTAAGTTTGGGGAATTTAAATGTATCGATACAGCCTTAGGGAGTTTCGAAATGGGTCAACCATAGTCAACCAGTTTCGATACAGCCCTAGCCGTATCGAAACAGGTAAGCATCGTTAGCATCTGGGAATTGAACCTGTGCAAATCAATATCGAAAAAGACCTAAGCATATCAAAATAAGGGTCAATGGTCAAGTCAAATTAGGTCAACCCATATCGATACACCCCTTAGGTGTGTCAATACAGTTTCTATTAATTTCGTTATCTCGTATCGATACGGATCAACCTGTATCGAAACGAGGTTTGACAGTTTTGAATTAAGGCTTAAATTGTGCTTATCCGTAACGATACAGCCCCTTGGTGTTTTGATACGGTGACAGTTAATTCTGTTAATGAGCTATGAACATTATTTTAAAAAGTTTACAAATTGATCACTAAATACGATATAGTTTAATTGAATTAGTTAATGAACCCCAAATGTTATGAAAATTTGTATGAACCCTAGTTACGCGAAAAATTGCATTTTGGTATAGTTAATTTTAAGAAAAGACCCTTAAAATATAGAAATTGTAGTTTAGTCCCTAAAACTTATAAAAAAGCCTAAATCAGTCCTTAATTGATAACCCAAGCATTGTATTGAACCCCTAAGTCATCAGTATTGATAACGACTTATTTGTTAAGCAATTCATTGGTTAACTATTGGTTGTGATCCGATTTCACCGTTTCGATCACCGTTTGCTCATCGGTAACGTTCTCCGACCTGGTTTTCTACCAGGCAGGGTGGGGGATGTTACAAGGAAGAACTTGTGGCTCCAAGCAACAATCAGCAGGTTCGGGTAAAATTCGTGTCATTGCAGTCTTTCCCCAATTCCCCAACAATGAGCAAAGAGTGGCAGCTGTAATACCCTAATTTTACATGGGTATATAAGTATATATAAAGATAATATTTTTCTTTTATATAAATATAACCACAAATAATGCATAAATCCCAAAAATCTGTTTACAAGACCAAAATCTAATACAAAAGTCATTTTACAAGCTTTAGGGCCCATTTCAATTACAAGGCCCAATCCTTAAAAATTATATAGCTGACTTGAATTAAACAAACACAAAATTCATCCAAACCCCAATTTTCCCGCCCAATCTGTGCCACGTCGCGCTCTGCCATTGGTCTAAATTAGTTTCACTCGGATAATGGTTTTGTTGACTTCAGCAAATGACGTTAGCGTTTGACCCCTATAAATACAAAGAGAGAGAAACTGTCAGATCAATAATGGTTAACATTAATAGCTACCATAAATAAAATATTAAGAAAGAGAGAGAAAAGTGCATTTTTGGAATTTTACCTGCCATTTCGGGAGTTGGACTGCCGAAGAGCCACCGGTCATTCAAACCGACGCCATGAAACTGAATTCTCATTAGGAAGCTCAATGTCGTTGGGAGTTCGCCAGAACCATTCGAACCATTACGGTGAAGCTGAATCATCACCAAGAAGACGAAGAGACTATTGGAGTCAGGGAAGTCACCGGAAAAGCTACAATCATTATCGAAAGGTATAGTTCCTTCAAATCTTTTAAGTTTCCTGCAAGACAAAACATAAAATGGTGAGATTAAAGTAAAAATCATGAGAAAACACAAAAGATAGAATATTGCTGAAGATTAATTTGTCCAATTGTCGGAGTTGAAGAGGGTTTGGTTTCAGGTAGTTTTAGGCCTATGTGGGTAGGAGATGGGTGGCTCAGTCGAGCCGAGGCTAGAGGAATCGGAGTTGAAATAGAATTTTTTTAGGGTTTTAGTTCGAACAACGATGGAGATGTGGTGGCCGGAGAGAGGAAATGGGTGAACGGAGGTGTGCGAGCATCGCTTGCGGCGATCGGGATACGAATCTCGGTTGTTGGCGAACGGCTTTGGATGACCAAAGCTTGGTCGGTGAGGATCCAGCGGCAGAGCTGACGATAAAGACACGCCGGTGTTCTTGGTGTTCATCGTTGTTCTTGATGAACATCGAAGAACACCAAGCAAAATATGGTGTTTTTGATCTGTTTGGATCTGATTTTTGGGCTTGGTTTGTGTTTGTGAAGAGAGAAGGGAGAGCATATTTAGGTAGTGAGAGAGAGTGAAACGGTGGAAATGGTCGAGTTCGCTCAGCATCGGGCCTTAAATAGGCGAGTCAACATGGTACCATTTTGGTGCCAGGTTGAAAATGACCCACACATTTTCTTTGGGTCGGGTCAGAGAACTCGCACGTGGGGTTTGGGTCGGATAGCAAACTCATATTTTTGGGCCATTTGTGGATTGGGCTTAGGCTTGGGTTGTAATTCAATTGAGCTCCTGTTTGTTTTTTTACAAAAAAAACAGAATTAAGCTTTCCTTTTCAATTTAGTCCTTATTCTTGTATTAATTTAATTTTGGTTGCTTAATTATGTGATTGTTGCATATTTTAAATAACATATAGTATATTTGATAGATCATTAAATCGTTTAGTCTCTAATATGCATTTCTAGTGCCTTAGTTTTTTAGGTTCGTTAATTAATTTAAATAATTAAATTAGAATAAATAATTGTAGAAAATAAATGGATATCAAAAACAAGATTTTTAAGTCCTAAGTTGGATAGTGTCTCATTGTAATGAGATGTTATCCAAGGGGGCTTTTTAATTGAAATTTGGTATTCACTTGAATTTAGAACATGTAATTATATATAGTTAATTAAATTAAAAGTTTAATTAAGATTAGGTTTAAACAATTAGAATCATTAAATAAATAGGAATATTGTTAGATTAGGGTTAAATATGGATAGTACCCAAGTAGTTGGGTGTTATCTTATAAATACCCTAAGTCTAACAATATTCATAGTTTCTTAATCAATTCAATTAATTAGAGCCCTTATTAAGTTAGAACTTAAAATTAACAAGAAAATAACTGGACATGCATAAAAAACTTTTTATGTTGGGACACATTTTTTAATATGAATCGAAGTATCCTAAAGTAACTGAATGTTTCCAAACTCATATTCGATTTAAAATGTATTTCCTTATAAAAGAATACTTCCATTTAAAATGAAAATTCATTTACTGATTAAGGATTGAATTAAATTTAAATTACTGTTTGAAACGCCAAAATGCCACGTGAAATTAAAAAGGTACCGATAACGGGTGTTTGAATGGTGCTAATCCTTCCCCACATGTAATCCTTCCTAACCAAAATTTTAAGAAAAAGGAATCTCTCGTTGTTTTTATAGTGTCCAGTCTATTAAAGTGACCGGTGGCGACTCTAAATTAATTTTCAAGAATGAATAAAAGGGAAATCCGATTTAAAATGAAAACCCTAATTTTCAAAATTAAAATAAATTAAAATAGACAAAAATCCTAACTTTAAAAAAAATTAATTTTTAAGCTATTTTCCACGTCAATTTTAAAAAGGAATTTATGTTTGCCTATGGGAGATTGATTAAGATTTTGAAATATATACTCCACTTTTACTTTAAAGGAATTATGAGGCTTTGTAATTTTTCTTTGGAAGAAAGTTTGTAACTTTTTAAAAAAAATTTGATGATTTGGCCAGTTTTTTTGGCCAAGACAACAATTTGACTAAGGGTGGTAATATGGTGGGACAAAAACTGTTTTGTCTTCGCCACTTATGATGATGATTTTAAAGAATCACTGTTAAATATTTTAGAAATTTTTTCGTTTTTGTGCAAATTCCTGCAGGTTTTAGAGAAACTACATTTCAAATTACTGGTTAATATATTTGGTCAATTTCAGGTTTACAAGCATATATTCATTACATTTAAATTTCTTAAATTTTAATACATTAAAACAAATATCTAATATTAAATCTTAAAATTATAATTTTAAATGATAAATTTAATATATAGATAAATGAGAGGTAAATATATATTTTTAATTTTTTTTTAAAAATATTAGAGATTTTTATGAATATTTTTCGAAGATCCTCACAGCGGATATAGTAATTTCGTCTTCATCTCCATTTTAGTTTAGAGATAAAATATTATTCTTCTCCATCTCGTGGCTGAAGATTTCAATTCTTTTTCATTTACTCGGTTTAAATTCTCACAATTTTCAGTTATTATCCGCTCGATTGTTATCCTAAATTTGTTTAGAATTTGAAGGTCGAAAATCAGACTGATAAAAAAATAGAGTTATGATCAAAGTGACAAAAGGGATATATGCTATTAGTTTAATTTGTTATTATGCCAAAAAAATAATATCTTACAATTAAATTTAATCGAATTAATGATTATTTAAGCAAATTAAAAATATATAAAAAATTTATTTTATTAAATTTAAATTTATAAATTTTTATTTAATTAAGTTTAATTTTATCTGTAGATATGTGTGCGTTCATCTAAAATTTTAAAAAAACTTAAATGAAAAATAAGTACTCAAATTATACCACTTTTAAATTTTAGGTGCCTAAAGTATTTTTTGTAAAAATAGGTGCCTAAAATTTTAATCGTTATAATTTTAAGTGCCCGATACTTAACCGTCATTAAACAAAATCCATTAACCAATAAAAAAAAATTGTCACATATCAGATTTTAATTTATAATTTATTTTAATAATTTAAAATTTTTAAAAAAATTCTTGAAATTCTGAAAATTTCTAAAATAGTCCCTAAATTCTAAATTCCCAAATTATCACCGTTGTCGCCACCCATCGCCGTCGCCGACTCCATCTTTTGGGTCACCGAATCTAGCTGACCATTTTTCTCAACGTGTCGTAGCTGAAACTGGAAAACAGTGTGCTAATGTTCGAACGACGAATGTTAAAAGCGATTGACATATTGTTTGCCAGTTTTCGACAACAGAATGTTGGAGAAAACAGTCGGTTGAGTCCGGCGGCCATAAGGGTAGTGTCGGCGACAGCAGCGATGATGATTTGGGGATTTGAAGTTTTGTTATTTTAAGAATTTAAGGACTGATTTAAAAGTTTTTAAAAAATTTGAGATAATTTTAAAATTTTAAAGTTTTATAGTTTTTTCAAAAAAATAAAAAGTAACATTCCTGCCACGTGTCTAGTTTGATTGGACACTATTTTTTTAAACGGTTGTAGATGATTAAATACCTAAAATTATAAGAGTTAAAATTTTAAACATTTATATTTATAAAAATAATATTTTATGCGCTTAAAATCTAATAGGACACTTATTTTTTATTTAAGCAAAAAAAATTAAAATAATGTTTTTAGACTTGAATAGTAGATAACTACTCTAGGGTTTTAGATTCACTCCGTTGCCCAAAAATACAAAAGAGAGTCTGCGCTTCACACTTTCTCTCTATTCCTCCCTAAAGCCAAAAGCATGGCAGACTCGGTGGCCCCTAACTCGAATCCGCCGCCATGTTGGAGCAACGTTCTGAAGAGCCAACCACCAAAGCCTCAACCTCAAAACCAAACAACGCCGCCAAGCCAACTCTTCGTCGAGAGCTGCAAATCCACCAAGGGAATTGCGGTGGCCGTGGTGGACGCCAACGCCATCATCGAAGGCGGAGAAAAGCTCAATAACACCGCCGACAAGTTCGTCACCGTCCCCGGAGTCCTCGCCGAAATTCGCGACCCTGTTTCCCGCCATCGCCTAGCGTTTATCCCTTTCTCCATTGATTCCATGGAGCCCTCTCCCGATGCCCTAAATAAAGGTATTCAGTCTTAGCTTCAAATCCCATCTCTATTTTTTGTATGAAATTTTGGCTGTTATGTTCATTATTATATACTTTTCGCTGCATAATGTAGAATCTTAATTGATTCTTACTTCATTTGTTTATTGGGTGTTTTGTTTGGGCTTTGTAGTTATCAAATTTGCGAGGGCAACTGGTGACTTGCAGACTCTTTCGGATGTCGATCTTAAACTGATTGCCTTGACTTATACGTTGGAGTCGCAAATTCATGGAACAAATCATCTTAGGGATGCCCCTCCCCCTGTTCACGTTGTTAATGTAAAAAGGCTTCCTGAAAGGGACTTGCCTGGATGGGGCTCTAATGTCCCTAATCCAGAAGAGTGGGAAGCTCTCGAACGTGAAACCGGAGATGGATCGAATTCTAACTCGAGAATCCTTCCCTTGAAAGACTTGAATATGAATATTGTCTCTTCAGATAACCATTCCGAAGATGGCTTGATGGAAACTAAGGGTGAAACACATTCTGAGAATCAAGACGATGCTGACCAGGGTTTTAGGAGGCCTAGGCGATATTTACCCCAGAAGAAAGAGGTAAATATCGATGGGAAAAAGATGGTGGCTCATGGCATTGATGCATCTCAGGGGGAGTTAGATAATAACGGTGATGATTGGCTACCTGCTGTAAGTCGAAGTACTCATAGGAGATTCCTTAGGAGGAAAGCTAGGCGAGAATGCCATGAGGCATTAGTTGAGAAGGATTGTCAAGAAGATATGGAGAAAAGGACAGAGAAGAACAATGTTGAAGATGCGAGTGGTTCTGATCAGCTGTTGCAACAAATCGCCGAAGACGTTTGTCATGGAAATGGGATTTCTGAGGAGGCTGAGAAAACAGAAATTGACAAGGGTGATGAAGATCTTTCTTCAATTCTGAAACAAATGAGGCTGGAAGAAGATTCAGTAGGGACTCTTCAAGAAGAAAATGAAGCGGAGACTGCCATGGAGGAAGCTGAGTCACACGACAATGTAAATCTTGCTGTTGAAGGAGATGGTGAAGAATTAGACCAGTTGGAGATGTCAAGTCAGACCAATGAAACTGTTGATGCGTCATATGCGGATGACGTTAGCAGCGAACAGAGCTGGATGTTGAGATCTTTATCTGAGTCCACTGTGGCTTGTGTAACTGGGGACTTTGCCATGCAAAATGTTCTTTTGCAGATGGGTTTAAGATTACTAGCTCCAGGTGGAATGCAGATTAGGCAGTTGCACAGGTATATCACCAAGGCATATAGTGATTGTCGGTTGACAGTTTCCTATTCAAATGTGAACTATCATTTCTATTAAGGCAAGCCAAAATTAAGTATTTCATGCATATGTGCTTACTCTCGATATATTTCTGTTTGTAGGTGGGTATTGAAGTGCCATGCTTGCTATACTGTGACCGCTGAAATTGGAAGAATTTTCTGTCCCAAGTGTGGAAATGGAGGAACTTTGCGGAAGGTAGCTGTTACTGTTGGTGAGAATGGAATTGTTTTGGCGTCCCATCGCCCAAGAATTACTTTGCGTGGTACCAAGGTAAGTTCAATTACATCAACATCATGCATAAGATAGCAGTCACTTTCTGAATGCAGTTCCATTGATTTATAAAGTTTTCAATGCATTCTTGCAACATCCTTATGTATCATTTTTGGGTGGTTATAAAATATGCTTCTGAGAAAATACTTGGATGTGTGCAGTTTTCACTGCCTTTACCCCAAGGTGGAAGGGATGCCATAACCAAAAACCTCATTTTGCGGGAAGATCAACTTCCCCAAAAGTTCCTTTACCCTAGAATTAAGAAGAAAGTTGTTAAACAGGTTTGTCTCGTTTTTTTAATATAAACATACAAGTATTTGGTAATTTTGGTTTTGTTTTTGTATCTATGTATTTGGTTCATATGTTAATTTACAGCTGAGAGGTGTGTTCTGTTCTATATAGGGGGATGATGACCTCCTCATGGCTGGGGAAACCTTCACTCACCATACCGACAAGAGGGCGCCTCTTCAGCCTCCTGTTAGAAAAGCATTAGCGGTCTTTAGTGGAAAGAGGAATCCAAACGACAATCATTACTCTCGATCGAAGCACTAGTAACTCTATACTACATTTCTATCTATATTTAGGCTTGAGAATGAGAATGAGTTTTTTGGTATCCCACCAGTTCCTTTTCCATTAGCTTGTTAAGTTACTTAGATGTGATGATTTTTCAAATAGCGTGCTATGTATTTTTCGTTTTCCGTCCTAAAGAACTCAATCTTGGAGAGATTATTTTTTAAATACATTTGAGATTTATTAGTTGCAGACGCAATTATGGAAAAAGAGAAGAAAGGCTGGAATAATGCTTGATTTCCCATTGTTTCCATTTCCCTTTGGCACAGATCTGTCTTTGAGTCTAAGCTTTTCATGTGTTGGCAAATAATAATAGTTACCACCAAAATTTAGTAGAAGCTAGGAGTTGTAGATGAACAAAGTGTTCAGTTCATTTATGTACACAAACATAGGTGTGTTCAGTTCATTTATGTACACAAACAAACTCGTTTATAGGCTCGTTTAGAAGTAGAGGTGGCAAACGAGTCATTCGGTTTGGGTCATTTTTGGTATGATATTATTCGGTTTAGATTTAGTTTAGGTTCAGTTTTAGTTTAGGTCTATTGTGATTCAGGTCATTTCAGGTTGGTTGATTTCCGGGTCATTTTGGGTCGATTAATATTGGTTTGGTTATTTTTTATTTGGTTGATTTCGGTTCAGGTCAATTTCGGGTCAATGGAAGATTGGTTGGTTTTAATCGAGTTTTTAGGTCGGTCAATTTTTTACACTATATATAAATTTATGAAGTCAATTTATTTAACTTTTTGGTGAATTGTGCTGATGTTCATATCCCATATTCCTTTATTTTTATTAGGCAAAGGTCAAAAGTAACCCCTAATATTTGACCTTTTGATCACTTTGCTCATATTCTTTTTTTTGTGTGCAAACAAATCTCTAACATTTCATTTTCGTTCAAATTTCACCTTTGTTGGATGGAAACTGTTAGTTAACTAATGATCAACGTCTGAGGCTGACATGGCATGGGGAGATAACATGGTGAAGCCACGTAGTACTTAACTAACGTAACAATTTTAAAATAATTAAATAATTATTATATATATTTTTAAAAAATAAAATATCCTAAAATTTTTAAATATTTTAAAATAGTTCCCAAATCCCTAAACCCCAAATTCGGCCATTCTTGTTGGCGTTGGGCGCGTTGCTGGTGACAGAATGAAGTGCCCTCCCTCGTCGAACGACCCACACATTGTTCATCGTCTGATCTGTTCGTCGCGAATTGTTTAAATGAATCATTCGAAGATTTCACTTTCGCCTGACATTTTGCAAAGTGTCGGTCAATTTTCGACGACATGATGGTGGGATAAATGTTGGGAGGCTCGAACGATCAACTAAATGCCAAGAGGGGGTGAAGTGGATTTTGAGTGGTAGTGGTGGAAGTGATAGGAAATTAAAAATTGGATGCAAGGATTTATAGTGGTTCGACTTTCTAACCAAAGTCTACATCCATTACCTTAGCACACCAATAAGAAATTTTTTCAAATTCACTATTGAATTTCTTTCTTTTATTTCCGGGCTCAAGGAGATAACCCTTACAACACAAGACTTATACCTCAAAGTCTTATTAAACCCTCTCTCACAAGAAAAAAACAATAAGCAAACAAGGAAAACCTCTTAAGGCTCAATGTTTGCACAATTAAGCTCATTCACCCAAAACCTAACACTTGAGCATATATGACAATTAAGCTCACAAGTGTGTTTTACAAAAAAAATTGACACTATTAAGCACTAGAATAATTTCTCTAGGGGAACTAGATTGTCTTTGATAAAAGTTTGACTTTACAAAATTTTTATTTTTTCTTTTCGAAACTCCTGTAAATCAAAACGTTTTCTTTCTTAAGATCATCCAACTCCTTTTGGTGATCTTCTTGAACCTTTTGAAGCAATTTTTGTAAATCAAAATTCTTTTGCTCAAAAGCTTCAAACTTTACTTCAAGTTCGAGATTAGTTTTAGAAAGTAATTTATTTTTTATTTTTAATTTTGAAGGCAACTTTTTTTTTTTTGCAAAAATGAAGCCTTGAATTCTAAAACCAAATCATCATAGGATTATTGTAACTCATCAAAAGTATAAGAATTTGAACAAGATGAGTTAGAAGTTACCCTTGAATCTTCTTCGATAGCAATGAGACAAAAGTGAGCTACCTCATTTTCGATGGAGTCCTCTTCATCACTCTATGTAGCCACATATGTCTTCTTCTTATGTCTTGATCCTTTCTTGTTGAAACGAGGGTAATCGTACTTGGTATGTCCCGGCTTCTTGCACTCGAAGCATATAATGAGCTCATACCTCATTTTCGGTGGAGTCATCTTCATCACTCTATGTAGCCACATATGCATTCTTATTATGTCTTGATCCCTTGTTTAAACGAGGGTAATCGTACTTGGTATGTCCTGGCTTCTTACACTCAAAGCATATAATGGGAACCTACCTCATTTTCGGTGGAGTCCTCTTCATCACTCTATGTAGCTACATATGTCTTCTTATTATGTCTTGATCCCTTGTTGAAACGAGGGTAATCGTAATTAGTATGTCCAGGCTTCTTGCACTCGAAGCATATAATGGGAACCTACCTCATTTTCGGTGGAGTCCTCTTCATCACTCTATGTAGCCACATATGCCTTCTTCTTATGTCTTGATCTCTTCTTGTTGAAACGAGGGCAATCGTACTTGGTATGTCCCAACTTCTTGCACTCGAAGCATATAATAGGATCATTCATCTTTATTCTCGATTCATGCCTTAGTTCTTCTTTGTGGCACTTCATGAATCAGGCAAGTTTCTTGAAGAGCTTTGTCATCTATTTTTCTTCATTATCCTCTCCACTTGAATTTTTTCTTTCCTATCTTTTTCTCTTTTTTATTTTTCTTCTCTTTTTTCTTTTTTTCATGATTTCATGAGTGAGAAGAAACCCCATAAGAGCATCAAGCTTCAAGGCCTTGTGAGATCATTGGCTTTGATGATGGCGGTCTTCTTTGAGTCTCATGACTCGGGAAGAGAATAGATAAGCTTTTGGACAAGCTTGTCTTCCGGAATAATTTCTCCATAGCCTTTAAGTCCATTGACGATGATAAAGAATCTATCGAACATCTTGGTGATACCTTCATTCGGTTCTATCTTGAAGTTCTCGTACTCAAGGTTGAGAAGACCAATCTTGGTCTCCTTCACTTAATTGGTTCATTCATGAGTGACTTCAAGCTTGTCCCAAATCTCCTTGACACTCTCACAAGAAGATACTTTGACATACTCATTTGAGCCAAGTGCACGAAAAAGAATATGCAAGGCCTTCGCGTTTAACTCCATCTTCTTGCGATTATCCCCACTCCATTCCACCTTGCTTCTTTGTGGAACGAGCGGGCCATCAAGGACGATATCTCAAAAACGGTAATCGTTGGCTCTTAAGAAGAACATCGTCCTATTCTTCCAATAAGTGTAGTTGGCACTATCGAAGTAAAGAGGCTTGTCGATGGATTGTGCCATGAACTCTGGTTGATGTAGAATGGTTGAGCGCCTCAAGGACCGACTCTTGCATATTAATTCGATGAAAAGACGAAGCTTTGATACCAATTGTTGGGAGGCTCTAACGATCAACCAAATGCCAAGAGGGGGTGAATTAGATTTTGAGTGGTAGTGGTCAAGGTGATAGGAAATTAAAAATTAGACGCAAGGATTTATAGTGGTTTGGCTTTCTAACCAAAATCTACATCCACTGCCTTAGCACACCATTAAGGATTTTCCCAAATTTACTATTGAATTTCTTTCCTTTTTCTCGGGCTCAAGGAGATAACCCTTACAACACAAGACTTATATCTCAAAATCTTGTTAAACCCTCTCTTACAAGAGAAATAAGCAAACTAGGAAAACCTCTTAAGGCTCAATGTTTGCACAATTAAGCTTACTTACCCAAAACCTAACACTTGAGTATATATGACAATTAAGCTATAAGTGTATTCTACAAAGACATTTGACAATATTAAGCACTAGAACAATTTCTCTATCGTTGAATGTTGGTAGTTGGTTTCTTGTTCTTCCATGGATGCTTGGAGGTGTCTTTTAAACCTTCTAACAACTTCATGGTTGTTACTAGCCGTTGGGAACATAAATTTTATCCATAAATACAGTTCTGGAGTAGGGCATATCGGTACACGAGGCTTCAGTATCGGTACCTACCTTAAACAAAAAGAGCCATTGGAGCATTTAATATACAAGGGTATCAGTACAGATACAATCATATCGATACGAACCCAAAGGGTATCGATACGGCTAAGACCGTATTGGTACTGAAATTGGCTACTGGAATTTTGAAAAACTTTGGGTATAAAATTGTATCAGTACTCAAAAATCTACACCGGTACAGGCACAATAGGTATCGATACGGGGACAAGTGTATTGGTACACAATGCTTGTTTTTAACACTTTGGCTATTTAAAATCATTTAAAAAAACATGTCAAAAACCTTTGAAAATATTTCAAACATATTTTTCAAGTTTATAGACTTTAGAAATGTTTTTGGATTTTGAAATATTTTTGCAAATTAGTTTAAGTCCAAAAACATTTTCCTTTAAGTTATACCAAAATTAAATATCTCAACAATAAATGATCGTGATGGTCTGACGACTGATGTGGTGGGCGGCGACGTGGCAATCAGCGGCAGAATCAGATCAAATCGAGATTTTGGTTTGGAGAGTTAGAGATTTTGAAATTTAGGGGCTATTTTGTGAAATCTAGAAAATTTGAGTTATTTTTTAAAAAAAATATTTTTAAAAAAATATATATTTTAACCAATCAGATGATGCCACGTCAGCAAAGTGTCACGTGGCATCATCTAATTGGTTAAAATATATAAAAAATAATTTAAAAAAATAATGCCATGTCAGCAAAGTGCCATGTGGCATCGCCACATTATCTCCCTATGCCTTGCAGACATGCCACGTCAGCCTCAGGCGTTGGCCGTTAGTTGACTAACGGTTTCCATCCAACAAGGGTGAAATTTGAACAAAAATAAAATGTTAGGTGGTTGTTTAAAGCAAAAAAAGAATATGGGCTAAAGTGACCAAAAGGTCAAACATTGGAGACTACTTTTGGCTTTATGCCTTTCTATTAATATCTTTTTTATATTTCGGGTTGTCTTCAGTTTGGGTCTATTCAGTTTGGTTGAAAATCGGTTCGAGTATATTTCGGTTCAACTAAAATTCGGATCAGTTTCGGTTCGGCTCGGTTTGTTTCGGTTTCGATCAAATTTCGGGTCATCATGTTCGAGTCGATTTCGGGTCTCGGTTCGAGTAAATCGGTTTGGTTTTCAGGTCTCGAGACAAGTTTGTCAGGTCTATTTATAAGCTCGTTTATAGGATGAAAATGTTTGTGGATGTATCTAAATATTAGTTTTTGTTGTTGCTAAGGTTACTTTTATTTTTATTTATTTATTGTTAATTTAGTTAACATTTCTGAACATATAAACGAAGATGTTTACGAACGAATAAACGAGCATGTTCGTGAACACTTAAACGAATACGTTTGTGAACACTAAACAAACGAACACGAACACCTTTAAAAATAAATAAATGAACACGAACACAGTATTAAAAATTTAAACGGACAAGATCTGAACATGAACACCTTTAAAAGTAAACAAACGAATACGAACATAGTCTTATTCGTTTAAGCTCGATTCATTTACACTCTTAGTAGAAGTTTTGCCAAGTTCCTTAGTAGTTCAAACTTTTCGTAATCTCTGGTTCAGTTTTGTTCTAAAGCTCTACTCAGTGAAGCACTTTATTTTTATTATATTTAGATCACTTGAAATTCAATTCCCTAAATAACTTCGAAGTGACAAAAAGTGGTGTCCAAATCCCTTGTTTTGATAATCTTCGAAGTTTCTTTTATAAAGAAATGGACCACAACAAAATTCTAGATTGAAAATATTGTTTGGTTTTGGTTAACTGTATGATAATATGGTTTGGTTTTGTTTGATTCGATCGGATTTTATTTTATTTAACTGTATGATAATATGGTTTGGTTTTGTTTGATTCTTAGTTTCCCATATATATTATAACTGACTATACTCGATCCGACATGAAGGGAAAATATTGTGACTTGAGAAAACTTTCTGAACATCCAGTCCTAATGATTAAGCCAAATGTTCCTTTCTGGCAAGCAACATTTACAAAGATCAAAATGACTGAATAAAACCTAAAACTACTATGCATTTTGATGTTACAATGTGTGTTAGCTCTCAATTCAACTCAAATCATGGTGAGCAAGTTCAGCTCATGCTAAAGAAGATGCCCTTGAGCTCAACCGATAATGCCTCCATTGATAGCTGTTTCGTGGGGAGGGGGGGAGTGAATGAATACAATCATGACGAAAGAGCAAGTTCAGCCCATGCTAAAGATGTCTTCAGCTCAATCGATAAAGACGTGTCGATTCTGCTCCCCAACATTAGGCTTATTTCCTTCATCGATGGCCGTTTTGAGAAGTCCGGATGAATGCAAAGGCATACGACTTCACAGATGACTTTAAGGTCATCATTGCTGAAATGTTTCAGCTCAGGATCCACAATGTTAGACATCACTTCCGGTAATTCGAGATAGTCCCTGGCCTGTAATTCAGAGTTTGACTTAAGTATTCTGAAGCACATCAAGCTTAACATATTTTTTGATAATTACGAGGACATCGAATTTCTTTAAGAAAACGGAGTGTTCAGAAAGGTTACTTACCCAGTCTATCAAGCAGCCTTTGTCCTTACAGAATGGAGGCTTCCCACTAATTATCTCCAGTAGAAGTATACCAAAAGCATGAATATTTCCTTGGATATCGAGATGACGTTTCTCCAAAGAATTTGGAAGTAGGCAGATGGAGCCATTACTGCCAATAGAACCAGAGTTCTTTTCCAATCTCACGAGAATTGTCTTCCAACTTTCGAAATCAACCAACTGCCATGGTTACCGGGACAAACTAATATTAATCATCATCAAAAGTATATCCGGCACAACAACATAAACAGAAGCATATGCATTTCTCATTTAGATAAGGCAGAAACGACACTAATTTGAGTATACCCGGATAATGAAGAAACCATTAGATGATCATACATGAATGGCAAGAGGTGAGGAGATATACCTTGGGAGAAAAATCCTCCGTAAGATACACAGCACTAGAGTTTAACTCTGATATAGTGAATGGAGGATCGAGTTCACTATGAAGATACTTGAGTCCTCGAGCAATGCCGAGAATAATTCTCATTCGCCGGGTCCATGATAACTGGGATCCTTCTCCATCTGCATTAAAATCAAATAGTCAGGCAAAACAGGATATACGAAATTTTATCATTGTGTGCAAAAGAGGAAGTATGCTTACAATGCAAATGCTCGTAGAGTGTTCCATTTGATGCGTATTCGAAGACAAGCATCCTAGTAAATGGAGTGCTCTCTCTGCAGTAACCTAATAATTTCCCTACATTTTCATGATTCAGTCTCGCCAAATCTGCCACCTGAAGCAAAAAACTTAGAACCCAATTACTCGAAGTTCGTAAATTCTTACATTTTAAAGTTGCATCACATTTTTTGACAAATTAGTCTTTCCATCAAACTGTTACCAGAAATGACAAGTACCTCTCTCTGGAAATAGAGCTCAAGATAGCCTGTCCAGTGCTGCTCTTTAATGCAGAAGGATATTACGGCGATTTCGGGACCACCCTTCATTGTCCCTTTGTAGACAACACTGTCGGGAGAAGAGCCTATGATGTTGCTGAAGTCTTCACACGCTACTTCAAGCTCTTGTCTGCCAAACTTTGTAACATCTTTCAACAACTCCGAATCTGCATAAAATCGCAATGTCAACCAATAGTACTTTCAAAAATATGTTCCCAAGTTAATTTTAGAGTGGTAGTTAATGCCGAATGTTGCAAACTAACCTACATATACCACCAAATGTTCCTTTTCACTCCCTGATTTCTTCCAAGGGATTATAATTGCAGGCTTGCTACTGCATCTTTGGAAAGCAGTAAGGATGGCAACAAGAAAGAGAGACCCCACCATAATTCCCGTAGCAATTTCAAGAGCGTAAAGCCAGGCAGGTTTCGATGCTTTCTGTTTCTGATGCTGGGCAGCAGCTTTTGGAAGACTATGCTTAGGGTTCGGTGATTTGTGACTTGTCGACGGCCGAGGACCTAAAAACAAATAACAACATTGTAAAACAGTGCAATAATCAATATTGCATTCTTTTAATGGTCATACTCACAAGACCATCAGCCAGCATTGGCCATTGTAACAAGGAAATAAATTGAGGAAATTTCAAGATTCAAGATGTCATCTTAGCCAAGAACATATGTTCTTAAAATATTCTCATCCGAGCAACAAACTAAGTGAAGATTATGTACTACTTACCACATTGTGTGGCGGGCCGCTGTTTAGCATCTTTTCCCTGGAGGCAGTTCCCTTGAAAGCTTGTGCTGCGTTAACATGTGAAAACATAAGCCGATCAGATAAAAAGATGCTAGCATGGACCTATGAAAGAGGCAAAAAAAAGTTTACCTTGGAAGATTTTCCAAACACTTCGGTATGCTTCCAACAAAAAAATTGAAGGACAAATCTACCACTTTTAGCTGAGATGCCCTACATAGCCCAGATAAGTTTGAACCCGAACCGTTCCTGAAGTGAAAAGAATTATTACTGATCAACTTCTATGATCCCATACGAATATATTTTACTCCCATCTAAATACCAGCTTCATGGATTAAAAAAGGTCACTTCATGCTCTGTGTACAGTTTCTGGAATCTGACCTTAAAACTCTAGATGGCACATACATCCTATACCGATCTTCTGAATGTCAACTTTCAAAGAAAAATACATAGCCTACTCATTCACTACACGCTTTCAATCGTTATCAGCATATCCGAGACAGCATCGAAACTAGATTTGCGATACGGATTGAATATATAGAAACAATAAGTGTTCAATAAGGAAGTATAAATAAAGGGCCATATTTCCAAATGAGCAGTTGCATTTCATTGCATAGATTTGTTCTACTCACATTCCATGTATCTTAGCCACAGATGACGAATTGCTTTCCGCAGGAACAGTTCCTTGAAGTTTATTTCTATCGAGAATAAGTTCCTGAAGATCCTTTAAATTGCCAAGTTCGCCGGGCAGGCTTCCGGTCAATCCATTTGACTGAAGGTTTCTTTGAAAAAGAACATCAAACAAAATAAGCAAAATGGCATAAAATTACCACAAATATTAACTACCTTGAAACACAAAGTTTGGGGTTTACATTTTTACTACACTTGTTAAATTCCCAAGCTCCGTAGGAATAATACCAGTCAGTTGATTCATCCCCAAATCCAACACTTCGAGGAACTTCAACATGCCGAGTTCTTTAGGTATGGTGCCGAGCAGATTGTTCTTGCGTAAAGTCCTGAAAAAGCATATGAAATCATGAGTCAAACAATTAGAAGTTGGAACCTAGAGCATCATTTTGAACAAGTAAGAACAAGAACATACAGTTCTTGCAGGTAGGTAATTCGGCCCGTTTCCGGAGCAAGATTTCCCTTCAAAGATGAATCAGATATGTTTCTGCAACACAAAAAAATGGACAAATTGTGAACATATCCACCGTTAAAGAACATTGAAAAATTGTTGGTCTCAATGCTTACATCCTGATAACATGTTGTCTCTCCCTATTACAAGTAATCCCAGTCCATCCACATGGATCAGCATCTACAGCATTCCAGTTTGACAAAACCAGATTTGGGTCTTCATAAATAGCTTCCTTAAATGATGTAAGAGCAACAACTTCACAAAAACCAGAATTCAAAGCTCTCAGTGAGGACAATTATAATAAGTATCCGTAAAATCAAGAAAAACAAATATATCTAAAAAGAGGGGGAGACATTAACTAAAATACCATATAACACAAGGTTGACAATTTAAAGTCCTAATCTCGATCAACATTTTCCCAGTAACCAAACAAGATCTAGAAAAATAGCAAAAGTAAAGACAACAAAAACGTCATTACCTTCATTAGTAGGGAAAGTTGTACAAGTCACACAAAAAACTCCAGAGGCCAACAAAATAAGCAAAAAACAAGTGTATGATCCCATTTTTTCCAACCTTAAATCTCTTTTTGTCACCCGCGAGTAGAATTCAACCATTCATCAACCCAGAAGAACTAAGGCAAATCCGGCAACACAAAAATGAAGCAGAGATAGTAAAAAACAAAAGAACCCAACTGAGTAGAATATGTGGGATTTTATCAAGAGACTAAAACTAAGGCAAAGCTGAAAGCTTTGGTGCGCTAATCTGCTGAAATGGGTTTGCTTTGCTTTTGGTTTTGCTTCGTTAACAGAGAAAGTATTAAAATGAAAGAGATAAAGTTGCTAGTAATAAAATACTACAGAGCTTAAAATCCATGATTTTGAAACAAACCCATTAAAGCAGATGACTTGAAAATGACAAGAAATTATGTGGATTGTGGAGGAAAACTTGGATTGAAATCAGGAAATGAATTTAAGAATGTTGTTTTGTTCATACTGTATAATCTGATAAGTTGAGATGGCAATCTCGTAAATTGAGTCTTACTTTGGGGTGGAATTGTAATTATCTGGTTCCGGTAATTTTGTTCCCTGCCGGTGAATTTGTGCCTAATGATTTGCATTCAGAGGAGCCAGAATTGATTTGAGATTTTGAATGCATTACTCGTGAGATTATGAACTTTGAATTTCGATGAACGGTTTTATTATCGTGTGAGCTGGTACAGGTTAAACCATGGTCAATCACGCAAATCACCGCTAACACTTATCAAATGAACGGTAAAGATTCAAACAGGCTTTGACAAATAATTTAAACACGCAATTTATTATGTAATATAATAAATTAAAAAAAAATTATCGAATATTGTATTATGAAGTGGATTCCTCCAAATTATTGAAGTGATTACCTTACATAAATGTAGACCTCCTTTTTATGGAATTTATTTTTGATTTGGAAGGTTTGAACTATCATTTATTTATTTATTAAATAATAATAATAATAATGAATTGGTTTATTTAGGATAAGATGATGAATCTATTAAGTAATGTCAAGAATTTAAATTTTAATGTTGAGAATGGAGTAATTAGATTAAAAGAGTCGTCCTATAACAAATCTTTTATAGTATTCGATTTGAATTAATCAATAAATAAATGAAATAACGATGATTATATAAAAAATAAATAATCAAACAAAAAACGTGTTATATAAGTAGACAATCTATCAAAGAAAAAGATCAATGTAATAAAAAAATAACTCGAATATATAACACAAAAGCACAGTAAAAATAATAAAGTCCGAAGAAAAACAATAGAAAATGAAGAGAACTAAAGAGAAAGAAGCAGAGCAAGAGAGAAAATATTAAATTATTATTCACTAAGTATTTATTCAGATGGTATGCATATTAACTATAATTTTAAAAAGTTAACATGTAATTTTTATAGTTGGATTTAATAATTGAGAATATTTTTAATAAAAAATAAAATAATAGCAACATAATTATTTCGTCTTTCTGATAAAGATTTAAATTAAGGTGATGTCTCATAAATTAAAAATTAAGTGTTGAAAAAAATCAATAGATTTTAAAAATATTAAAATAATAGTACAATTTAAAAGAAATAAAATAAAATAACATTTATTAAATGATATATTCTACATTCTACATGTCATTTACCACTTAATTGTATAAAATGTTTTTGTTCCTAAAGATATTTACTAGAATTCTGCCGTTAATTTACCGTATTTTGTTAACTCATTCAAGTGTAAAAGTTAATCACAAATTTTAAAATTATTTCATGTTAGAAAAAAATCGGATACTTAATTATTAATTTACCAATCATATTCAAAAAATGAAATTATAAAAAATATTTATTTTTACAAATAAAAAGAAACTGAAGAGAAAAAGAAAAACTAATTTTAATGATAAGCAAGCTAAAGCTAATGGCCCCTCCGGCGATTAGGGGCGGTGTTCTTCCCGACATCATGAAAATCACCGCCACGTTTTAATCAACATATCACGAGATATTTCTATTTATCATTAAAAATATCACGATATCTTAAAACGTTGAAGAAGCAAAGACAGCCTTTGATTACACAGAATCAGGTTGACTCTTGAGACTCAAAATACCGTGATTTGGATTCTCTGTTAAAAGACTAGAATACCCCTTAAATATTTTTCATAAACATTCTCTAGAATCTGATCATAATTCTGAATTCATATGTTATTGTCGTAGCAAGTAAATTTCATAAATTTCAAAACTATATTCACGGGAAATTAATTTCAAAAGAAGTAAAAATTTCAAGCAATTTTAATTTTGTAATAAAAATGTATTTAATAGATTTAAAAAATCGTGACATAAAAGGTGTAAAAATAAAGTTTAATTTATATATAAGTAATGGTACTGGAAGAAAAAAAAAGTTTCGACATCACCGAGCAAGTATTGTTCCTTTTAAATGTGCTTAAGAAAATAACGTGTTAAGTGGTCTCAATGATAAAAGATAATGTATTTTATTTATGTAATCTCAGTTCGAACACTATTGTGCACGGTGTATACCTTATTAAAAATCTAAAAAATTAAACATATATTACTTTATAATCACATTAATATATTAAAAAAAAATCTAAGTAATCACGCATGCCTTTATTATCGCAATGACTTTTTTTAAAACATAATACGTCTTTCAAAATTCGTCCTCATGTCACAATATTTATTAGCATATTCTTCGTAAAACAAAAAATCAATTGATTATAAACTCAACAAATAATTTAAGTAAAAAAATAATTATATTCATCTTAAAAGATTTGAGTTCAATTAATTTGTCTGTAAAGTGTGTACATCGTTATTAAAAAAATCCAATCAATCACACATGCCTTTATTCTATTATAGTATATTAAAAAATAAATAATTGTCTCTTTCTAATTAATATTAATAATATCATTGATTGTGTTATAAAAAATAATAAGAGCAAACAAAATATTTTTTGATAGAATTTGCTAGTATTATTAAGAAGAGTAAATAACCGAATTACAATAACGGTTTGCAACTATTACCGTAAACTAAATATATAATTTGGACATTTTTGAATGACATTAGCACTAACCACTTTAGATCATACATGGAAAAGGGTACAAACCCAACCAAAAGACTCGAACGAAAAATAGATACAAACAAATTTTATTGCATCGGCAAACGAACCACAAAAAGAAATTAAGCTATTGAAAGATCACAGAGAACAACAAATCAGAGTCGAGCATCGTGAGAAATTATCCACGAACGCAAATCGCGTATCCAAATTTAATCCAAAAGTCCAGAGTAAGAAAGATCAACATAATTTACAAATAAGCGTCATCTTGATCAGCAGTGATGTCGTTAACCCAACTCTGAGAAAACATAAAATAAAATAAACGACCAAACGATTGAGAAAAATACAAAAAATGTGTCAAAAGACAAAAATAAGCGAGCCACAAAAACAGAAAAAAACATGCCCACTAAATTAAAGAAAAACATGCCACGAAGACATAATTATTTTTATTAAAAATTTAAAAAAATCGACGATCGGCGATCAATATTAAAGAGCCAATATTGTCGTCGGTTAAACAAAATTAATGAGAAAAAAATTGAAAGAAAATAAGGATTTGGGCGCTGAGGGTTTTTCTACTTATCCTGCAAACAAAATGTTAAATACAATGAATTGTGTCTTAGTATCTATTTAATTTTTATTTAGGGTAAAGTACACCAAAGGTTACCGAACTTGTAGGGTACTTTCATTTTCGTCACCAAACTTTTAAAATATTATTGGGATCACCCAACTTTTATTTTGCTTTCATTTTGGTCCCTCCCGTTACCTTTCGTTAGAAAATACTGGCCCGTTAGTTTTCCTTTTCTTCAAGGGTAAACTATATAAATAGTCACCGAACTTTTAAAATGCTTTTATTTTGATCACCAAAATTTTTAATTTTTTATTAGAGTCACCCAACTTTTGTTTTGCTTTAAAGCAACTCGTTGGTTTAAGAAAAAAACTCTTCCAATGTATAAAAAAACAAAAGTAAGAAGTAGATTTTACCTTATGATTATCGATGAACAATATTTAAAATTTTGTAGATTGATGTATTTACCAACATAAAATATATTTTTATATATCATGTTCTTGAAGATTGTCTATAATGTAAACCCATTATTTTGATCTACTGATCACAATGTATGCAACCTCATCTTCAAGCTACTTCAAGGTTAATAAGTACAAGGGAGATAAAAAAATATTGAGGTTAATTATTGACCAAGAGTAGAGCATTTTAGTTTACTTCCAAAAGTTGTTCCACAAATTTCCTAGAATATGCAAGCAGAATTGATGCACCCAATGTTTAAGTTCAAACATTAATTTACTTTGTCATTAGAGACAGAGTTAGGATCAAACATTAGGAGGGAGAAAAGTCTATTAAACCTTTAAATATAAAAATTCGGAGGGACAAATATCTTATTTGATAAGTATTTAAACTAATAAGGACCTAAAATACTACTATACCTAAAATCGGGAGAGGCAACGATACATCCCTTCGTCCTTGTTCGCCATCATGTTCTGTGTTGTTTTGATAGATGTCTTTGTGTTGGGTGACTTGTAATCACTAATTTTGTCCGGGATAGATCTGTTCTTTTTATTTCTCGCTTTTGTTTTTATAATAATGGGCTTATATACATGTATGTTCCTACTTTAAATATAGATATTGAGCTTTGCTTATTTTGTCCTATTTAAAATTCTAAAACCCAAAAAAAATTAGTTAACTACTAGTGTTGTTTTAATTAATATATATATATATATATATATGTATTATTGTAATGTTATTATACATTTGAAAAGAGAATGAATATTACTAAGTATTATGTGGTCTTATTATGGTTATTACATATGTTACTATCATTTATATCATATTGCTGCTATTGTTACTTCCTATTTCATTTTGTTACCATTATTATCTATCATTATTATTTGCCATCTTTGTTATTATGTTTTTGTGGTTATATTATTGTCATTATCTTATTTTGTTATTAGAATTAAATATTATTATTATTATTATTATTATTATTACTATCATGAAAACCCAAAACAAGCAACATAAATAAAAGTCCATCTATATTATGTATAAAATATATCAGATATAAATAAAACTCAAGTCTATTAAGTTAGAGTCCATTTATATAACCCAAAAATTATCACATATTACATTGGCCCAACAAGGCCCATCTGATAAACAAAAACCCTAATGCCCCTATCTTTTTGTTACAGCCGCCCAATCTCAACCATCAGATCTAGATTAGATATGCGGTCCAGATTCAAGCAAGGAAAACCGTTCAGATCCCCTACGTGCCCATGCGACGGGCCGTTTAGATTCTCACGCGCCCACGCGTGGCTTTTCGACTTTATCACTCGTACGTGTGCCACACGCCCAGCTTCCTAGCTCCCACATGTGCCACACGTGCGACCGTTCAGACCCTTCGCGCACTCCCAGCTCCTCCACGTGCTCGTGCAAGGATGGCGTGTCCGGCCGTCCAACTTCCGACGTGAGCGTGCCTCTCTCCCGTCTCAATCTCCATCATTCAAGCAGCCCCAATGTCATGCATGCAAAAAAGGAAATGAAGTCAAAAAGCTTGAAATGGCAAAAAAACAAAAGAAAGAGGCAAAGTAAATCAAGGCAATAGCAATCCAAGCAAGCAATCAATGAAATTTTAACTTTGTATGTATTCAAATCTATGTATTCGACTATATAACCAAAAAGCTAAACAATTTTAAGGTAGGCTGGATTTCGAAGCAATAGAGAACAACAACAATTCCAGAGGTACCCATCATTTCTTTGCATTTTTGGAATAGCAAAAACATATAAAGAAAAATTAAGGTTTCGGTTGTTTTTTTTACCTTGGCCGGTTCATCTTCCTCGTATTGGTTCATCTCTTCGCCGACGATAAACTCTCTGGTTCTTCAGCGGCCGTGAGGAGTGAGTCGGACTGAGCAGTAATCAAAAGAGGTCGGTGTTGGGTTTTATCTTTCAAAGCAAAAAAGAAGTCTTTTGGTCGTTTTTGAAGGATTTAGGCATAGTAGGATTATATTCGGTTTTAGAGTAACCGAGAGTTTTTAGGGTTCTTTTTAAAGTCGCTGGGCGCCGGTGAGCAGCGGCCGACACGGTGAAGTGTCACCAAAAACTGGAAAACGCAGCGGTGTTATAGGTTTGTGATGAACACCGCGGCGGTGTTCATCAGGGAAAAGGGGGGAGAACAAAGCATTTCTGTGGTTTTTTTGATGAAATATAACAAATTTCCCCTTTTAGTTAAAATGTGTGTTATATACCGATTTTTTTGTTTTAAAAAGGGAAATTGCATAATAAATCCCCTCGTCCCCTCGTATTTACCTGTTTGGGAATTCTGCCTCTTTAAAACATTCCCCGGGTCCCTACCGTTTTGGTTTGTTTTACAATTTCGTCCTATGTTTCAATTGAGTATTCTATTCTTCTAATTTTGGCCTTCAAATTTCAGTTTGGTTCAATTTAGTCCCTCTTTTAGTATTCTTCTTATAACCATGCATTTTTAATTTCGGCCTTGCATTTTAGTTTCCTTTAATTTCAGTCCCTGTTTTATGCTTGTATATGTTATAATGTGGCCTTTAATATATGTATGTTATATTAGTATGTTAATTGTTATATTTGTTTATATGTAGCATAATGCCTAGTTTCTATATAATCTATGACATAGTATTTAATGCAAAGTTTTATTATATCTATAAATATATAGTTTTAACATATATAATATATAGTTTACATATGTGATATATATAGTTTTTTTTACAAAGCATATAATATATGTTTTTTATGTAGATTTGTAATGTATTTAATCTATAGATAATAAATATAGTTTGTTATAAAATATAGTATATACATAATATAGTTTTATAAAGTATATATATAATATATGGTTAAAATATATAGTATATGGAATCTATATAATCTATATACGTAACTTTTATAATATATAACATAGTTTCCATGTAATACATGCTTAGAGGTGGTAATTTGGGATCTTGTTTTTTATGCCTTCATTTATATTGATTTGTCATGTATGCTTATTCAAATTGTTTTTAAAATCTTGCATACCAGAATATATTATGTTATGCGATATCCTTTTATTCGGGAACGAACGAGGCCAGTACCAGTCGTAGTGGTGGTGGTTCGGACGTTCCTTCTCGAATATTAGGGCCCTTAAAATATACTTGTCTGTATAACCAAATTTCAATTAAATTGTCACTCTAAATTTGCAATTTCCAATATTAGTTAAGTGGTAAAACTTTTGGTACCAATTTTGGGCGTTGTGGGGGTGCTAATCTTTCCCCACACGTAATCGACTCCCGAACTTAAAATCTATGGTTTTGTTTTCGGTGTCTGGTCTACCTAACCCAAGTGACCGGTGGCGACTCCAGTTTATTTATTTCTGAAACACAATTTTTAGAAATATTCCCCTTTTAATAAAATGTTTTCAATAAAAGTGGGAAATCCTCCGACGTCTTCGAATTTTAAAACGTCGCTACAACATGGCGACTTCACTAGGGATAAAATTTTGTTTTTACAAAAAGAGTGTCAGGCCTAAAAAATTTACCGCTTATTTAATATTGGAAGTTGCGAATTAAAGTGACAATTAAATTAATATTTGTTTATAAATGCGAGTTTATTTTAACGCATGTAAAATCTGGCATATAAACCCGTCCGTTTAAGTGGGGGGAAAACGCTAGTGCTTTCATGGGGATATTGTTCCTCCGTATGGGCCTAGTAAGTACCTTCGGGGCTTGATTAGCCTATGTTTTCGTGGGAATATTGTTTCTCCGTATGGACATAGCGAATGGGTCCCCCTAAATTGAACTCGGTTGAAATGAGCCTATAATGGGTGATGATCGGGGGCCTTGTTACCCGTAGTAGGGGATAGCAAGGACAATTCAGGTACATTCTAGTACCAAAATTGCATATAGCGAACGTAAAAAACCTACCCCTTTTAGAGCCATGCAGTTAACCTATATGTTAGACGAGATGTAAATAAGGTTGTTTATTGTCTTGTTTCGTTTGTTTACCTTCTCTGTTTTACTGCTTCATTATTTATTTATTTTATCCGATACTAACTTATTTATTTTGTGTCTTTTTTTGCTTTTTATTATTTGACATTCATTTCATGACATAAATGTGTTAAATTGATGTGGTTTGCCAGATTAGAGAGCTCTCATTATGGATGGGAGGTTACTTAAGAAGGAAGAAATCAACTCGCAAGTCTGACATTGGTCCGAGGCCAACTAAAGAGTTCAAGGTGATAGTTTACCGAGTGAGCGCATAGTACCAGGGTATACTTACGTGAGTCTACAACAAAGTGATTTTTACGAGTTGAAAGAAATATGGGAAAGTTGGGATCAAAGATTGAAGAATCTGTTCCGTGAGAATTATGGTGACATAGCCGACTTGATGTACGTTAGAATTAATGAACCTTTGTTCCGAGCCTTATTCGAATGTTGGAATCATGCTTTTTATTGTTTCATCTTTAATGGGGAGGACATGATGCCCACAATCAAAGAATATACAACGCTACTCCATCACAAAGGTGTCAAGAAGGATTGGATCTACTCTAAACACCCAAAGTTCTTTCTTTCTCGATTAGCACCCCCATTACGCCTGGAGACCGACGCTTACTTGATCACTAATATTTTCTTTATAACCCGAATGCGACCATGCAAAGGTTAATACAAAAATCCACGAAGTTCTAGAATTGGTTCAAACTCGCTCACGGCTGAGAAAATTCGAATCAATTTAGACGCAAAGGGATTAAGGTATTAATCCTTAAAATTCAATAATGCACTTTCGCATAGGAGTCTTGATCGTTCCCACAACGGCTAAGGGAAGACTGAATTAACCCTAATTGAAAATACACCTCATTTTCGTGATGCAAAGAAAATTATTTATAAATGATGTCTTATTAGCCCTTTTTAATTTTATGGGTGATTTAATGTTCAAAATTAATTATTTACAAATTACCTAGTTTTCTAAGAATTACCCTAAGAGTTAATTATTTACACATTATTTACTTTTCTAAAAGTTACCTAAGGAGTTTAAAGAAACTAATCCTAAAAGGCTTTATTAAAGTATTTACAAATTACTATATTTAAAAAAAACTACCTAGAGAGTTTTACTTACGATTAAATAACTATTTACCCTTTTTTTAGAGAATTACCAAGTTAGTTTTTATTTACCATCATTATAATTAATGAATTATTCACCTCTTTTTAAAGATTTATCTTAGGGTTTTATTTAACTATTTACAATTAAAGTGAGATATAAAATATCTAAGTCATTTATTAAAGAAACTAACCTAAAAAGTATCCATATTAAATTATTTAATAACTTATTTCCTTTTAAAAGAACATTGATTATTTAAAGATTTACTTAACTTAATATTTTACCGAGTTAAAATATACGAGGATGAACAAAACATAAGACATGGTAAATATACACGAATCAAATGATGAATTTAAATACATAAAAACAATAAAAACTAAACAAAAGATTAAGGTTAAGAAACCGCAAACATTAGGATCAAGTTCGAGCTTGCCGACGAGGGTACGAGTTGTTGGTATCGCTGTCGTTGCTGCTACTGAATGCCAGCTGTTGCTGCTACACGCCGTCGGCCACCACATACCGACAGCGTGCCTCCATGGGGCTACTGCTTCGGTAGTGTTGTCGGCCTTCCTTTTGGGTGATGCAGGATTTTTCAAGTGCTTTGATTTGGTGAGGACCCGTACCCCTTCTCTTCCTTACCCGAGACCAAGTACTCAAGGAAACAAAAGAATAAAAAAAATATATGAAGACAAAATTTGGGTAAAAATACCTCAAAGAAACTGCTTGTATTTCTCTTCAACCTCTGTATTACAATTGCTTATCTTTGTGAATGTGTTTCTCAATGTGTGTTGTGTGTATGTGGATGTGAATGTGAATAAAATAATGTAATGAGGCTTATTTATAGGCTTCAAGAAACCCTAAATCAAAAACCCTAAAAGCATATTCCCTACTTATGCTCAACATTCTTGGAAAGGGAATAATGTCATTACTTGGGCATCAAACTCTTTCCTTACATTCAATATGAGTTAAAGCAAATAGGAAAATGTCTAAACTTGAATTTAATTGAAAATATTCAATAAAATAATTGAAAATTCGTAATAAACTCAAATTTCCGTATTGAACCCGTAATCGATTTTCTGCATGCGTTGTCTTCAGTAAAATGAGAATATCTTGAGTTCTCGACGTCCGATTGAGGCGTTTCAAGATGCGTTGGAAAGGTAACCGAAAGATAGTCAATACTTAAGCAGACACCTTGACCCGAAAACACTTGGATCCTATCAGAAATTTGCCGTGAGTCCACAGTGATAATTTCTTGCGCATCACTTGACTTTCCATACTTGTTGGATATGATCTCTTGTAATCTTCCCATATCTAATGTGACTAGGATCTTGTGTGATCTGATCTGCTTGATAATATCGATTTGTATTTAATCGCCTTTTCTTTGCTTGCAAGGCATGACCGATGATGTGGCAGCTTGGTAGGGATTCAAATAGAAAGAGTATTGCACAAGAAAAGCTAGGGTTTCTTTGCGTATGGGGCCTAATTGGGTCCACTGTACATGGATTCTTTTTGAGTTTTGCATTTTATATATTTTTTGGGCTTTTGTATCGTACATACATGGGCAGACAAAATATATGACTACAACTGCCCCTCTTTGCTTATTCCGGTGAAACAAAAATAGGGCAAAGAACAAAAAGGCACTGATTTTGTCTGGTCGGGTCAGTTGAACACATCTTGTTTCTCCGGAGAGGAAAAAACAAACTGGGTACTTCAAATGGTGAGAGGATATGTTTCTCTGAAGTGGCAAAAACAAATCAAATGACTTCAGACAGTTAGAGGATCTGTTTCTATAGAGCGGTAAAAACAAATCGAAATTGCTAAATCATTCTGAAATGACAATGACTTCAAATGACTTGTTTCTCCGAAGTGACAGATACAAATTAGATAAAATGGGTATGTCCCTCCGGAGCGGCAGTGGACAAACCAGAAAACAATTCTTCATATGAAGGTTTCATTCTTCTTGGGCCTGAACGGATAGGCCATATGCTAAAAAAAGCTTCCATTCTTCATGGGCCTGAACGGATAGGCCATATGCTGAAGAAAAAGGTTTCCATTCTTCATGGGCCTGAATAGATAGGCCATAAAGGTTTCCATTCTCCATGAGCCTAAACGGATAGGCTATAAAGGTTTCCATTCTCCATGAGCCTGAACGGATAGGCTATAAAGGTTTCCATTCACCATGAGCCTGAACGGATAGGCTGTAAAGGCTTACATTCTCCATGTGCTTGAACGGATAAGTTGTAAAGGTTTCCATTCTCCATGTGCCTGAACGGATAGGCTGTAAAGGTTTCCATTCTCCATGAGCCTAAACGGATAGGCTGTAAAGGTTTTCATTCTCCATGAGCCTAAACGGATAGGCTATAAAGGTTTCCATTCTCCATGAGCCTGAACGGATAGGCTATAAAGGCTTACATTCACCATGAGCCTGAACGGATAGGCTTCGAATCGAAAGATGACATACTTCTTCTAAGGATGGCAAGAAATGTGGTTTGCTCCTCTGAAATTAATCTAGTAATTTTGTGCTTTTGATTGGTAGCAGTTCTTCAAGGCTTCTGATGAATGCTTCTGAATTTCTTGTATGGAAACTTTGCAGCAAAGCTTATTTCCACCTTGGATTTCTTTGAATGCCATCTAATGTTCAAGGAGTCTTGCCCCAGAACTTTGGACCTTCCGAGCTTTTTATTGCATGAGTTGCATTCCAGCTCTACTTCACATATTTTCTGTTCGCATGTGAACTCATCTTGTCGTTCCATAGGTAACGATGCCCCACTACTAAAGGTTGTGGGAGGAACTCCTTTCGGCCTCTTCAATCTGGATGGACTTAGGCATCTATCATGTCTTGCTCGTAAAGGGAACCTCTGCCCCGCTCTTGCATTTCAATGAGCTTTTCTTCTAACACCCGTGCCCCTTATGCAAGGTAATTCCCCATTCAACCTTGGGCTCAGCTATCTTTAACGTGATCGAGTCGTCTCTTGATTTAGTTCATGATGGCTACACCATTTCTTGATCTTTGTTTTCAATAACAAATAAATTTTTTCAACGCCTCATTAACGCGAGAGTGAACATTTACTTCTGGATCCCTAAAATTGGAAGTCATACCAAGAAATCTTTTATTTTTTTCATGAATCCATGTTAATTTACTTATAAGATGCTTGTGAGTAAACAAGGTAAAAACTTGAAATGAAAACTCATGAGAATTTAAAAGAAATTTAAAAAGTCATGGCAAACATGAAAAAGTAAAATCAAGAAACAAAGTCAAATGCCCCAAAATTCATAGCATGAATAATTCATGATCCCATCGACCGGATAGCGTTCCTACTTTCTACCCATTTAGGTGGCTCTCTTTGACTCACCACTCCCCCAAATTCATTTTCCTTCTTTTCTAATCTCAAACAAACATTAGAAGTTTTGAAGTCCTTGGAAAAATGTGAACTCAATCAGGTGGAATGTGTTATGAAAACAAAGCCCTCTTCTTAGATATCCTTATATGATCACAATGGTCTTTGAAGGCTTGTAATGTAGCTAAGGTTCATGGTTACAAAAAAATGGTATATAGGCCCAAATAAGTGTTTAAGGGTGAATAAACCAAGGATCAATTCTTCTTGATGAAGTCCCTACTTTTTATTGCTTCCTCTTTTCTTTTCTTACCTGGGTCGCTTTAGACTGCCCATTTTTTGGGTTTTCACCCTAGAGTTCATCTCCTTTTTTTGCTTTGTGAATCTTCGACTAACACATGGTTCATGTAATACTTTCTTGAAAACTTGTACTTTTAAACTTTGTGCTTCCTCCAATGGGTATATTTTCAATGTTTTTCTTTCACACATTTTTTCTTTTTCTTCTTTTTCCTTTCTTTAGATACCCATCTTGGTCTGCATGTTGTTTTGCTCATGCTATTTATTGCACTCATTCTTGTTATCTTTATAGCATGGCCAGAACCAGTCACCTTTCATCGCTTTTGCTCCCAGTGTGGGGAGTGATCCTTGGTTAGGGTTCAATTGAAAGAAAAATATCAGGCTCAAAAGGGACAACAAGGGATACTTTTTTTTTTGCAAAGGGAAATGAAGGAATGCCAAATCTCCTCCCATACATGGATAGCATTGAATAAAAGTTGTCCTCGGTTGGTAGATGTTTTAGAGTTATCACTTAATCCAACGACCTTAAACAACAATGTTTGAAAGGAAAGTTCTTTCAAAATTTTCATTTGGGATCTTTCCCATTAATCCTGAGCACATTTTTGGTTCCCCTCTATCGCAGGATTAGATTCAAGAATCATTCATGCAATCAATCATAGAGGCCCTGCAAAAAATATGTTTTGGAAGAGAAATTGATGTAATGAATGATAAAAATGAAATGTTTGCCACTTGAGAAAATAAAGGAAATGCATATTTGAAACAAGAAAAATAACATAGAAGCCCTTACAAAAGATCCCTAATGTTCGCGGGCAAAAACAAAAGGGTTGATTCTTGGTGTGATTTCACAACAAGAAGAAAATCCTCTACTATCGAATTGTTAAGCACTACTTCTGGAAGGCATTAGTGAATTCTAGCCAAGCTTGCCCTCATGACAAGATTTCATTGTTTGTGTAGTTCAGGCTGTGGGGGCTCATCATATTTGCTTGGTATCTCCTCGAGTCTCCCACTTTTAATGGCAGCTAGTATCAACTCTCCGCTCGTAACCATGTTGGCAAAGCGCTCGGTGGCATGGTTTAGCATATGGTCATAGAAAGGACCATTTAAAGTCTCCACAAACATTGGAGTAATCTCATTTTCCAACAGTGGTGGTTGAACCTGGGCAGCCACGTCTCGCCGTCTCTGTGCATATTGGCGAAAGCTTTCATTGGTTATTTTCTCTATTCCTTGCAACACATGCCGGTTTAGGGCCATATCAGTGATGTGCTTATATTGCTCGACAAAGGCTTGTGACAGATCCAACCACGTCTTTATACTAGTTCAATTTTATTGTGTATACCAACAAGTTGCTGATCCAGACAAACTGTCTTGGAAGCAGTGTATGAGCAATTTTTCATTGTCCAAATAATATGACATCTTCCTGCAGTACATTGTTAAGTGTGCTGAAGGACATGTGGTTCCGTCGTATTTCTCAAAATCTGGTGTTTTAAACTTTGGCGGGATGATCAAGTCTATCACCAAGCTAAGATCTCTAGCATCTAGACCTCGATGAATGCTAACTCACTACAGGGCCTTCACCATTCCTTCAAGCTTTTCACAGTGTTCTTCTAATTTCTTATCCAAGCGGCTCCGGCTTGCCAACTCATCGAGGTTGGGTACCTCAAAATCTTGCTCATCACCTTGACCTGCCCCGGACTCCACCAAGGCATTAGTTGAGGTCCCAGGGATGTGAACCTGAACCTTCCCCTTAAGGGCCTCATGTGAGGGTGTTGCTGCCCTTGCATCTTTGAGGGCCTTAAGAACTTCAGGGCTTTTTCCGAGCATAGCTGCTATCTGTAGCACAGTATTCTCTTGAGCATTGGTAATTTTGTTCTTCAGATCATTTTCAATCTTCTCTAACTTGTCTTGTGTACCCTTCAAGCCGACTTCCATGGCGGACATTTTGTTTTCCCTATCCATTTTGCGAGTTTGAGAACGAGTGAGTAATTTTGTCAACTGTGTTTGAACTTCCTATAGTTAATTATTTATTTCAATGCAGGGTGTTATATGGAATGAATGCAAATGCAAAAGACCAATTGTATTCCGAAACATAGTGCACTTCATAGATCACATAAGTTCCGCGTACACATTATTTTTCACTAAAAAAAGTAAAAGTACAAAAATCTTCTATTTCGCTGCCTTGAGCTTTTTCGATGCTGGTGGCTCAACTTCTTCTCTTAGTGTCGTTTCCTTCTGAACCTTCCCAAAGAAAAAGCTGATCTGCCGATACTTCTCCACTGCCTCATCCAGGAAGTCCAACAGGTGTTGTCCATCTTCTCCTGCTGGAAAGAACCTCGATCTCAAAGCCCTAGCATGATCCCTCATTTCTCGAGCCTTAGAGACCACTTTCTGAATTTGTTGTTTCAGATGATCAATATAAAAGTGCTGACCTAGGCAAGCGACATCCAAGGCACGCTTTGTAAAAGCCCACTGGATCTTTTCATAATCCCAATAATCAATGAGGACATGAATATGGTCTTTATGAGCCTACAGTTGTTTCTTCAAAGCAGCAACTCCCAAACGGAGTAATTCAGCTTCGGCTAATATTGTTCCTCCAAATGTTGTTTTTCTTCAGCGAGATGTTCTACTTTTTCCTTCTACTTTCAGGCTTCACGACACTATTCTTTCAATTCTTTCTTCATCCTCTCTGACTGTGTCTTTTCTTCCTCCGAAGTCTTGGAAATACCTGCCCATGCCTCTCGAGCCTTCTAATAATTGTTCTCTTATGTTAACTCTTGCACATCTCTTAGGTAGATTTCCTGGTTTGCCAACAAAGTCTTCACTTTTTTCTGATAACCCTCTCGTTCAACCTGCTCTACGAGGAGTTCACCTTCAAGTTTAGTCACCCTGTCTCATAGCTTCCCTTTCTCTTTCTCAAAATCCTGCTTGTAGATTTCCAGCTCAGTGAACAGGATGCCAAGCTGTGGGTTTTCTGATGCCCACTCTAAGACTGGTATGCCTATGTTATCCACTCGTTGCCTCTTTCAACTGACGTACTCAGGTACAACATCGGTAAATAGTGCTACCTCTATTCGGAACGTCTGTTTCCATTCTTTGGCTAAATCCATGGCTCTTCTAGTAGAATTAGCTTTCGTGTATGAGAATTATTCCTCTCGTAGCCAATGTGCCACTGGGATGAACTGTCGAGAAGCATACTGGCGTTGTACTAGCAAAAGAGCGTAACTAGAAGTTCCCCAAAGACCTATAAGGAGAACCCACTCAATCCTTTCGCACTTGTACAAGATCGGAACTAGATACATCTATGGAGCTCTCCATGTCACATCAACATCAGTGAGATTTTTGAAGAAGATTACCCACTGTTCTTGCTTTCCATTTCGCGGCCACTACTTTCTGGTGATTTCCTTGATCAAGACCAAGTCTCAGGACGTTGGATGTTTGCCTATCTTCTTGCTACCCCAAAAGTGACTTCGCAGTCATAAATAAAGAAGCTAAGAGCAGCCAAGGAATCGCCCCCTACCTTGAGTTCTGCAAAAGTTCAAGGATCTGAAAGTTTCTGCCAGAATAGCCGGGACCGGATTCACATTCTTCTGGACCGACAAATCTACCAAGGCTATCTCGATGTGACCCAGAACCTTGGGAAAGATCATTAATCCGTAGATTACCAAAAGGAGCAGATCAAGGACTCTCTCATGCTTCATATCCTTCGTGATCTGGGCGTAAATCAATTCCCATGTGAATCAAGTGCTCTTGTTTTTCTCATCAACATGGACATTCACTTCTGCGACATGTAGACCGGCAAGCTTGGAAAATTTCTTCTGACATCCCGAGTTCTTCTCCTTCTAGTATATCTTATCAGGCTTTTCTAGATCCAGTTGTAGCAAGACCATGTATTCCTCAATAGTGGGAGTCATGTCTTCTTGATTGAAGATGAAGCATCAATAAGCTGGGTCCCAAAATTCAACAGCTGCTAGTATCATGGACTCATTTATTTCCACTCCAAGCAATAAGGCCATGTCCCCATATCTCTTAGTGAACACGGCTTGGTCCTGGGCTTCTAGGCTCTCCCAAACAGCAATCAGTCTGGATAAATGGTTTTGAGGCAACCCCATATGTACTTGCTTCGGCAGGTCTACATTGGTATCTCTCTGCACATTATCTCCATGTTGGTGTTGAAGCTCCATGGACTCACTTTGTACCTCTGTGTTCGAGGGGAGGATTCCGAAACTGGACAACATGACTCGTATACTCATGATCCCTGATTGCACAATATCTCGGAATATCAAGTGGTCGAAATGTGATATATACACTAAAAGGATCAAAAAGGTGTTACTAAGACAAACATTCACGCGGGTTTGGATCTAAAAGGGTTCTCGAACCGCCCTTATCCCCAACTTCAAGGTAGATAAGACATTCAATTTTGGTCCATCACAGGCTTACGAATCGGACACGGCTCGAGGGATGCATTTTTGTTATACCCGTGCAGAGGGTTACTCACGAAAGCATAAGTACTCTAGACCCCGAAAGACTTTCACTAGCCCATACGGAGGGTTACTCACGAAGGCATAGCTATTTTCTTCTAGTTAAGTTTGATAAAGCCCGGGTAGAAGGCTTATGTTATGGTGCAAACAGTTTAAAGCACCAAGAAAATGCACACACAAAAATGCAATGGATTACTAAGGAAAATAACTCGTGATCAAGTAAAAGTTGTGCTCTCTTAAACAGTCCCCAGCGGAGTCGCCAAGCTATAACAACGGAGTCACCACTGGTCCCTTTTATTATATTAGGCGGATTGGAAACCTAAAAACAAACCAGAGATTACGAAATCTCAAGGGTTAGAGGGCACGGTTACGCATGGGGAAGGATTAGCACCCCTATCACGCCCGGAACCGACGCTTACTTGATCACTAATATTTTCTTTATAACCCGGATACGTGCATGCAAAGGTTAATACAAAAATCCACGAAGTTCTAGAATTGGCTTGAACTCGCTTACGGTTGAGAAAATTCGAATCAATTTAGACGCAAAGGGATTAAGGTATTAATCCTTAAAATTCAATAATGCACTTTCGCATAGGAGTCTCGATCGTTCCCACAACGGCTAGAGAAAGACCGAATTAACCATAATTGAAAATACACCTCGTTTTCATGATGCAAAGAAATATTATTTTTAAATGATGTTTTATTAACCCTTTTTAATTTTATGGGTGATTTAATGTTCAAAATTAATTATTTACAAATTACCTACTTTTCTAAGAGTTACCCAAAGAGTTAATTACTTACACATTATTTACTTTTCTAAAAGTTACCTAAGGAGTTTAAAGAGACTAATCCTATAAGGCTTTATTAAAGTATTTACAAATTACTATATTTAAAAAAAAAACTACCTAGAGAGTTTTACTTACAATTAAATAATTATTTACCCCTTTTTAGAGAATTGCCAAGTTAGTTTTTATTTACCATCATTATAATTAATGAATTATTCACCTCTTTTTAAAGATTTTATCTTAGGGTTTTATTTAACTATTTACAATTAAAGTGAGGTATAAAATATCTAAGTCATTTATTAAAGAAACTAACCTAAAAGTATCCATATTAAATTATTTAATAACTTCTTTCCTTTTAAAAGAACGTTGATTATTTAAAGATTTACTTAACTTAATATTTTACCGAGTTAAAATACACGAGGATGAACAAAACATAAGACATGATAAATATACACAAATCAAATGATGAATTTAAATACATAAAAACAATAAAAACTAAAACAAAAGATTAAGGTTAAGAAATCGCAAACATTGGGATCAAGTTCGAGCTTGTCGACGAGGGTACGGGCTGTTGGTACCGTTGTCGCTCCCGTTACTGAACGTCGGCTGCTGCTGCTGCACGCCGTCGGCCATCTCATGCTGGCGGTGTGCCTCCATGGGGCTGCTGCTTCGATAGTGTTGCCGGCCTTCTTTTTGGGTGATGCAGGATTTTTCAAGTGCTTTGATTTGGTGAGGACCCGTACCCCTTCTCTTCCTTACCCGAGACCAAGTACTCAAGGAAACAAAAGAATAAAAATAAAAATATATGAAGATAAAATTTGGGTAAAAATACCTCAAAGAAACTGCTTGTATTTCTCTTCAACCTCTGTATTACAATTGCTTATCTTTGTGAATGTGTTTCTCAATGTGTGTTGTGTGTATGTGGATGTGCATGTGAATAAAATAATGTTATGAGGCTTATTTATAGGCTTCAAGAAACCCTAAATCAAAAATCCTAAAATATTCAATATGAGTTAAAGCAAACAGAGAAATGTCTAAACTTGAATTTAATTACAAATATTCAATAAAATAATTGAAAATTCGTAATAAACTCAAATTCCCGTATTGAACCTGTATCTGATTTTCTGCACGCATTGTCTTCAGTAAAATGAGCATATCTTGAGCTCCCGATGTCCGATTGAGGCTTTTCAAGATGCGTTGGAAAGGTAATCGAAAGACGGTCAATACTTAAGAAGACACCTTGACCCAAAAACGCTTGGATCCTATCAGAAATTTGCCGTGAGTCCACAGTGAGAATTCTTTGCGCATCACTTGACTTTCCACACTTGTTGGATATGATCTCTTGTAATCTTCCCATATCTAATGTGACTCGGATCTTGTGTGATTTGATCTGCTTGATAAGATTGATTCGTATTTAATCTCATTTTCTTTGCTTGCAAGGCATGGCCAGCGATTCAAATAGAAAGAGTATTGCACAAGAAAAGCTAGGGTTTCTTTGCGTATGGGGCCTAATTGGGCCCACAGTACATGGATTCTTTTTTAGTTTTGCATTTTATATATTTTTTGAGCTTTTGTATCGTATATACATGGGCGGACAAAATAGGTGACTACAGCAATCAATCGGGAAAGAGAGAAAACTAAGCAAGAGAAGGAAAAAGGTAAACAAACGGTAAATTAAGAGAAAAAAATAGTATCGCATGGAAGAGAAAAGCACATGACAACAAGAATCGGTTGCAAGAGATGCAAAATCTTTATAACACTACTTTTGAGAATCTGAATCAAAGCCGGGCCTATAATACCCAGTTTGAATCAAGGATAGCGGAGTTGGATTTTTCTCTCCAAGAGTATTGTGATCGAAATGGCTTCTTCGAACTTCAGGCCAGTCAGCAAGAGCATGTGACGCTTCGAGCCCAGATTGAGACACTAGAGGCTACAGTTCAAGACTACTTGGGTCAAATCTTGGTCCTTGAGGAAGCTGTGAAGGGTGGAGACAATTATTGGCTAAGGTAACTTCGTGATGCTACTCGAATGATTCAAGACCGGGATAACTACAACACAACTTTGATGGTTCGCGTGCAAGAGGTAGCCCAACATATAAGGAATCTAGATACAGAACCCGAAGCTCTTCGCCCCTTCGTTGCCCTGGGATGGACGAAACTCCAAGATTCATTCAACTACTTCAAGTTATCGAAGAACTAGGAGTTAGGGCTGGCGTCTATCTGTAGGAATTTGCTTTGTCTATTGTAATGAAGACCTCTTTGTTTCAATGAAAGTTGTCATAGGGTGATCACCTATAGGATCAACATCTTTATTTGCATATATTTTTTATGCATCTTGTTTCATTATCTGTGTCGTGCATTACATTCCACCGCATATATCATGCATTATATTCCCCCACATATGTCATGCATTAATCAATTAATCAATGAAATTAATTGTAAGAAATACCCTGATAGAAAGAAAGTGAAAGTTTAAATCTATGACCATTTCACGATCGTACGGTACCCGCTCGCAAACAAGGGCAATGGAAGAAATGATGGCCAAGGTAGAACAAGGTCAGAGGGATCTCGAAGCAAGTTTGGAAGGGGTTGAACAAAGCATTAGGGATCAGATCGCCCATCGCAAGTTTCATTTGGCCGCTATGTTAGACAAGAAGCTTGGCAAGGAAGGGGTCTCTGTTGAAAGCTTGAATGATGAAGGAATGGAAGGGATCACACTTCATGAGAAGTCCTAACCATAAATACCAAATCCAAAAAAGAAATTATACATCAATCTCGCGAGAGCATCTCCTAGCCACCATCAGGGAGTTTCTGTAAATCAGCCTGTTGATGTAGAGGCAGGTCTAGATAACGAAGTGCCGGATCTAAGCATGATGAATGAGGTAGAGGAGAGGATCAGGGTGGAGTTGGAAAAGAAGTACGGGGAGAGATTTTGTTTCTTTGAAGAAAGGTTCAGGACCTTGCAAGAGATAGATGAGTAAGGGAACGACGCTAGTGATTTGAGCCTCGTGGTAGATTTATTGCTTCCGCCAAAATTTAAAGTTCCTAATTTCGATAAGTATGATGGAACCACTTTCCCCTCGGCTCACATCACCATGTATTGCCGAAAGATGGTAGCTTTTATCAAAGACGAGAAAATACTCATTTATTGTTTTCAAGATAGTTTAATTGGTTCTGCAACCAGGTGGTATACTCAGCTCAGTCGAGTTAATATTAAATTATGGAAGGATCTTTCAAGGGCCTTTATAGAGCAATACAAGCATGTGACCGACATGACACCAAACTGAATCATGTTAGAAGGGATTGAACAAAGGTCAAATGAGAGTTTGCGTTAATATGCTCAAAGGTGGCGTGATATGGCTACTCAGATTCAACCGCCAATCCCCGAGTATGAGATTACACTAATGTTTGTGAATACTTTGAGGGGCACGTTGTTTGACCGATTGATAAACAACACCACCCAAAATTTTGCCAACATGGTAAGAACCAGGGAATCAATTAAGATGGCTATAAAGAGTGGGAGAATTGATAGTGGAGAAAATTCCCAAAAGAACTACAAAAGGAAAGATAATGAGGCGAATACAACAAGCACCTACACTACCCTGAAGAATTTCACTATTTCTCAACCATAAGGCGCAACCGGAGGCGGACAAGGCCCAAACAAAAAAGAGACAAGACCCCTAAAGAAGGAAAATAAAAAGATGTCATTCACTCCTCTGCCGATGTCGTACACCGAATTATACTCACAGCTACACAAGGCTGATTTGGTCAGGCCATAATATGTCACTCCATTTGAGCCACCCTACCCTGCATGGTATGACCCAAGGCAAATTGTGATTATCATGCTGGTGTCCCAGGGCACTCAATTGAAAATCGTATCGCATTCAAAAAGTTTGTTCAAAATATGATCAAGATCGGGGTATTGCAATTGGATGAACCAAATGTAGGTGCTAACCCGCTACCGAATCATGGAGGTCATGGTGTGAATGCCATCGAGGAGGAATACACTAGGAAGGTAAAAGTGAGTGTAGCTGAGATTAAATCCCCTTTGAGGTGGGTATTCTAACTATTATGCATGGCACGCCTAATTGAGAGGGCATGGAAATAGTACAAGAAGAATGTGGCCCTTACTATGAATATCACCAAGAGAAGGGACATGAAATCCAGTATTGAGAAGATTTCAAGCAAGTAGTTCAAAAGTTGATGGACAATAAGGAGATCGAGTTCTTCGAAAAGGTCAGAGGAAAGAAAAAATCAGACGTGTGCACATTGAATGACCCCCAAGGTCCAATATGGGGTAGATAGGCCATTTAAGATCTCGCTCAAGCTAAGAGAGGAAAGCCCGCCTCAAGGATGAAGTTCTAAGATAGCTCCTAAGCTTGTAATCTCAGCTCCAACATCCTTTCCTTTCAAAGACACTTGAAAAGTTCCTTGGAGCTATGCCGCCAACATCTCAGTACCAGATAGTTCAGAACTGCAAGAAAATAAGAAGTCACCCAAAGAGGTAAAGCTAGTACAAGAGGAGGAATCGGCGGATCCGAAAGCTGAGATAGTAAACGAGGTAGGATACTTCACAAGAAATGGTAGGTGTTATTCACCAGAGACGTCAAAAGCAGCGGAAGCGCCAAAAGACAATGCTAAGGTTGTAATGATCGAGCCCGAAAAAGATATTTGGGGAAGAACCTCCAAAGATAAATGAGCCAGTAACGGAAACACAAGCACAAGAGTTTTTAAGATTCTTGAAGCATAATGAGTATAGCATCGTTGAACAACTCCGGAAACAACAAGCCCAGATTTTAGTGCTTGAACTATTGTTGAGCTCTGAAAAACATCGTAGTGCACTATTAAAGGTTTTGAACCAAACTTTCGTCCCAAATAATATTTCAGTAAGTAAGTTGGATCAGATAGTGGGGGCATATTGCTGTAGTTAATTACATCACCTTTAGCGATAATGAGATTCTAGACAGGGGTATGGGATCAACCAAAGCATTGAATATTACAACACATTGTAAATGGCATGTTCTACCGGGGGTGCTCATTGACAATGGATCTGCCTTGAATGTGTTACTGATGGCAACTTTACAAAGGTTGCCCATCGATAGTTCACATATAAAGCCCTGCCATAACTCTGTCAGAGCTTTTGATGGAACCTAAAGGGATGTGATCGGGAAGATCAAAGTACGTCTGTTAATTGGGCCTACCGAGTACATGGTTGAGTTTGTGGTAATGGATATTAGGCCAACTTACAATTGTTTTCTATTGAGGCCTTGGATCCATTCAGCCGACGTTGTGCCCTCGTCACTACACCAAAAATTAAAATTCTTCATTGAAGGAAAGTTGGTGAGCATGGAAGTCGAGCAATACATTATTGCATCCATAACAATTACATCTAAATGGACAAGGATGCCATTGAGTGCTCCTTTAGAGCTTTAGAATTCGTGAATGCTACCTTTGTTGCGGAAGGAAACAAGATCCCATGCCCCAGACTGTCCAATTGTACCTAGATGACAGTTTGGGAGACTTTGGGATGGGAAGCCAAGAAAGGAAAGGGTTTTGGAAGGACCCTCCAAGGTTGTTTCCAAGCCAAAAGCGTCATCAACAAGAATGACCGATTCGAACTCAGTTACAAGCCCAATTTTCTGCAAAGGAAGCTAGAATGGAAAAAGAGAGAATAGCAAAGGAATGCCAGATTCAGAGGCGAAGATACTTCATGGGAACCAATAACTTATTCCAACATGAAGGATATTTTCTTGTCTAGTGGGATAGTCAATGCCAAACAGAAGGTGTATGAGGCAAATCTGGAAGGTGACAAACTCAAGGAAGAAGAAAGGTTCAACGAGGCTTTAGAAGGGATAGATGTTAACATGAGAATCGAAAAAGGAAACAACAGCAAGTTTATGTCTGGGATCTGCCCTTGCTTCCCTAGGGAGAAACTCAACAATTGGACCAATGTGGACCTATCTGTAGTTTTTAAGTTTGAATCAGAGTAATGCTCAGAACCAAACCTACTTGCTTTTGCCCACGAGCAGTAGGGATCTTTTGTAAAGGGCTTCTATGTTAACTTGCTTGTTTTCAATGAAAAATGATGCTTTCTACACTTTCTCAAATGGCAAACATCATATTTATTGCATTCTTTTATTACATTTATTATTTATTACTTCATTCGTTCCATAAGAATATTCATTTCTCTTCCCAATACCTATTTATTTCTAAACTATTTCAGGGTCTCTGTTATTAACTGTATGAATGACTCTAAATCTGATCCCGAGATAGATTTTAAGCAACCTTTATATCTGGCGAAAATCGATAAAGAAGGAGATGATATTGAATGTGAAGTCCTGGATGAATTGCTTAGGTTAATGGAAAGTGAGGACAAGCAGATCCTACCCCACCAAGAAGAGGTGGAGATCCTCAATTTGGGGACTGATGAAGAAAGGAGAGAGGTGAAGATTGGCACCATTATCTCGTCCAAGACTAGGCATGAATTGATAGATTTATTATCAGATTTCAAGGACATCTTTGCTTGGACTTATCAAGATATGCCAGGGTTAGACACAGACATAGTGGTATACAAGCTACCGATAAGGTCAAAATGCAAGCAAGTTTAGCAAAAACTAAGAAGAATGAGGACGAACATACTGCTAAAAATATGTGACGAAGTGAAAAAACAGTATAAGGCAAGTTTTCTAAAAGTTGACAAATACTCGGAATGGGTGGAAAATATAGTCACGGTGCCTAAGAAAGATGAGAAAGTCTGAATGTGTGTGGACTATAGAGATCTCAATAGGGCAAGCCCTAAGGATAATTTTCCCCTACCTCATATTGATACTTTGGTCGACAACACCGCGGGGCATTCGTGGTTCTCTTTTATGGATGGTTTCTCAGGGTACAACCAGATAAAGATGCATCCCGAAGACATGGAGAATACTATATTTGTAACCATGTCGGGCATGTTTTGTTACGAGGTGATGTCGTTTGGACTAAATAATGCTAGGGCGACTTATGAAAGAGCCATGGTAACTCTTTTCCACGACATGATGCACAAAGAAATCGAAGTATATGTGGATGACATGATTGCCAAGTCTCAAACCGAAGAGGATAATATTCAAAACTTTAGAAAGCTTTTCCAAATATTGAGAAAATACCAGTTAAAACTCAACCTGGCTAAGTGCACCTTCGCTGTCACGTCTGGAAAGCTCTTGGGTTTTGTGGTTAGCCAAAAAAAGATCGAGATTGACCCCGATAAAGTAAAAGCTATTCAAGATCTCCCTCTACCTTAGACACAAAAAGAAGTTCGGGGTTTTTTGGGAAGGTTAAATTATATATCTCGGTTCATTTCTCAGTTACCCGAAAAATGTGACCCTATCTTTAGATTACTTCAGAAGAATAACCCGAGAGTATGGGATGAAGAGTGCCATGAGGCTCTAGACAAGATCAAGAAGTATTTAACTAATGCTCCGATCCTAGTGGCACCTGTGACATATAGACCATTAATCTTGTACTTAACAGTCTTTGAAAATTCGATGGGTTGCGTGTTAGGGCAACATGACGAGTATGAAAGAAAAGAGAGGGCTATCTACAATTTGAGCAAGAAATTCGTCGATTGTGAAACTCGGTACCTACCAATTCAAAAATTTTGTTGTGCACTAGTGTGGGCTACCAAGAGGCTTAGACAGTACATGTTGTACCATACCACTTAGTTGATATCCAAGTTGGATCCACTAAAATTTTTAATGGAAGCACCAACATTAACCGGGAAGATAGCTTGTTGGCAAATGCTTTTGTCTAAATACGACATTGTCTATGTAAGTTAGAAAACAATAAAAGAAAGCGCTATAGCAGACTTCTTTGCCAGTTGTGCTTCAAGCGATTATGAATCCTCGAACTTTAATTTTCCCGATGAAGACTTGATGTGCATAACCATGGAAGAAAAGGCAACTTCAGGAGAAAAGTCATGGAAGCTTTATTTCGATGGGGCATGCAATGCCTTAAGCCATGGCATAGGGGTAGTGTTAATCTCTCTAGAAAATGTCTACTACCTTTTCACAAGTAGATTGGAATTTTTTTGCACACACAATATAGTTAAATATGAGGCTTATGTCATGGCTTACGTGTGGCCATTGAAAGAAAAGTCAAGGTGTTTCAAGTTTTGGAGATTCATCTTTGGTTGTTTATCAACTCCGAAAAGAATGGGAAACAAGGACTCGAAGTTGGTCAAGTATTATGATCTGATCCAAGAGTTGGTTAAAAACTTTGAGAAGATCAGCTTTGCTTACCTCCCAAGGGAAGACAATCAGATGGCAGATGCTTTGACAACCTTGGCTGCAATGTTTGAGGCAAGCACCAAAGCATAAATGAAGCCAATTGAGACGCAAGTCTTTGAAATACCAGCCCATTGCTATAACTTGGAAGAAGAGGTATATGGCAACCTATGATACTATGATGTCCTTCAATCTATCAAGTTCTAGACCTACCCCGATGTGGCCGATGAAAATGATAAAAATACCATTAGGAGGATGTCAGCAGGATATGTTCTAGACCTGGAGATTTTATACAAAAGAGGAAAAGAAAAAAAAATTGTTAAGATGTGTCGATGAGTGAGAAGCTAAGAGCATCCTAGTCGAGGTACACGATGGGTTATGTGGGACACATGCAAACAGTTTCTCAATGGCTCAAAAAATTATGAGATACGGTTACTTTTGGTCGACTATGGAAGTGGATTGTATCGACTATCCAAAGAAGTGCCACAAATGCCAGATATATGCCAATAGGATCCATTCCCCACCCTTATCATTGCACACCATGACTTCGCCATGGCCGTTCGCTGTATAGGGCATGAATGTCATTGGTCAAATTCACCCAAATACGTCAAATGGACATCATTTTATTCTGGTGGTCATCGACTATTTCACTAAGTGGGTAGAAGTAGTTTTCTATGCCAATATCACAAGAGTGGCGGTTTGTAAGTTCTTAAAGAAAGAAATAATTTGCCGGTATGGTTTGCCAGAAAAGATCATCACCGAAAATGCTTCCAACCTGAACAATAAGATGATAACTGATGTGTGTGAGCAATTCAACATAGTGTACCATAATTCCACCATCTATCGTCCCAAGATGAATGAGGCAGTAGAAATGGCAAACAAAAATATCAAGAAGATCATTTCGAAGACAACAAATACTTTTAAAGATTGGCATGAAAAGTTGTCGTTTGCCTTGATCGCTTACCGAACGTCCATACATACGTCAACGGGGGCAACACCTTGTTCTTTGGTTTATGGTATAGAAGCAGTTCTACCTATGGAAGTGAAGATTCCATCACTGCGGATATTGAATGAGGTAAAATTGGAAGAAGCCGAGTGGGTACAAGCACGGTTTGATTAGTTGAATCTCATTGAGGATAAGAGACTAAAAGCCATTTGCCATGGTCAGATGTACCAAAAAAGAATGATACGAGCTTACGATAAAAAGGTTCGTCCAAGGGAATTTCGAGAAGGAGATCTAGTGCTTAAAAGGATCTTACAAACTTAAAAAGATTTCCGAGGAAAGTGGATGTCTAATTAGGAAGGGCCTTATGTCGTTAAAATCCTTCTCCAGGGGAACATTAATTTTAACAGAGATGAATGAGAATGAGTTAAGCATTCTAGTGAACTCAGACTCGGTGAAAAATACTATGTGTAAAAAAAAGAAGAAGAAGAAAGAAAGAAAGAAAAAGAAAAGAAAAAAGAAAAAAAGAAGGAAGAAGGAAGAAGGAAAGAAAGAAAGAAAGAAAGAAAGAAAAATGAGGGTTTGAGGTGAAAACCCAAAGAGGGCGTCTCAAAACCAAAAGGAGGGTCAGAGTTGAAAACCTGAAAGGGCAGCCCAGACAAGCCTTCAAGATTAGGCATCCAACAGGCGAGATCTCCCAAGATATCAGGCTCTTCAGTGAAAAACCTCAAGTGAGCAATCTACTTCAGTCGATGGGCTCTTGAATTATTCATACAGTCGATGTTTGGGACAATGCATCATACCTTGTTTTCTTTTTCTTCCATGTTTGCCATGACTTTTAAATTATTCCAAATTTTTAAGTATTAATGAAGTATTACTTTAAGTCTTCCCTTATCTCTTCTACCAAACGTTCTGCAAGGGGGTTAATATAGATCATGATAAGCAAAAGGTTTCTGTGTATTGCTTTGTTATGACCTTTTCAGGTACAGTTGGTCCTAAGGCAAAAATGAATCTTAAACTTTTCCTATATACCGAGGTCCAAGCGAATGGAAGACTTTGTTACGTGTATTGAGTGTCACGCAAAAGGTGCAAGTATACACATCGCAAGTAATAAAGTGATACGAGTATCGAGTATCGTCTCTACAAGGATTGGTTTGGGCCACTTTACTTAAGTTACTGCTTTGGAAAAGGAAAACACAAGTAGGTGATTGTAGGAATTATAACTAATGAGTAAACTAAGAGCAATAAACTAAAAGAATAGATGAAATCAAAAGAGAGGGAATAGGCCAGGTTATTGTGAGTTGAGGAGTGATAGCCGATTGGATCGTCTTGGTAAAAGAGTGCAAGGGCAACTCAGTTGCCGTGGCAACTTGCGCAGCGGGGTTGCCTTGGCAACTAATCGACGGTTGCCTGGGCAACTAGCTGCGCGGCTGGGCAGCAACTTCAAGGTTCGGCGGAGCGTTCTTCAATGGTTTCTTCTTATCCCTAAGTCGAAACTCTAGCTAATTGTTCATGCCTTGATAATACATCCCCGCGTGAATCAAGGGTGAACAATAACCAATCTTGCGCTCCTCTTAGCCGTTGAAATCCTTAACTTATTCTTAAGCCGGATTAATCTTCACCATCAATAGATTGAATAAAGGCCATACTCATTCGTTTCTTGAATCTAACTCTCCCGATATTAGATAAATAGATGAAGTTACGAGATCCTCTCCCAATTCACTCGCAAACAAGAATAAAAACCAAGAATGAGTAAACCTTGAATTGAAAGTGCAAACTCTTATTACCTAAACAAAATCAAATTGTTTCTCACAACAACAAAACACAATAACCCCAACCAATCAAGTTAGTTCATGGTTGGGTTCAAAAGATATACAAAGAATAATCCACAAACCATGAATCTAATAGAAGCAAAGAAAAAGAAGAAGAAATCGATCAGCCCCTTGAACTCTCTCCCAATCGAACTATCCCCTCTTGAACTCTCTTGTCGAAATTTCTCCCTTCTTGCTCTCCTTGAGTTTGACGGCTTGGTCTCCTTTAAATAGGAGATGGCTAGGTCAAAATCCTTCTTGAGGAGGAAGTTAAGTTCGAATTAAATACTTTAAAAGAATATAATTCTTTATTATATTTAAACTCCTTCCAGATCTTCTCCTATCTTTTTGGGATTTAATTTCTCTTTGACCTTTTCATGGAAATTAAACTCCTTTGGGATTTAACTTTGCTCCACGTCATCTTGGGCTTATCTAGTCATCAATTTCGACTGCCATATCATCTTATCCCTTATCAAAAAGTTGCCCTGGCAACTAGCTCGGCATCTCCTTCATGTATTGCCCTGGAAACTGCGTCGGCATCTCGTTCATGCACTGCCCTGGCAACTGGTTCTAGCCTTGTTTAGGCAAGTGATTCTGCACACACTCAAAAGCACACCAAAGCAACATCTTTTTCCAAAAAAATCACCAAGTTATGTAATCAAGCTCAACGGTGGAAAGAAACACGAATTAATGCATGAATGACTAATTATGCAACTAATATGAGCCTACGTCTAACAATAATATGAGTAAAAAGGGTAATAAAAATAGTACTTTTGAACACTTATCACACCCCCAAACTCGAACTATTGCTTGTCCTCAAGCAATGCAAACTAACAATTTCCTACCAAGACTTTAATCATCAAAGACATGCTTCAAACTTGAATTCAAACCTCGGAAACGTGGCACAAAGTATGACGACCTTTTAATTTTTTGAATAGCACAAAAAATTCCCGAAATCAAACTATAATGCTTGTGACAATGTGTGTGTAGTTGTGTACAAGTTGATTTTCAAGATTCTATGTGAACAATAGGCTTTTATCAATTTAATTACCGGGGCATTTATTTTTATTTTCACTAGAGCCAATTTCGGGAACCTCTAGCAAAGTAAGCAATTTCTCATTTTATTTTAGTCGACTAGAGCCAATTTCGGGCACCTCTAGCCATTCTTTAATGTGCATTAACTACTAGAGCCAGTTTCGGGCACCTCTAGCAAGAAAGTGCATTTACTACTAGAGCCAGTTTCTGGCACCTCTAGCAAGAAAGTGCATTTACTACTAGAGCCAGTTTCGGGCACCTCTAGCAAGAAATTAACTTTTAATTTTCAATTTACCCAAATTTTAAGCAACCTAAGTTCACTAAGTTTCTTTCAATCAACAAGCCATAATTATGTAAAAAAATCAACGTCATAGTAAAATTCTATGTTCTTTTCATGCAATCCTAAAATTAAAGGTTCTTTCAATTAAGTGTAGTGGAAAAATTCATCATTGGATATTCAACAAGTCTTAAGCAATTAAATCCAATTAAAGGCATGGCAAGTAACATATGCAACCTATATGTGATTGCTAAAGATGAATGCAACTAAACATGAAACTAACTAGAAAGCAACACCCCCCAAACTCGAGAGAAGCATTGTCCTCAATGTATGTAAAAGTGAAACAAAATTTAAAAGATACTAAATGAAATGAGTTAGTCGGAGAGGTCGCCACCTCGAGTGATAAGTTTCCTTCATGCCGTTTCTTGATTCATTTTCTGGTCGGTGGTTGAATGCTTGTGGCTGGTACCGTGTGAATAAAATTGCTTTGATCCATGTTTGCCGGGGCAGGTTCACTTGCATGGGCATCAGTAGTTGCCGAAGCCATTGTTGTTGTCTGGGCATTGCTAGTTTCTTTTGTCGTGGTAACTGCTGAGGTAGTTGTCGGGGCATCCTCTATTGCGGTTACCGTGGCAAGCAGTCGGCAGGGAATTTCCTTAGCATGGTGGTTGTGAGTCTTGTTGTGGAAAAGAAAAGAAAACAAAGAAAACCTGTAAACTAAAGATAACGAAGAAAAATAAAATAAAATATCTCCTAAAAATTCCAAAAATAAATAAAGAGGAAAAAAACAAAAATAAAATAGAGTTCCAAAAATTAAAAATTAAAATTAAAAATCCTTAGAAAGAGCATTTTTCATGCATCTTCTCATGTACTGTAGATCTGAGAAAACTTGAGGAGGGTCGTTTCTGATACTTCTTATAGTCCATCTGCACCCTCCATCGAGTGATAATATTGCCCCAAAAGAATTGGGCCAATGTGCTCCCAGCTACTCCCCTTTGCATTACCATGGTGGATGTGTCTTTCTTTCGTGTTCCCTTGTAGTCCATGCACATCTTCCACCTTGCTACTGTTCCTGAAGGCATGAATTTACTATTAGGAAACATTATATCAACATCCAACCATTTAATTACCTCATTCTTGTCGGGCTCTATCATGGTTGGATACAGCCTTCGTTGTCCTGTCAATTGCTGCTCTAGCCAATTACCGTGGCAATCGGTTGCCAAAATTTGCTGTAGGTCAAGGGAATAACCAATATTCTAAAAAGCTTTACGAATCCAAACACCTTTTTCTTTTGGCCTCTCAAACATCTCCATCAGTAGAGATTTCGATGGCTTCAAATCTACCAACATCGGTTCCTCAAGACATACCTGCAATGGACGAGGTGAGTTTTAAAGAATTCAAAAGGTTTAACCATTACTTGCTCATATTCCATTGGCAAAGTATTATCATCTCGTTGATCTTGCATGTGGTCGTGCAATTGTCGTGGCAACTGTAAATGAGAGCAATCTACAGATTCCTGCTTCAACATCAACATTGTAACCTTCTGGGCATCAAGTTCCTCAGAATTTGTTGTAGTATTGTTGTTCTTAGCTTCATTGAGTGTTGTCGCGGCATTGCTCTGTTCAGGCTCCTCAATCATTGCCGAGATAATTTGTTGCTCAAGCTCATCATGTGTTGGGCAATCTCTCTTATTGACATCCTCTTGACTTGGAGGTTCTAGTTGTTCCCCATACTTCAGGGACCTCTCTTTGCATTGCTCCTTATCATCTTGCCTTGGGACGTCAGTATCCCCAGGAATGGATTGTTGGTGCATGTTATCCAAGGCATATGTGGATCTCCTCAATTGATCTTCTAAATCCCTCAAGGGTGCATCCCACTGAGCTATCCTTGCATCCATTTTCTTTGATAGCTCTCGAATCTCTTCAATTGATCCGTCAAGTCTAGCCAAGGAAGCTAGCAACATTTCCTCCAAGGAATTGGAATGCTCTTGGAAATGACTATATTGCCATGGCATATCTGTTGCTGCGGCTAAATTATCATGGTAAAAAAAATTGATCTTTTTGATCATACCATGAAGGATTTTGTTGTTGGTTCCATCTATGGTCCTCCATGTAGCCATATGCACTAAAAATGTGAGGACAATTTTTAAACACATGATGTTCTCCACACATAGCACAAGAGTTTTCCACGGGATAGGCTCTTTGGGCTTTTCTCGGTTGGTATAGGTAATCATCAAAGGGTGTAAGAAATTCTTGAGTGGATTGATTCCTATCTTCCATCATCAACTCTCGAATAGATCGGCTTTTATTTTCTGACATGTTGATGTCCCTTAACTTGTAGCGCACCTGAATTTTTTTTGATAAAACAAACAAAAAGAAAAGTTAGTAGAACTAATAAGAAAATTGCAATAACAAAAACAACTAACACCAATTGCCAATCCCCGGCAACGACGCCAAAAACTTGTTGCGCATATTGAGTGCTACACAAACGGTGCAAGTATACACGTCGCAAGTAATAAAGTGATATGAGTATCGAGTATCGTCTCCACAAGGATTGGTTTGGGCCATTTTGCTTAAGTTACTGCGTTGGAAAAGGAAAACACAAGTAGGTGATTGTAGGAATTATAACTAATGAGTAAACTAAGAGCAATAAACTAAAAGAATAGATGAAATCAAAAGAGAGAGAATAGGCCAGGTTATCGTGAGTTGAGGAGTGATAGCCGATTGGATCATCTTTGTAAAAGAGTGCAAGGGAAACTCAGTTGTCGTGGCAACTTGCGCAGCGGGGTTTCCTTGGCAACTAATCGACGGTTACCTGGGCAACTAGCTGGGCAGCAACTTCAAGGTTCGGCGGAGCGTTCTTCAATGGTTTCTTCTTATCCCTAAGTCGAAACTCTAGCTAATTGTGCATGCCTTGATAATACATCCCCGCGTGAATCAAGGGTGAACAATAACCAATCTTGCGCTCCTCTTAGCCGTTGAAATCCTTAACTTATTCCTAAGCCGGATTAATCTTCACCATCGATAGATTGAATAAAGACCATACTCATTCATTTCTTGAATCTAACTCTCCCGATATTAGATAAATAGATGAAGTTACGAGATCCTCTCCCAATTCACTCGCAAACAAGAATAAAAACCAAAAATGAGTAAACCTTAAATTGAAAGTACAAACTCTTATTACGTGAACAAAATCCAATTGTTTCTTACAACAACAAAATACAATAACCCCAACCAATCAAGTTAGTTCATGGTTGGGTTCAAAAGATATACAAAGAATAATCCCCAAACCATGAATCTAATGGAAGTAAAGAAGAAGAAGAAGAAGAAATCGATCAGCCCCTTGAACTCTCTCTCAATCGAACTCTCCCCTCTTGAACTCTCTTGTCGAAACTCTCCCTTCTTGCTCTCCTTGAGTTTGACGGCTTGGTCTCCTTTAAATAGAAGATGGCTAGGTTAAAATCCTTCTTGTGGAGGAAGTTAAGTTGGAATTAAATACTTTAAAAGAATATAATTCTTTATTATATTTAAATTCCTTCTAGATCTTCTCCTATCTTTTTGGGATTTAATTTCTCTTTGACCTTTTCATGGAAATCAAACTCTTTTGGGATTTAACTTTGCTCCATGTTATCTTAGGCTTATCTAGTCATCAATTTTGACTGCCATATCATCTTATCCCTTATCAAAAATTGCCCTGGCAACTAGCTCGGCATCTCCTTCATGTATTGCCCTGGCAACTACTTCGGTATCTCCTTCATGCACTGCCCTGGCAACTGGTTCTAGCCTTATTTAGGCAAGTGATTCTGCATACACACAAAAGCACACCAAAGCAGCATCTTTTTCCACAAAAATCACCAAGTTATGTAAACAAGCTCAACGATGGAAAGAAACATGAATTAATGCATGAATGACAAATTATGCAACTAATATGAGCCTAAGTCTAACAATAATATGAGTAAAAAGGGTAATAAAAATAGTACTTTTGAACACTTATCAGACTTCAAGCATGGAGATGATTAAAGCGAAAGGCTTGCTAAGCCAAAATAATTTCAAAGTGAAAACCTAAAAGGGCACTGTAAAAAGGAAAAGAAAAGAAGAAAAGAGAAAATAATAATAAAAATTAAAAAAGAAAAAGAAAAGAAAGAGAAAAAGAAGAAAAGAAAACAAAGAAAGAGAAGAGAAGAGAAATGAGAAATAAATAAAGGATAAAAGATCGAGACGACACTAAAAGGAAAAACGAAGACCTGAGAATGCACTTTAGAAAAGGGAACCGAGAATTTGAGAAAAGAAAGCTAAGATGGTTAAGCCTAAACATCAGAGGGGATACAGTTAGCACAAGGAATCAAGAAGAAGAAGAAAGAAACAAGAGGATGGTCAAAGAAAGGTTGATCAGTACGAAAGGGATTTTGCTTAATGATGGCATTATTCATGCATCATGTGTAGATAGGCATCCCTAAGTTAGGCGCATGCTAATACATATCATCGAAACACTATGTTTGTTTTGGCAGGTGCTCTCTATGTCGTTACAATGAGAAAGCAATATATTACCATCTGGTCTCCCAGCCTTCAGTCTCTTGGGAAGCAATGAAGAAATTCTTGGTACTCGTACCATCAGAAAGTGAAGTCCCATCCCAACATTCAATATAGGGGAACTTGAAGGTTTCAAAGCAATGAATTTTATATAGAAGAAACTCATAAGTAAAAGAGGTCTTATATAGAAAAGACTTGCAGCCCTAGGATCTCGAAAGCGAAGGGTTCTGTATAGAGGGAACTCGTAGATCCAAGGCTTCGAACGAGAAGAAGATAAAGTTCTATAGAGGAAGAACTTGCAATTCAAAGGCTAGAAAGGAAGAGTTCTATGTAGAAAGAACTTATGGCTCCAAGACTTCGAAGGGAGCCAAACGAACAGTCCCATATATGAAGGATTCGTCGCTTCAAACCCTCAAACAAGAAGTAAGACAAAATTAGTGTTTATAGTTTTTGCTCTATCCTTGTTTTACTAGAGTGAGCAAAGAGGGGCAGCTTTAATCACTAATTTTGTCTGGGATGGATCCGTTCTTTTTATTTCTCGCTTTTGTTTTTATAATAATAGGCTTATATACATGTATGTTCCTACTTTAAATATAGATATTGAGATTTGTTTATTTTGTCCTATTTAAAATTCTAAAACCCAAAAAAAAATAGTTAACTACTAGTGTTGTTTTAATTAAAATATATATATGTATTATTGTAATGTTATTATACATTTGAAAAGAGAATCTGAATATTACTAAGTATTATGTGGTCTTATTATGGTTATTACATATGTTACTATCATTTATATCATATTACCGTTATTGTTACTTCATATTTTGTTTTGTTACCATTATTATCTATCATTATTATTTGCCATCTTTGTTATTATTCCTATTGTTATTATGTTTTTGTGGTTATATTATTGTCATTATTTTATTTTGTTATTAGAATTAGATATTATTATTATTACTATCATGAAAACCCAAAACAAGCAACATAAATAAAAGCACATCTATATTATGTGTAAAATATATCAGATATAAATAAAACCCAAGTCTATTAAGTTAGAGTCCATTTACATAACCCAAAAATTATCACATATTACATTGGCCCAACAAGGCTCATCTGATAAACAAAAACCCTAATGCCCCTATCTTTTTGTTACAGCCGCCCAATCTCAACCGACAGATCTAATCTAGATCTGACGGTCTAGATTCAAGCAATGAGGACTGCTCACGCTCCCACGCGCCGGCCCGTGCAGATTCTCACGTGCCCACACGTGGCTTTTCAGCTTCATCACTCGCACGTGTGCCACACGCCTATCTTCCCAGCACTCCCACGCGCCACATGCGCGACCGTTCAGACCCTCCGCGCACTCTAGCTCCTCCGCGTGCCCGTGCAAGGATGGCATGTCCGGCCGTCCAACTTCTGGCGTGAGCGTGCCTCTCTCCCTTCTCAATCTCCATCATTTAAGCAGCCCCAATGTCATGCATGCAAAAAAGGAAAAGAAGTCAGAAGCTTGAAATGGCAAAAAAACAAAGGAAAGAGATAAAGTAAATCAAGGCAATAGCAATCTAAACAAGCAATCAGAAGCAATCAATGAAATTTTAACTTTGCATGTATTCAAATCTATGTATTCAGCTATATAACCAAAAGCCAAACAATTGTAAGGTAGGCTGGATTTCGAAGCAATAGAGAACAACAACAATTTCAGAGGTACCCATCATTTCTTTGCATTTTTGGAATAACAAAAACATATAAAGAAAAATTAGGGTTTTAATTGTTTTTTTACCTTGGCCGATTCACCTTCCTCGTATTGCTTCATCTCCTCACCGACGATAAACTCTCCGATTCTTCAGCGGGCGTGAGGAGTGAGTCGGACTGAGCAGTAATCAAAAGAGGTCGTGTTGGGTTTTGTCTTTCAAAGTAAAAAAAGAAGTATTTTGGTCGTTTTTGAAGGATTTAGGCATAGATCTAGGATTAGATTCGGTTTTGGAGTAACTAGGAGTTTTTTTAAGTCGTTGGCCGCCGGTAAGCAGCGGCCGACACGGCAAAGTGTCGTCGAAAATTGGAAAACACGACGATGTTCTGGGTTTGTGATGAACAACGCGGCGGTGTTCATTAGGGAAAATAGGGAAAACATAGCATTTCTATGGTTTTTTTGATGAAATATAACAAATTTCCCCTTTTAGTTAAAATATGTGTTATATACAGTTTTTTTTTAAAAAAAGAGAAATTTCATAATAAATCCCCTCATCCCCTCGTATTTACCTGTTTGGCCATTTCGCCTCTTTAAAACACTCCACGGGTCCTTGTCATTTTGGTTTGTTTTACATTTTCGTCCCCTGTTTCAATTGAGTATTCTCTTCTTCTAATTTTGGCCTTCAGATTTCAGTTTGGTTCAATTTAATACCTCTTTTAGTATTCTTCTTATAACCATGCATTTTTTATTTTGGCCTTGCATTTTAGTTTCCTTTAATTTTAGTCCATGTTTTATGTTTGTATATGTTATAATGTGGCCTTTAATGTATGTATGTTATATTAATATGTTAATTGTTATATTTGTTTATATGTAGTATAATGCCTAGTTTCTATATAATGTATGACATAGTATTTAATGCAAATTTTTATTATATCTATAAATATATGGTTTTAACATATATAATATATAGTTTACATATGTGATATATATAGTTTTTTACAAAGCATATAATATATGTTTTTTATGTAGATTTGTAATGTATTTAATCTATAGATAATAAATATAGTTTGTTATAAAAATATAGTATATACATAATATAGTTTTATAAAGTATATATATATATAATATATGGTTCAAATATATAGTATATGGAATCTATATAATGTATATATGTAACTTTTATAATATATAACATAGTTTCCATGTAATACATGCTTAGAGGTGGTAATTTGGGATCTTGTTTTTTATGCCTTCATTTATATTGATTTGTCATGTATGCTTATTCAAATTGTTTTTAAATTCTTGCATACCAGAATGTGTTATGTTATGCGGTGTCTTTTTATTCGGGAACGAACGAGGCCAGTACCAGTCGTAGTGGTAGTGGTTCGAATGTTCCTTCTCTAATATTAGGGCCCTTAAAATATACTCGTCTGTATAACCAAATTTCAATTAAATCGTCACTCTAAATTTGCAATTTCCAATATTAGGTAAGCGGTAAAACTTTTGGTACCAATTTTGGGCGTTGTAGGGGTGCTAATCCTTCCCCACATGTAACCGACTCCTGAACTTAAAATCTCTAGTTTTGTTTTCGGTGTCCGGTCTACCTAACCCAAGTGACTGGTGGCGACTCCAGTTTATTTATTTCCAAAACACGATTTTTAGAAAAAAATCCCCTTTTAATAAAATGTTTTCAATAAAAGTGGGAAACCCTCCAACGTCTTTGAATTTTAAAACGTCGCTACATGACTCCAATGAAAGTTTTAAAATTTTGGTGACCAAAATAAAACGTTTTAAAAGTTTGGTGACCATTTATATAATTTACTCTTGAAGGAAAACTAACAGGCTACGTCAGCATTTTTTAACGGGAGGGACCAAAATGAAAGCGAAATAAATGTTGAGTGACCCCAATGAAAATTGTAAAAGTTTGGTGACCAAAATAAAAGCGTTCTAAAAATTCAGTGATCATTAGTGTACTTTACCCTTTTATTTATAAGGAAACTGTTTAAATAAATAAAAGGAAGGCTTTACCTAAAATTTGACTAAAACTTTATTTATATTAGCATCTCAGAATCTTCTTTTGTTGTTTAGCTGTTGATCTAAACATGTTTTTCTCTAGTTAGAGCTTCAAAAGTACAAATTCCACACGTTTTTACAGTTGTCAGTGACTCCATGTGTCTTATTAGCCTATCTTATATAGTTTTCAAAGTATTTTTAAGATGTATATTTTTCTGACTGATTTTAACATATATGTTTTTTTAATGGTACAAAGATGATTATGAATTAATGTTTGCATATATATATTTAATCTTTTAATAATATAAACACTTTACTGATAAAGATGTATATTTAAACAATAAGTATTAGAAGAAAAAAATACAGTTCTCCTTTTTCTTCTCCTGTGCTGTTCATTTTTTTTTATAATTTTATAATTAGATTTTGGATTGATTATCGGGTTATTTTATGTATTTTGTTTTTTTAACATTAGACTGGACATCACCTCTTTATCTGACGTATGTTTTGTTATTTCATTGATCTATTTATATTTTAGACTCTTTATTCGTTGATATTACTCGTAATCACGTCATGTATGTAGCTTTTGAGTTGTGTGATAAAACCAATTGATTAATGTGGAAAACTTTCCACAATGGACGAAAGCTTGGCGGAGCAAAACCGCATGGAGGTAGAAGACTCACGGATCGTGAACTTCTTTTCTCAAAAAGAAGCAATAACGATATTTGAGGAATAAGCATCGGATAACTCTGTGTCACCAGCCGCAGTAATACAGAGGATGCAAGCGTTATCCGAAATGATTGAGCGTAAAGTGTTTGTAGGTGACGTGTTGTCATTGTTATATGCATTTTTATGTTGAAGCTAATAGTATTTACGGTTTACTATCGATAGTGATAGTTATGTGTATCTATTATTTATTTAGTTGTGTGATTAGATTTTTCAACTCTATTTTTATTTAATGACTAGTTCCATTGATGGTTTAGAAAAATGAATATTTTTTTAATAAAACTAACAACAATTTTTAACAAAAACAATTATAAATATAAGATATAAATTATATAATTATTCAAATATATTAAAAACAAATTTATTTTAAAATAAAAAATTATATTAAACAAATATTTGTATCCAACATTTAATACTATCAAAATTGAATAATAAAAATAAAATTAGGGCAGAACTAGGTGTTGCTGTGGCACGGGCCTTGGCCTCCTTCAGTGAATTTTAATTTTTTCATATTAAAATTTGAAAATTTAAGTTGTAGATAATTGTAAAATTCTAGTTTGACCTCTATAAATAATTAAAATTTAATTTAATTCTTTTAAAAATATAATATTTTAAACCTTTAAAGTTTTATAATTTACTTTTTGACAAAAAAAAACACCCGTTTCTCCCTGTACAAATCCAAAACATTCATAATATTGGTAAATACAACCATCTCATTTTAATTTATCCTCGAAAAAAATCACAAGTAGACCTAATTCATTTAAATTAGATTTTGTACAAGATCTATTGTAATTCTAAGTCAAATTATTATTTAATATTCAAAATTTAGGGATAGGATCTAGTTATACAATGTCAGAGTTTAACTTTTACACGTTTTTTTGGATCGTTGAATGTGTGTAATAGATGACTGAGATTAACAGTAGGTTGTGTGAAGATTATCATTTGAAATAAAAAGTAAGGAGTTAATCTCAGTCATCTATTTCACTCATCCAACGATCCACAAAACATGTAAAACTATGAGTTTTACATTCTATGCAAGTAGACCGTATCTCTTAAGTTTAATAATAAAATATATTAATATAAAATGTAAAGTAATATTTTTAATATAATTATATTCGATGTCCTTACAAGTGTCATCATAAACCTTTAAAAATTAAATTCATTGAGTGTCCTCAGTTTAAAAACAAGCATTCTTCTCCTTAAGAGATACGAGTTCGAATAGCTTATATATACAGTTTATATGCATTTTTAAAGGGCTCATAGTAATGAACAAATATTACCATGTAATCACACAAAAATATTAAAAAAATCATTTTCATGATATGTCTTCATTTAGTTTACGAATGATGCATCAAATATTCAACATTTTTTTTGTTTTCCAAAATATTCACTAGAGTGAATTTCGTGACAATGATTAATCTTTTATATTCTGTTAATCTATACAGAAATGGACGCTAATCATCAATTTTAAAATAATTTCATATTTAAAATCAAGATCGAAATATAAATGACAGTTTAGATTTTAATGTGAGATTAAACTAAAAACGAACCATGACAAATTAAAAAAACGCGACCCAAACTTATGGATATGCCTAACCACATCCTAAAAATGAAATTACAATTTTGTATGAACAAAAGGGGTGACCATGACTAAAAATATTTAAATATAAACAATGCATGGAATGGAATGGTTTCTGTGTATCATAAAGATAATGGAATGGAAAGAAGAAGAAAAACACATGATTAAAGTTGCAAGTTGTGGTGCATGTGGAGTGTGGACCATTTGAAAATGATTAAGTTTAGGATTTTTTTAATAAAAAAAAACTATTATTATGTTTTTGGGGGACATTGGTGAATCACTAGTCTGCATGCCAAAAAGGGTGACACCATGACATGGAAGATTGTTTAAGCTTGAAGGCTCCTCATCACAATGCTTCCATTCAACAATACACTCTAAAAAGTTTGAGTGGTTCGGAAGCAAAAGATTCTAAGGAAAAGTAATTTCGTATATATTTTGGTATATGAATTTATTGTTTTTAATGTGGTATCTCTATTTTTTTAAAAAAAAAAGTTATATTTAAATTTATTATTTTGTTTTAAATTAAAATATGTGACAAAAATGTTCATAATAGATTCAAAACTTAATTTAATTAAATTATGTGTAATTAATCTAGGGACTGACGTTAAAAACAAAAATTTTCGTAAAATGTTCATAATATATTTTATTTAGTGACATTATATTTAATAACAAAATAAATTTAAATCTTACCATATAAAAGTATATATAACTTATTTTTATGATTTCTATTAAAGGCATATTTCTTTTTTAATGAGATAAGAGAAAAATAAATAAATTGTTTAAAGTTTAAGTTCGAAGCTAAATATTAAGTGAAGATTTTTTTGAATAATTTTTACATAAGAGAGGGGAAATGATGTCAATTAAGAGTTTTAATTACTTGTTCTGGAGATTGTTAACTTATCAATTGAAAATTTAATATCAATAAAATAATAAAAAAAACAAATAACGAACTAAATATACTTTCAATGAGACATGAATCATTAAACTTGGTCTGCTACTTTACCAAGTTTACTTGGAATTTAATATTGGTAAAGCAAATGAAAGCATCATTTCAAATTCAAAAACATTTGAGCACTTCAAACAATAACTAATAATGGACTTTGGTAGGGGGAAATATTCATATAGTTTAAATACTTTAAAATTCTCAAAATTCTTGTCAATTATTAAATTTAAAGATCTGGTTTTAAAATGTTATATTGAAAAAATTAAATTCAAATTTTAATGTCTATGTCAATTTTTAATAAAAAAATTCAGTATCATTTTTTGGTATAATTATCTGTGTACGATTTATTTAGTGATTAATTTAAATCGGATATTACATAGATCTATTATGGGATCGACTATCTCAACTTAATTTTTTCTATTTACATTGTCAGAATTCGAACAATGATTTTGTTTAAAAAATTAATCTCTTATCTATTAGATCAACAAATAGTTATAGAAATGGAGTATTATTAAAAAAAACTTGAAAAGAGGGAGCCTAATCTGGGTTTTCAAATGGCTTGACAATGTGGGATTAGATAAGCTGTCTACTTCACAATGTAAGTGGGATTGAGGAGTAGATTTTCAAAGTTTGGTTGAAGGATTCAAAGCAAAACACTCCTCGTGATTTCCTTTTTCTGGTAGGCCTCGTACTGACAAGTGACAATTCTCGAATGTTCCATCTAATTTGAATCTTAAAATAATTATTTAGAGGTACTCATAGTTCGAATCACATTAAAAACAATAAACCCATATACCTAAAAGGGAGGGGAAGAAAAAGGAAAGGAGTGTTCTTATTGGATTTAGAACTCATAACCTAAGAAAATATAAATGAACAAATTGATGAGTAATTTGACCAACCGAACAAATATGCTTGCTTATATATATTTCTAATTTAATTGTGTTGCTTTATTTTTTAAAACCCTAGTTTCATTATTTTTTTCTCGGCCCCACCGTTGCCTCTTATTTCTTTAGTTTCATTGGCCGGTGGCCGACAACTAATCTTAGTATTGGTTGTCGATCACCGGGGTTTATTATTTTCTTGTTTTCTTTTTTATATTTTAATAAGAATCATTGTATTTGTAGTACGAGTTTTCTCTGTCATTGTGACGCTTTTTTTCTTTGCTTTTTGTGGTTTGTTTCATCTGTCATTTTGACATAATTTCAACATACCTTAGCCTCGTTTGGTGCTCGTGTAAAGATCTTCACGACGTTAATCTCTGATTATAATTCTGTCGGCGATCATAGAAAGATAGATCCTCACTCGATTGATGGTTGTTTTGCCGGTATAATCAGACATTGATAGCAGAGTAATCTACCTGATAGTTTAGTTCGCTTAACACTCCTTTTTCACCATGTAAAGCATCTCGTTTGGATTAGAAACAAGGAAATTCGGGAAGGCTTCTGGATTTTGACGGTATGCTAATTTTTATAGAAGTATTTACTTTTCTTTGAACCTTTAAGTTTTTGTATGAAATTTTGGTGGACTAATCCTTATTATACTTCTTTTTGGATACGTTGTATTTATAATATTTTTCATAATTTTTAATACAATTCAGTTGTTATTATCAAAAAAATTTGCATTGCTTTAAAGACTAAATCAAATTGATACAGTTTATTAAATTAAGTGAATAGCTCAACCCTTTCGACAAGTTTAGGCTATGACCCCATGCCTTTTAGTCTCTAAATAGTTTAAATTACAAAAAAAAAATGGATTCGATTTAATTCACTAAAAAGAATATGATTAAATTCGAGTGTTAGTAAAGAAATTAACATCTCAATTCTCAAATCACAGACATACGTAATATAAAATTTGAATTATTCTTGTAAACTTGAAACAGAGCTGTGTTAACGATGTATGTCGCTCGGTACGTCTCATGTACAATCGTTTATGAGACATAAAATGATCAATGGTAGGAATCGTGGTCCAACTCAAATCTTAGTAAAGATTCTTCCAATTAAATTCTCAGATCGAAAAGATTTTTTTTGTTCAATTAAGTCGAAGCAAATAATTTGCAGTTTTTGTCGATTCTTTCTAATTTATTAACAGGATTTTAAATATATATAGTTTACTCTCAAAATCGTTCATTCTCTCTTTAAATTTGAAACATCGAGGACTATTTTTGACAATATACCTATTTAAAAATGTTTTCCATTTTTATACAAAGACATTTAAATCATCTTTGTATTCAACATTAGTGTTTGTGTAAATTCAAATATTTAGTGTTCAAATATTTGTTCAAAATGATTCTCTCTTTGTATTCTCTCTCTGTGGATATAAAGTTTGTGTAAATTCAAGCGACCAACCAAGCAAAACAGCATAGGCAGACGCAGTGGTCCCGGATTCTTCATTAATGCCTGTCTTTGTTTTACGTTATTAATGTGACTCATAAATTTGGTGAAAAGGCTAAGCCAAATTTCACAGGATTCCTTGTCCTGCTGCAATTGTTTCTTCATGAGTGCAACTCATGTGTTGCACGCTAATACGGGCTAAGCAGGAATACGTTAAAGAGATAAAAGTAACCTTTTCAACTCGGTCCTTATTTTTTTCACATTGGTCCCTAAACTTAGATTTTTGTTCATGTCGTTGATATGATACTTTGAGATTGTGTCACTTGACATAATATTAGAGTGTCGCATAATCAAAATGGAAATTTATAAAATTTGCTAAAATTAAGGACTAATGTGGATGAAAAACAAGTTTAAAGACCAAATTGAAAATTTTACAGAGTGTGATTATAGAAGTTGTTTTATCCCTAAATTAATTTATTGTAGAAAACTAGTTAAGATTTCACATATTTTAAGTTTTAAGATGTTTTCTTTTTAGGGATGGAGCTAGGATCAAATGTACTTTGGAGGGGCAAGAGTCCATTAAACCTTTAATTCTAAAAATTGGGAGGAAAAAATGTCTTATTTAATTAATATTTAAACTAAAAAGAACCTAAAATACTATTATACCAAAAATTTATGAATAAAATATCTCTTTAATTGAATTTTTTAAATAATTTATGCTTTTATGAATTATATTTTGATATATAATAAAATTTATATTAGTTTTTCAGAGGTAGATAACAAGTAAGAGGAACTTGCGGGGTCACGATTCCAAAAAAATTAAAATTAAAAAAATAAACTGAGGTAATGATAAAATAATATTTTAATCTCTTAAAAACATATAATATATACCGCTGGCCCCTGAATTTAAATATTTTAAATGACCCTTTGATAAATATGGTTGAGTTTTTCCACTAATAACAAAGAGTTAAAAAGAATATTTATGAACATATACTACATTGTAATCACCTTTAAACTATTAAAAAATAATTTTTCCGAAAAAATGGTAAGCAGAAGAAACAATGTCCATTTAAAATAAAACAATAACCATGAATATAAATAATCCAAATAAAATTACTCACATGGCTAAATAAAAATTAATTAATTAATAACTAAGTAAAACTCCTATAAGAAAAAAAGTTTTTCACTCTCAAATAATGCTGAAAGTTTCTTGAAAATCTCACAATTCTAAATTCAAACATTTTTAATTTAACAAAATTAATTTTCCACATTATTAATTATATTTCAGTTATTAAATCAAAAGATTAAATTTTCAATTTTTTTAACTTAAAGAGTATGATTTTATTGAGCATCAAAATCATACAAAAATATAAATACGCGCCTCATTAAAATTTTTCCTAAACTTAAAATTAGATTAAAAAAAAGTACGATGTAAAAGTATTAAAAAATAACCACTCAAATTCAAGAAACAATCAAAGAAATCCTAGCTCTTTAAAAACCCAAACCACTTGGGTGATCATAGTCATTAAACCCTTAAAAATTATCACCACTTTAAAATTTCCACGGTCCCTAAAATATTATTTTCTAAAAATTAATCATATATATACATATTTTTTTCACTTCAAGAATGCTTCATAATTTATGTTATAATTTTAAATAAAATTTTATTATATTTTAATGTGTTAAGATAATAATAATTCAAAAAAATTAAGATGAACCCATGTCTTAAGTCCTCATCTTATTCAAGCCCAAGTTCCTTTATTTTTGTCTAAATTCAAGCCATTTGCCCAACTTAACCGGACCCAATCAACAAGCAACCACAAACTTTAAAAAAAACTATATATTTAGAATCTTGACTATGCCTGCGTTAGTATTTTAGTACTTCAATTATTATTTTTAATAAAATATTACCTAACGTTACATTTTTATTCTGTTTTGATACCCTGACCGTTAAAAGTTAATGAAAATAGTAACGTAGCTTGGGTTGATGACATTTATAGTCTATAAATTTATATAATCTATCAATTTAGTTTATTTTAATTTTTAGATTAAAATTGTAAATTTCTCATTTTTTTTTAGTCAAACATAACCAAAAAAATTTAAGATGATGTTTTAAATTGATGGATTTTGAATTAAATTGATAATCTATATAAGTATTTTGGACTAAAACTGTGATTATATCAAACCACGTCATCATCTCTGTTAGTTTTTAACGGTTAGGGTACTAAAACAGAACAAAAACGGTACTATTTTGCCAAAAATAATAGTTGAGTACCAAAACAATGAGATAGACATAGTTGAGGTACTAAATATATAGTTTTCTCAAAAAAAAATATTTAAAAAAAAAATCAAAAGGAAAGTTGTAAAAAAGCCCAAATTTAATTTACTTTTTTAAAATACGAATATTTAATAAATTTAAAGTTTGATACTTCCTATGTCTTTCTATACCTGAAACTAATAAAATGTGGTACGTCAAGCTAACTAGCTATTGCCAAGTATAAAAAGTACTAAATAAACACAATTAAACTCATTACAAACAAGTTAGGCAGATAAGCAGCAGAAAACTACGGTTTCACTAATCCCACCGGGGACCAAGAGCTCGCCGCCGTCTAATCGAAATGGTGGTGGCAGCAGCTGCGACTTCTTCATCTTCGTCATCTCCTTCATTTTCCGGCTCGCCTCCGTCTCCGCGGCCTTATTCGGTGGCCGTCTGGCCGCTAATTTTTTCTCGACTCGTCGTTGAATAACATACTCTTCGGGAATAAACACGTCCATTTTCAACAAATTTTTAATTCCCGAAAAATGAGGCGACGAAATTAGAAACTGTAGTGAAGTGTGTGGAGTTTTAACGTGTGGTAAGATTTTGTAGCGTTGTTGTATTTATAGGAGACGGGATTAAGGGGAAACCGGGGGCGTTGGTCCCATATTTTTGGTTTAAACAAGCTAGCTTTTATGTTTTCCTGGTTCTAAGCGCAGTGGTTTTCGAAAAGCTATCGACTCTAGGGCAGGCCGGAGAAAAACAGGTGTAAAATGGGGCAACGTGGCACGTATTGAACTCAATGTATGATTGTGAGATTCTGGAATCGGTGTGTTATTTCTTTGTTTAATCTGCCGATCTTTCGTTGTGGACAAACATGAAGTTGTCAAGTGAAATCAAAAGTAGGCATCGGCGAAGTTACTTTAGAAGTTAGAACTTGAGTTTTGGGTTGTCCGGTCTCGCCAAGAGTCGAACATCCAGATCCAATGTCTTTTTCTTTCCGGTTCAAAGCTATGATTCATGTTTGTTTTCAACATATGATGTGCAATTATAAGTGGTATTATTCTTTCTGGGTAATCCGGCTCTGAACAACGTTGTATATAACCGGTTATATGTGAATTATTTAAAATTAAGAGTCAAATTAAAGTATTACCTTATAATTAAATCATAATACTAAAAAATTCATAAACATTCATAATTGCTCGAATTTAAAATTTTAAAATTTGCTAAGCTTAATAAAAACTTGTATAATATCTTTTATGTTTGTCTTTTAGCACGTTTTCGGTCTTATTTGTCGGTCGTTCGACTGTTTTTTCGTTTATTTTTTTTGTAGGGTTGGATTTGACATCACCTCGACTAATCAAGATGGATCTTATATGTTATCTTGCCGATTTTCCCTCTAGACTCTCGAATTGAATTTGGATACGCGATTTGCATTCGCGTATAGTTTTCTCATGACACTTGGCTCTGATTTGCGGTTCTCGGTGGTCTTTTAGTAGCTTAATTCTCTTTTGTAATTCGTTTGCCGATGCAGTTAAATTTGCTAGTATCTATATTTCATTCAAATCTTTTAATTGTGTTTTAACCTTTTCCATATATAGTCCTTGTATGATTAAAAGTGGTCAGTTCCTTGTGTTGTAGCAATATTTTTTCTCGCTAAAAAATGATATGTTTTTATTTGTTTGGAAAATATTTTCTTCTGCGTGGGGTTTTAGAAAACCAGTGTTTTATTTAAAATGGAGTCGCCATCGGCCACTTAGGTAGGTCGGACACCGTAAAAATCAAGAGATTTCAAATTGATGGGTTCGGGAGTCGGTTATGGATGGGGAAGGATTAGCACCCGCACACCGCCCAAAATTGGTACTTTAATAATTACCGCTTTATTAATATTAGACTTTCCGGATTAAAGTGACAATTAAATTAAAATCTGGTTATATGTGCAAGTAAATTTTAAAGTCCCCGTTATTCGAGAGTAAACGCCCAACCATTATCACTACGCTCGATACTGGCCCCGTTTACACTCGAATAAAAGGGCACCGCATTGACAAAATATATGTTCGTTATGCAAACTAAAAAAACATGGCAAATATAAATAAATACATTGCGATAAAAATATAAATAAATACTAACATAATAAAATACTAATATAACATAAATAAAATACTAATCTAAAACATACATACATAACTATTAATTTAACACATAAATAAAAACAAATCTAACATAAATAAAATACTAATCTAAAACATACATACATAAATATTAATCTAACTCATAGATAAAAATAAATCTAACATAAATAAAATATTAATATAAAACATAAATTTAAAACATACTAATCTAAAACATAGATAAACATACAAATTAAAAACACAATTTTAAATTAACTACTACTTCATTAAATCATAAAGTTTACAACATAAATAAAAAGAAAAGAAAATATACCTAACTAGGAGTTCGAATGACAAACCCCGACTGAACCCCACCGAGATCTACCACGACCTCTCCAAAAATATTAACTAGACCGGACCTAAAATAGGACCCGATCGAACCGACTAGGACCGAGGGGACTGCCCCTTGGCCCTGGGGTAGCCGAGAGCACTGCTCTCTTATTTGGCCACCCCAGCCGATTGCCTCCATTTCCAATTCCAATTGCCCCCCACCCCTATGCCTTTATATAGGCAATTGGGTGGTTGAAGGGGGTGACGTGGACCACCCAAAAACCACATAAATTTCCTCTTTTTTTAAAATTATTATTATTATTTTATTTTATTTTATTATTAATTTTATATTAATAATACTACTATTACAACAATACTAAAAATACTAAAACCCGGACAAAAATGAGTGATTACAGTTGCCCCTCTTTGCTTGTTCTTGTGAAACGAGAACAAAGCAAAGATCAAAAGCACTCATTTTTGTCTTATCTGGCTGAACTTCTCTCCTTTTGACGCGTGTCTTCCTTCTTTGGTAGATCTTCTTTCTCTTCGGCGTAGGTCTTTTTTCTTGTCTTGATTGATCTACCTTGTCACTTTAGGGAAGCAAAGCCTTCAAAATGGGGGTTGTTTGTTGGGGAAGCCAAACCGAGTTCCACTTGCTACATTATTGATAATAAACTAATACCTAAAGAGAGTTCGACTCAGCTGCAATACCGACGAAGAGACAGGGTCTACAAAATTCGATCCAGTTGCAACACTGACGAGGAGGCAAGACCGGTAGGTGAAAGTTCTGATGTCTGATCCAGCTACAACTCTGACGAAGAGGCAAGATCAGAAAACTGACAAATTTTCTCTTTTTTTGTTTCTTTTTTCTCTGCTTTTGTTTCTTTTTTTCATATTTTTTCTTTTTTTTTCTCTTTTTTTTCTTTTTTGATTTTTTCTTACAACATTGATAAAACTTAAAAGTTGGTGAATTTTGACCAAATTACAACACCGACGAAGAGGCATGGTCTAAAGTTAGTAATGTTGATCTAGCTACAACACCGACGAAGAGGCAGGATCAAGAGTTAGTGAATTTGGTCTAGCTACAACATCGACGAAGAGGCAAGACCGGGAGTTAGTGAATTAGGTTCAGCTATAACACCGACGAAGAGGCAGAACCGAAAGTTAGATTTGACCAAGCTACAACACCGACGAAGAGGCAAGGTCTGAAGATTTGATCCAGCTACGACAGCGACGAAGAGATGGGATCAGAGTGTTTTTTGTGTGATCAAGCTACGACTCTAACGAAGAGGCATGATCAAAGTTTGGCTGAAAACTCATTTTTTCATTTTTCTTTTTCTTTTTCTATTTTCTTTTTCTTTTTTTTCTTTTTTTTCTTTTTTTTCTTTTTCTTTTTTCTATTTTTCTTTGATTTTTCTTCTTTTTCTTTTTGATTTGTTTTCTAGCTACAACATTAATAAAGAAAACTTGAAAATCGGTAAAGTTGGATCTATCAACGGAGAAACAAAAACATTAACTGGAACCCTACTACACCATCAGCGGATAAGTAGGACAGCAGCAACTGGGACCTAGCCACTCCATCAGCGGAGGACTGGATCGGATAATGATGACCTGGAACCGGCTACACCATTAGCGGAGAGCAGGATCTGGGGGCGACGGGAGCTTGGACCCGGTCACTCAATCAGCGGAGGACTGGATTGGATAATGACGACCTAGAACCGGCTACACCATCAACGGAGAGCAGGATCTGAGGGCGACGAAAGCTTGGACCCGGCCACTCCATCAGCGGAGAGCAAGATCTAACAATGACGACCTGAAACTGGCTACACCATTAGCGGAGAGCAGGATCTGAGGGCAACGGAAGCTTGGACCCGGCCACTCCATCAGCAGAGAACCGGATTGGACAATGACGGCCTGGAACTGGCTACACCATCAGCGGAGAGCAGGATCTGAGAACGAAGGGAACTTGGACCCGACCACTCCATTAGTGGAGGATTAGATTGGATAATGACGACCTGGAACTAGCTACACCATCAGTGGAGAGCAGGATCTGAGGACGACGACAGCTTGGACCCGACCACTCCATCAGCGGAGAACTGGATTGGACAATGACGACCTGGAACCGGCTACACCATCAGCGGAGAGCAGGATCTGAGGGCGACGAGAGCTTGGACCCAGCCACTCCATCAGCGGAGGACTGGATCGGATAATGAACGTTGATAAATTTTCTTTTGATTTTCCTCATTTTTGATTTTTTCAATTTTTGATTTTTTCGATTTTTGATTTTTTTTTATTTTTTTCTCTTTTTTTTTCCTTATTTCTTTTTTCAAAAAATTTCAATTCTCCTTTTTTTTGGTAATTTTTCTTTTTTCTTGAACTATACAAAGAAGTAAGACTTGAGGAAAATTAGGTCTGGTTGCACCGTCAGCGGAGAAACAAGACTTGAATAAAAATTTGATCTGCTTGAGGAAAGGTTCGAATCTATTGCACCATCAAAAGAGAAACGAGATCTTCAGGATGTCTATATTGTTGCACCATCAGCGGTAAAGCAGAATCTGAAAATTATTGGCCTATCAACAATGACGAAGGCAAGATCTGGAAATGTCTACTTCTGTTGCTCTACTGGCGGAAAGGTATGACCTAAATATGAAAAAAAAACATTAATCAGTAAATGTTCACAAAATTTGTCACTGTTACCTTTTATTGATGTTTCAGCATCCTCTTTGTGTTTGGCCTCCTCTAAGCTTAAGGTTAGTTGTCGTGTTGTTGCCCCCACGGCTGAGGATGTTCGGTCTCTTTTTGAACCTTTTTGTAAGCAAAAATGCATGAATTTGATGCCTAAATGCATGGTGACTTCGGTGTATGCACTGAACATAGATGTACACAAAAATGATGAATGCAACTAAATGCATGAATGTGATATGATTTTTCTGGCCCTCAATGGGATGCCCCTGAATCCTCACTGGTCCTGTCAGGATCTTGGTCTTTTGCATATGACGGTGCCCTAACCTCTTCTTGGGTTTGATCATCCATCTGGGTGCATGCCCTAACATTTTGTTCGTTCTTATGCCATCGTCTGAAATTGCTCTTGAAGTTGACACTTTGAGTGCTGATTCTGTTGCCCCCTAAGTTGGGTTCATAAATTGTGTGTTGGTTCATGGCAGCTCATTATTATTATTATTATTATTTGGATTAGGTGCAGTTTCGCAAACTGTGGTCAAGGATGCAAGAGTTTAACTCGGCAATGAATGTTGGACCTTGGCAAAGAATACCTCTAGACTGAGGCCTTATTAGAGGCACAATATTTGTAAAAGATGTGGAGGGTGCTTTTGGACATGCCCCAATATCAGGCTCTTGTAGAGGTTCTGCAAAGTGCTAGGTTGACCAACTTTTTTGTATCTAATGGGGTAACTCGGGGACCGACTTTAAAATTTTCAAAATATATGCGTAAATGCAAAGTGCATGTCTTAGATGCGAAAGTACTGATTTAAAAATGGTTATAGTGGCTCAACTTCCGAACTCACGGGATTTATTTGCAACTTTGAATATTGTCTTGATATCTAGAGTGCTAGATTTTCTCCCGATGATAATTTTTCAAATTGAGAGCCATTCGTGAATCAGCATTTCATGCTGGTAAAAGTGCAAAAATTAAAGTGTTATAATATGCCATGCAGTGAATGCCAAAATGAACCGATATGATGTGATCACAAAAATGGGTCAATTTAAAATTAGGGTAAAAATGAAAAAATTTTGATCGGGTAAACCACTTGAACCAATACCCCAATGTAATGCAAATGCAATGATGTATGCAAAAAAGAGTAAAACAAGAAAGAAAACGAGTCAGTACCGAATAAGATCAACAACATATAAATAGAAGAATAATTTAGATAAGGTAAACAAACAAAACAACCCTATTTACATCCCGTCTAAAACACCTAGGTTATCCGCATGGCTCTAAAAGGGTGGGTTTCTATATGTTTTCTACATGCAGTTTTGGTGCTAAGAGGTACCCAAATTGTCCTTGTTGTCCTCTACTAAGAGTAGCAAGGCCCCTGATCATCACCCATTATAGGCTCCTTTCAACCGGGTTCAATTCAGGGGGACCCATTCGCTTATACCCATACGAAGGAACGATATCCTTACGAAAGTATAAGGTACTCGAGCCCCGAAGGTACTTGCTAGGCCCATACGGGAGAACGATATCTCCACGAAAGCATTAGCGTTTCCCCCCACTTAAAAAAACGGGTTTATATGCCATATTTTAAATGCGTTAAAACAAACACGCCATTATAACCGAATGTTAGTTTAATAGTTACTTTAATCCGGAATTTCCAATATTAATAGAGCGGTAATTATTTGAAAAAGCTTGACTCTCATTTGTTTTTGAAAAACAAAAATGTCCCCAGCGGAGTCGCCATCTGTAGCAATGTTTTTTCTCGCTAAAAAATGATGTGTTTTTATTTGTTTGGAAAATATTTTCTTCCGCGTGGCGTTTTAGAAAACCCGTGTTTTATTTAAAATGGAGTCGCCACCGGCCACTTAGGTAGGCCAGACACCGTAAAAAACCAGAGATTTCAAATTGATGGGTTCGGGAGTCGGTTACGGATGGGGAAGGATTAGCACCCCCACACCGCCCAAAATTGGTACTTTAATAATTACCGCTTTATTAATATTAGACTTTCAGGATTAAAGTGACAATTAAATTAAAATCTGGTTATATGTGCGAGTAAATTTTAAAGTCCCCGTTATTCGAGAGTAAACGCCCAACCACTATCACTACGCTTGATACTGGCCCTGTTTACACTCGAATAAAAGGGCACCGCATTGACAAAATATATGTTCGTTATGCAAACTAAAAAAACATGGCAAATATAAATAAATACATTACGATAAAAATATAAATAAATACTAACATAATAAAATACTAATATAACATAAATAAAATACTAATCTAAAACATGCATACATAACTATTAATTTAACACATAAATAAAATACTAATCTAAAACATACATACATAAATATTAATCTAACTCATAAATAAAAATAAATCTAACATAAATAAAATATTAATATAAAACATAAATTTAAAACATACTAATCTAAAACATAGATAAACATACAAATTAAAAACACAATTTTAAATTAACTACTACTTCATTAAATCATAAAGTTTACAACATAAATAAAAAGGAAAGAAAATATACCTAACTAGGAGTTCGAATGACAAACCCCGACTAAACCCCACCGAGATCTACCACGACCTCTCCAAAAATATTAACTAGACCGGACCTAAAATAGGACCCCGATCGAACCGACTAGGACCGAGGGGACTGCCCCTTGGCCCTGGAGTAGCCGAGAGCACTGCTCTCTTATTTGGCCACCCCAGACGATTGCCTCTATTTCCAATTCCAATTGGCCCCCACCCCCATGCCTTTATATAGGCAATTGGGTGGTTGAAGGGGGTGACGTGGACCACCCAAAAACCACATAAATTTCCTTTTTATTAATTATTATTTTTTATTTTATTTTATTTTTTATTAATTTTATATTAATAATATTACTATTACAACAATACTAAAAATACTAAAACCCGGACAAAAATGAGTGATTACAGTTGCCCCTCTTTGCTTGTTCTTGTGAAACGAGAACAAAGCAAAGATCAAAAGCACTCATTTTTGTCTTATCTGGCTGAACTTCTCTCCTTTTGACGCGTGTCTTCCTTCTTTGGTAGATCTTCTTTCTCTTCGGCATAGGTCTTTTTTCTTGTCTTGATTGATCTACCTTGTCACTTTAGGGAAGCAAAGCCTTCAAAATGGGGGTTGTTTGTTGGGGAAGCCAAACCGAGTTCCACTTGCTACATTATTGATAATAAGCTAATACCTAAAGAGAGTTCGACCCATATGCAATACCGACGAAGAGACAGGGTCTAGAAAATTCGATCCAGCTGCAACACTGACGAGGAGACAAGACCGGTAGGTGAAAGTTCTGATGTCTGATCCAGCTACAACTCTGACGAAGAGGCAAGATCAGAAAACTGACAAATTTTCTCTATTTTTTTCTCTTTTTTTGTTTTTTTTCTCAGCTTTTGTTTCTTTTTTCCTATTTTTTCTTTTTTCTTCTCTTTTTTTTTCTTTTTTGATTTTTTCTTACAACATTGATAAAACTTAAAAGTTGGTGAATTTTGACCAAGCTACAACACCGACGAAGAGGCATGGTCTAAAGTTAGTAATGTTGATCCAGCTACAACACCGACGAAGAGGCAGGATCAAGAGTTAGTGAATTTGGTCTAGCTACAACACCGACGAAGAGGCAAGACTGGGAGTTAGTGAATTAGGTTCAGCTACAACACCGACGAAGAGAGGCGAACCAAAAAGTTAGATTTGACCAAGCTACAACACCGACGAAGAGGCAAGGTCTGAAGATTTGATCCAGCTACGACACCGACGAAGAGGCGGGATCAGAGTGTTTTTTGTGTGATCAAGCTACGACTCTGACGAAGAGACATGATCAAAGTTTGGCTGAAAACTCATTTTTTTCATTTTTCTTTTTCTATTTTTTTTCTTTTTCTTTTTCTTTTTCTTTTTTATTTGGCCACCCCAGCCGATTGCCTCCATTTCCAATTCCAATTACCCCCCACCCCCATGTCTTTATTTAGGCAATTGGGTGGTTGAAGGGGGTGACGTGGACCACCCAAAAACCACATAAATTTCATTTTTTTTAAATTTTTTATTTTTTTTATTAATTTTATATTAATAATATTACTATTACAATAATACTAAAAATACTAAAATCCGGACAAAAATAAGTGATTACCTGTGTCAAGGTTATATAAACTTTTATAATAATTTTAAATACTTTTTCTTTCTATTTTAAAAAAATCAATATCACTTTTATAAATGCTATATACATTCATTTATAATATTATCTTTGATTTTTGTTAGATTCTTTTTAATATTTTCAAATTTAAAAATTTAATCACAATTCTTAAAAAATATTCACACAACCTGTCTAAACAAAAAATATAAATAATAAAAGAATCTAAACGAAAAACATAAAACGTAGAAGAAAATAAGACTTCTTTTGCTAGTAAATGCCATACAGTAAATCAATCTATACCCAAATGTGCTGCTGCAAATCATGCAGCAGAAACTCCTAAAACTGGCGGATTTACGAAGATCATCTCCCAAAGTGGCTGTCCACGCATCGATGTAGCAAGTTTGTTCGCCACAAGGGCTCGATTCACATGTCTCAACGAGACCTTTCAGTCATGCTGCAACATATAACGATAACAAGAGCATTCCCCAAATTATCTGGGGTGATCTTCTCAAGACTCCTAATCGCCTCCCGATAATCTGATTCCCACTCCAATCTACGGATCCCTATATTTCAAGCATGGCGGAGACCATCAAGAATAACCTATAATTCAAAATTTACCTGTTGGGTCACGTCGATATACCCCATGGCGTAGCAGAAAAATTATCCGGCGATTATCATCAGAAATCTATATACGAAGAACGAATCGGAGTGAATAAAGGTGAAGAATTATCTATTTAAAATTTGAAATTCTGAATTTGGAGAAAATAGATAGCCAATCACGATTCTACGATGTCGATACCTAAGCCACAACGATAACGCTCCAACCTCTACGCAGTTCACCCAATTGAAACGAGCATATAAAACTCTCTAAACTATTTAGAGAGTTTTTCCAAAAACATTAATTATTGCTAGATCTTTCATGCCTTTATATAGCCTTTAAAATCTTAATTCAACTCATATTAGGATTTTATTATATATATATAATTTTAATTTAACTTTAATTAGGATTTCAATATATATATTAAATATATATAATCCCAATTCAACTTAATTAGGATTTCAATATATATATTAAATATATATAATCCTAATTCAACTTTAATTAGAATTTCAATATATACATTAAATATATGTAATCTCAATTTAACTTAATTAGGATTTCAATATATATTAATCTATATAATCCCAATTCAACTAATTAGGATTTTAATATATATATATATATAATCTCAATTCAACTTTAATTAGAATTTTAATATATATATATATATATTAATTTAAATCGAATTATATTATTTATATATTAAAAGAATCATAATTACAATAATTATTTTTTTTAATATTTATCCAATAGTTAATATATATATATATATATATATCAAATATATACTAATTGTAGCGATGTCCCTCTCGCTAAAAAAAACGTGTTTTTTTATTTTTTGAAAATATTTTTTTCCGCGTGGGTGTTTAGAAGAAACTCGTGTTTTATTTAAAAATGGAGTCACCACCGGCCACTTAGGTAGGCCGGACACCGTAAAAACCAGAGATTTTAAAATGTCGGGTTCGGGAGTCGGTTACGGATGTGGAAGGATTAGCACCCCACACCGCCCAAAATTGGTACTTTAATAATTACCGCTTTATTAATTTCAAACTTTCCGGATTAAAGTGACGATTAAATTAAAATTTGGTTATAAGTGCGAGTAGATTTTAAAGGCCCCGTTATCTGAGAATAGACGCACAACCACTATCACTACGCCTGATACTAGCCCCGTTTACGCTCGGATAAAAGGACACCGCATTGACAATTTATATCCGAAATGCAACTTAAAACATGACAAACATAAATTAATACAATGTGATGAAAATATAAATAAATACTAACATAATAAAATATTAATATAACATACATACATAAATATTAATCTAACACATAAAATATAATAATAATAATAATAATAATAATAACAACAACAACAACAATAATAATGATGATAATAATAATAATAATAATAATCATGCTGAAATATGTGAACCAAATAAAAAACATGAACTAATGATTAAAATGCATGATGTAATAATTTACATGGCATAAATGACAAAAATTAAGGGCTCAAATGAACAAAATATGAAACATGACTTTTTAATACATATGAACAAGGTAAAATAACCACATGTACTCACAAATATACAAAGATATAATAATAGATAAAGCTTTCATATACTGCACATAAAAAATAGAGTAATATATACAAAAACAGTCTAGCATGATATCAACATATGAATATAAATAATATATACATGCATTCTATGACAACAACCAAAACAAATGAATAATAAAAAACTAAGCCGTATGTTAAACCATATACTTGTACACATAATATACATATGCGTAGAACGAAAGAAACAAATAAATAAAAGCTAGGCAAATTTACAAACAAAACAAAATAACAAGCTACACAATAATTAAGAAACATACACTAAAAAAGAAACATAGTATATACATACATATTATACATAACTTAATTTATACAACGTAATATGCATAGATATGTACTAAAAACATACATATATATACGTACATGTACATATACACATCGAAACAATTATACAAGAACAAATAAGAAATATGAACAAATACATATCATGATAGAAACATATTAGAAATGAGAAGATTGAAAAACAAATATTAAACAACCACCAATAATTAATCTAAACACATGCTAACAACATATAGAACATATGAACATCAAAATATAAAAACACATAAGAACAAAAAACATAAAAAGATTACTAGAAAACATAATTTCTATTAGATTATAAAAAAGATTAAACCACAAACATACTTCAAAAAAAATACCCAAACTTAAATATGGGAGTGAGTTTTTCTCATTTTCTTTCCAATTTGTAGTATCTTCAAAAGCCAAAAAATTGAGAATCCCTCATTTTCTTTTTACTTTGCCGAGAGCCTCTCTATTTCTTTCTTTTGATTCTGCCCACTGCCTCTCTCCAATCTCCCTAATTTGTAGTGTGGGTTCTTGCCTTTAAAATAGATCATGGGAAAATGGGGAAATAGGTGGAGTGTGGGAAAGCTAGCATGGGGGCGTGGGGGCGTGGGGGCTGCAGGGCATGGCCAAGGGATGGCATGCCTTGCTTTGATCAATTTGCTATTTTTTATTTGATTCGAATAGGGTAAATGGTTCGAATATAATTTGGGGCCCGAACAAAAAATGGGCATTACACTAATTTAACTAAATTCGTGTATAATAAATTTGTACATATGTAATTTGTTTAATATATGCTCATTTCAACCGCAGGTGTGATCCTGTAGGTTCATGTAACATTAGTAGTAAATATTAGAACATATATAATATTACAAACAACGAGTGACATCTAGCAATATGTCATTGTCACCTAAGTTACAAAAATTCATGATTCGACTTAACTTTTTCGTGATTAACTATTTTTCATGTATTACATCCTTTTGTCCTTTATATATAGATTGGACACAAGTCTTGGAACAGTCACATTTGTATAGTCCATCTAATATTTCTTGATATCTTGAGTAGACTATTATAAACGAATATCTATGATATCTCATATCAACTTATTCGAGCATGGCCATGCATTTCTAGTCTCACTCAATCAACTGGCCTGCGATATTACTCGTATTATGTAGTAGGGACAAATCCTATCTTGATCAACCATATCCCACTACATAGATTGTGACATATCCAATATCAGTCTTTATAGTGTAGTCAGTTACGACACACGTTTGACTGTATCAAAATATGTCACTCACGATGTTGAAATAATGATGATCTCAAGTCTGAGGATCATACATGTAGTTATCACTATGAGCAATATTGTGACTGTCACATAATAATCCAAGAAACGTGCTCATAGCAGGTCAGTCCAGTATGTCGTTCTCTAACATATACTTATGTATTGATTTTGACATCTCCATGTCAGTGACAACACTTTGTCATCAAGCAACTATATATTAGTCTTAATGCATTGTTGTTGTCCATTCCCACAATAATACTCGACTAAGGACATTTAAGAATAATTATATTATTCTAAGGACTTTATTATAATTTAGTTTATTTATGCACGCAGAATTGTACTAAAAATAATAATGACAATATCTCTTTATGAATAAATAAGGTAAAACAAATGTTATTTACAATTATCTTACGATTGGTCTTTTAGCATACTCTAACATTACCATCGAGCATTTTCCTATACTTCTATCAAAGCCAAATACCTAAGCACCATTCGCATCTCGAAACACCCCCACAGCAGCACTATCATCAGTGCTCACTGCTCCATCCACATTAAGCTTCACCCAATTAGGATGTGCTCTTTGCCATGAAGAGATAGGAGGACTGCGATACACAGTCGATGCTTCATCGCCACGCATCCACACATTAGTTGCAGCCACCATTTCCATATAATTATTGCTTGAGAATATGATGTCCTTTCGTTCCACAAAGCCAGTGTCAAAAAGGGTCAGGTTTCTTTTTCGCCACATCGGCCAACAAATAATAAAAAAATAAAACACTCCAATTCACAGCATGATTGGCATACTGGGCAGTGGCCACCGTGTCGTAGATTAGCGACAAACCGTTCGACTAGTAGCAACGAATTGAATTCTTCTGGTTTTCAAGGCTTTATCAACAAGGACCACACAGCTCGAGTTTAAGGACAGTCTCATACCACATAAAGCACATACTCAAGGCCATGTTTGCAAATCTCGCATCTCCCTTTGGTAGTCATATGTCGACGAACACGTTTCGCATTGGTAAGTAGATTACCCATCATGGCCAGCTATATGAAAGCACGGATGAGCTGAGAATAGGCAGCTTCCCCGAAGTGGCCTAGTAACTATCATACTCCAATTTCGAATCACCCCTAAGCAAATCATATGCTAACTTTAGAATGAAATTCTGTTTGGGATCCATTTTTCAACCTAACCGATCCAGACAAAGTTGAGCAAAATAGGGGATTATTTTCAAAATCTTTTGAACACAATCCTTTGAAATCACCTATCCTCTGGAATCACTTATCTTAAAAAATAAGATTTTTTATATCATGGTTTCACATTTATATTCTTTTTTTAGGGCTATGTTCCTTTTTTTGATAATGACCATTAAAGTTTTATTAAAAACTATAAAAATATCACAAATACAATGCATCCAAAAGGGAGAGTAATGAGGGGTTGATCCACCAAAATCCCTTACAAACACAAAAGTGCAAAGAGAAGTGAATACTTCCATAGAGAATAACATACCATCAAAATCTATAAGCCATCTTGAAACTCTTTGTCTCTATCAAATTGAGACGCATAACTGGATGAAGAATGAGTGGTGAGTGACCTAAACTATCGGACAAAATATTCTGCTACCCAAGACTGGTTATATTGGAAAACAACCATCATTCGAGTGGAGATCTAACTTTCTATGACCACCGACATAATCAGAATCAGAAACTAGCATCGTTAAAATCTATATGCGAACACCAAACGACCACTAAGGTATGTTAAAATCATGCTAAAATGACATATGAAACGGAACCATAAAAACAAAGAAAAACGTGCCACAAAGGCAAAGAAAAAAGTGTGTCACAAAGGCAAAGATTCTTATTAAAAATATGAAAAAAAAACAAAAAAAAACTAAAAGATACTAAACTCGGTGGTTAACAACCAATATTAAGACTGGTAGCCGACTATCGGCTAAGGAGACAAAAGCAAAAGAGGGTTGCAGTGCTCTCTAATTCACAAAGAAAAAGAAAGGTTATTAGGTAATTCTGGAACGAAATTATGACGAAATATGTATGAATAGATACTACCTTATAATCACTTTTAGACTATTCCGGGGAAGAAGAAAGAAAAAAAGGGCCATTTGCAATTTAAATCCAAATATTTAAGCTAATGATTAAATTGATAGAATTAGGACCAAATTGATAGAAATGTATAAGTTTTATGGACTAAAACTGTTATTATCCCAATTAAAAATAAGCTATGTCATCATCTTGTTTGTTTCTAACGGTCGGGATACTAAAACAGAAAATAACGTCACGTTAGGTACCATTTTACCAAAAAAAATAGGTAAGATGCTAAAACAGTATTTAAAATAGTATTATATCAAAATATTTGAAGGTCACGACTCCTATTAACCGAATAATAATAAATTACCATAATCGCTTTATACCCTTTATGTTTGATAAATAAAATCTACTCCGCTACACATTAGTTTTTTTTTAAATCATTCTCATATATGTTTTTTTTAAAATAAACTGGATTATATTTAAAGTGATAGGATTACAAAGATATTACACGCAAGTATTGAAAATTTAATGTGTAAAAATAAATACAATAAAATTCTAAGAGTGTAAAAATCAATCACTTTCAGAAGGACTTGAATAATCTTCTGAATGAAATCCAGCAAACAACTACTTTAACTAGAGCGCTCCATCAAGAAAGCGAATTTTTCCGTTACTTGTTCTTGGCATATCGGCACAACCACAAAAGGGAACCATAAGCATATACAAATCGACCTCCTTCGCTCACAAGAATTCTCATTGATATTCGTCACCCGAACATTAAACTGTCAAAAGACAGACAACTGTCACAAAAACAGACTAACTGCTATAAAAGCAGACGAAAAAACTACCATAAAAGTAGACGAAAGAACTGTCATAAGAACAGATGTGATAAGAATTTGGCAAAATAAAAAACAAAAAACTTTAAAAAAAATATTCATTAGCAAAGATAAATTTTATTTATATACAAAATTAACAAAACGGTCAAAGAACGTTGATGGCAAAGGAGAAATATCACAAAAAAATAAAAAATTCTTATAACTGTCGTAGAACAAATTGGAGACGTAAGAAATCAAAGTTGAACATATATGCTAAAAATTGAATTAGATAATTTTGTAGCGATATTGATATAAACACCAATCCATGGTTGGGTGACACATTAGACTTTATAAACATGGATTGGGTCACAACTCACACATATGGATGCGATTTTTTCTGTCAGCTTGATCGAATCAAATTTTTATCTAATTATGTAAAAATACTTTTATAAATTTAATTTAATTATAAAATATATAAATCTTAATAATATTTAAATATTTTATAAATAAATCTATAAATTAAAATAAACTTAATCGAATATAATTTCCAACATCAAAATATATTTTTTTATTTGTGCGGGCTCAAGTAAAGGTGAGTACTCGATTGATTCAAGGTGAAAAATTACAGTTAATTGAGTTGTCAAGTTCTATTTTATAACATAAACGTCATTTGATTTTTTTGAATCAAATTGTTCAAATTTCTGTTTAAATGTAATTATAAATATTTATAATAGTATGGTACTAATTGATTCCAGTTTTGAACGGAAATCTTACTTTTTCATTGAAAATGAGGAACTAAATACAAACAAGAGAATTAAAAACACCCACAAAAAGAGAAAACACACCAAATAGGGATAAAAAAAAGAAACAAACAAAACGAAAGAAAATCAGGCAAAAACAACAACCAAATAGAAGAGAAAACTTGCAAAAAAATACAACGAACAAACAAAAAGTCATAAGAAAATACAAAGGAGTCCGAACAAGAATGAAACCAACATTCAATATCAATAGTTGCATGTCTCTTTTGGTGCATGCAGAAACATGGATCATTAGGGGGTGCATGGAAAAATAGCCACAATAAGACCATCAGGTCAGATGCAAGATCACGATGATTGAAGGCGCAAGAGGAGAGTGCCAAAGTTTAGTCGATAAACCGACATTCAAAGAACCACAATAAGAAATGACCAAAGAAAAAAGGTGAAGGAATTTTAGGTCTAATCACCGTCAAAGAATCTACACATCCAAGAAAATAAAATCAACACAGAGGAAAAAACCCTCTTCGAGCACCAACACCTCATTGCCAAAGAAAAAAAATTATCACTGTTCAAATGTCAACTTTTGGAAAGGGAGCAACTGACTCTATAGTTAAAGTCTCAACGAACAATTGGAGAAGCCACAAAAAATTAGAGCATACCAAAAACAAGAAAAAAGAAAACCTAAAAGAAAAATGTGAGGGAAAAAAAAAGAAAAAAAGAAGTGAGGGTGACAACCGCTCATAGTAAACCTAGTATTGTCATCACAATAATGAACATGAAAAAACCTTAAAAGAGAATAGAGAGAAGACAAAAAAACTTATAGAGATGGATTACTATTTGGTTCCAATTTAAATGGCTTCTACAATTATATACGATATAAATATATATATTATATTTTTTATATATGGTAAATTTTGAGATGATCAATCGATGAAAAATGGCCAAGAGGGGGTGAATTGGCAATTAAAAAAATCGTAGAGAAGAAAAAGGAATGATAAAAATGAGACACAAGGATTTTAGAGTGGTTCAAGCTTCTAACAAGCTCTACATCCGCTACCTTAGCTTCCCACTAAAAATTTCAAACAATTCACTAAGAAATTCGTCCCCTTTTCTAGGCTTAGGAGAAAAACGTTACAAATCGATCAACCTTTCTACCCAAAGCTTGATCAAGATCACTATTTTACAAGAAGTTGTGGCAAATAAAAATTTAACCTCTCAATAGGTAGATGATTTGCCCAAATACAAATGTACACTCCCCAAACTTGAAATAAAGAATTACAATGAAGGTTAGACAAGTTGGGTACAAGGGTTTGACTCTACAAGCTCAAAAGTGGTTCGATTTTGCTTAAATGCTTTGGACTTGTTCAATAGTTGTTGCAGTAGCTTTGGAGACTCGATTTTATACCCCTTCATGGATTTTTAACCGTTTAGGTAGTTGAGGTCATCAATAGAGCCATTAGGGATTCTTTTTCCTGCATTAAATGCTGTTAAGTGACCAACCGTATCGGTACTTTTCAAAAGACGAAAGAGTCGTTGTACATAAAAAAGCAGAGACGTATCGATACTCGTGAAAGTGTATTAAAACGGGCTCAGTGTAAAATCAGGGGCGTATCGATACGATATAGTCGTATCAGTACAAATTTTTCTCATTGAAATCTGAGTTGAAAAAATGCATCGATACGCCTATGGGCCGTATCGATACGAGAAAACCACTTTTTGAAGTTGTTGATTCTAATAACTGACAAGGACAACAGTAACTTCATTATATGAAAAGATTTGAGAAATCTGAAGTACCGTATTGATACAGTGAAGGTCGTATCAGTATACTAAAGCAAATACTTAAACCCAGATGAGGGTCGTATCAATACGGGGACAACCGTATCGGTATGTTTTGACGAATAACAATTCCAGTAGTAAAAAATCGTATTTGAGGAATTTGGCTTTGAGACACTTAGAAAATATTTTGGGTTTAAGGTTTTTGACTTAGAAACAATTTTGGTTCAAATCCTTGTCATTTTTGTGACACTTTCGAGTACTTAAAATTTTATTTACTTTTGTAATTTGGTCCTTAAACTATTTGTTATATCAAAATCGAATATAGATTCCATAATATCCCCATTTTTGATATAAAAAAATAAGGTAAATTTTTAAGTAGTTGAACAAATAAATAACGTAGTAATAGAGAAGAATGGTCGACCTGCTTAAAACGCAGTTGGTCCTGCTTATCCGTTCTTGCTGACTAAACCTTTTGGAAACTGCTGACTGGATCTTCTAGAAGCTACTAACTGGATGTCACATCAGACTTCATGCCCAGAGTCATGCCCACTAGCTCAGCCTTGATTCCAGAAAATAAAACTGCAAAACTTTGTCTTTTAAGTACAATTTCTAGAATTGAAGTCCTGCATAGAAAACACACAAAAACATCCAAATCAGCACCATAAACTAATCATTAAAAACATAATTAAAGATAAAAATTAATCATTGAAACTACTTATCAGTAGCTTTGAAAAATACTCCTCTTACTTTAAGATTAAAAAGTTTTTGAAGATTTTTTTTTAATATTACTCCAAATTTAACTCTTTACTTATCCCCTTTTTGTTAGATCAAAACCAATAAGATATAAAATTAAAGCAATAGATATAAAAGATAAAGCATACTCCAAGCATTAAAGGAAGCAACATAGACATTCATTAAAATTCAAAGCATAGTTCAAAGCAACATAATTCAAAGGAATCCAACTTAAATCCTAAAACAAACTTAAATCAAAGCATAGGTTCATAAGAAAATAACATAGGTGTATAAAACAAATCCTAAAATGATATGAGATGCAAAGCAAGATGTATAAAAATCATCTTCATCCTCTTTATCTTCATCTTCAGCATGGGCATGTGTTATATGAGATTGACGCCATTCACCTTAAAAAGCTGTAAGAGAAACATCCATAGAAGCTTGGTGATTTTTAATGGCAAGAACTCTCTCCTCCAATGATGTGAAACTAGTGTCGAACGCGGCAAACCCGGATGTCATGCTTGTATCCAATGAAGCAAAATTTATGCCCAAGAAAGTGAATTTCTCGTTGAGATAGGCCATGAGAACATCAAGATTAGGTTGAGCTTGAGGAGCTTGATGAGCCACCAGAACAGGTTGAATGTCTTGAGAAAGATTAGCAATACGAATCCACTCTCTCTTATAATAAGTAAACTTACAAAGATAGAGAGAACGCTCGTCGATAGTCTCGGTGAGAGGCTCGGCAAGATCATGTGAGCAATCGATCTCCAACTTGTAGAACAAGTAGCTTAGGCCAGTGCTATAAGTAAAGGATGAAACAAGGTGGCGTGGCGATGTTGCACAAGATAGACAATTTCTGCAAACATGATTTGAGCTAGGTTTGGATCCAAAAATCGTCGATTTGACGGATAGTTGAGAACTTTCCACAAAATGGGCGAAACCACCAAGTGATCATAAGGTGAAGGATGCGGTCTTGAGTGTCAAGAAAGATCACAAAACCACCAAGGACATGTCCCAAAGAATTCTCATCATCAATCTCATTATCCTCAAACCCAAAAACATTAGCTAAAGTTGTTGAATTAATTTGAAATTCTTTTCCCATAAGGTATGATTGAACCGCAACAACTTCGGTTTTCTCTCGGTTATAAATACATCAGGCATTTGAATAAAAAAACTAAAACAAGGTTGCGGTATAATATCCTGGGTAAACCCAAAAATTGCATAAACTTTCATTCTTGCATAAGCCCAAGATATTTTAATTGAAACCTTTCGAAAGATAAAAGAGGGATAGAAACGATGCGCTCACGTCAGATTTTGTAACTTTGAAAGATTTTAAAATGTTCAATGCCATTGGAAATATTTTGGGATATCAAAACACTTTTGAAGAATATGTGTTAAGTTTGGTTTGTTACCATTGGTTTCAAAATTGGGATTTTGAGGATTGGAACTAGAGGCAATTTATTTTCTTGCATGTTTCTTAGGTGCCATTATAAAAACCTCAAATCAAATCAAACCACAAAAAAATGTATGCATAAATCATCACATTTGATCCAAAGAATAATCCAATGTTCAAGGTATTGATAAAAACCTATATTGTATAGTTTAGAAACATATAGAAGTATAAAAAGACTTTTTGGTAAAATAAAAATTGAAAAACAGTGTTGAAAAATATATGGTATAAATTTATATTCGAATAAAAAAAATTAGTTTTGAAAGAGTTTTTACAAAATTTTTGAAAAGCATGCTATATACATGCTAAATACATAAATTTGAAACAAAAACAAAGTATAAATATGAACAAAAATAAAGATAAAAGTAAGTAAGTTTATACCTTGAATATGAGATTAAGGATGAATGATGAGATGGTGATGCATCGAACTTGATGATTTTTATAAGGTTTGATGAGAAACCCAAAAACCCTTAAAGAATTTAAAGAGTTGTATGAAGGAAATAGAGGGATTTGAGAGGATTTTATAGGAATTTTCGTATTAGGGTTTTAAGAGAAAAAAAGGGTGTTTGAATTAAAGTAAAATTTTCTCTTTAATGCCCATTTAAATTCCTAGCGGCAGTGTGTACCGATACGCCATGTGGCGTATCGAAATATTGTACCGAAACAGTTATTAGCCGTTTCAATACACGACACCGTATCGGTACATATCAAAACTGTACCAAAACACATTCAAGAACCCGTATCGGTACGCTATACACTGTATCGGTATGCTATACACTGTATCGATACGCTATACATTGTATCAATACAATTATGCCAGAAATATCATTTTTGACAATAAGAAGCTCAAAAATTCGATTTTACTCAAATCAAAATGCATGTGTATGTGTATGATCAACATGTATGGACTAAAATAGATACATACTCCCCTAGTAACAAGCATAGATGCATATAGGATCAAAAGAACATAAGCATTGCAATCAATCAAATTCATGCACATTTTAAGACCAAAAAGGGCTCTAAAGGTCAAGAGAGGCTAGTTAGACCTAACTCTCTCCTAAGAGGCCAAAAAACGTTCTTTATCTAATAGTTTGGTAAAAATGTCTGCTAGTTGATTCAAGGTTTCTACATATTCTAGAAGTACGTCATTTTTCAAGACATGATCTCTAATGAAATGATGTTTTATTTCTATGTGCTTGGTTCTAGAATGTTGGATAGGATTCTTAGTAAGACATATAGCACTAGTGTTGTCACACTTAAGAGGGATGGTACCTACATCAATTCCATAATCTAAAAGTTGTTGCTTCATCCAAAGGACTTGAGCACAACAACTTTCGGCTAATATATATTCCACTTCGGTGGTAGATAAGGCTACACTATTTTGTTTCTTAGAGAACCAAGATATGAGCATACTACCTAGAAATTGATAAGTACCGGAGGTACTTTTTCTATCTATCTTACAAACTCTATAATCCGCATCTGAGAAAGTATGTAAATCAAATGAGGAATCTCTAGGATACCAAAAGCCCAAACAAGTTGTGTCTCTAAGGTATCTAAAGATTCTTGTAACGGCTATAAGGTGTGGTTCTCTAGGACTAGCTTGAAATTTAGCACACAAGTAAACACTAAACATAATGTCGGGTCTACTTACAGTAAGATAAAGCAAAGATCCAATCATAGAGCGATAAAGCTTTAAATCAACACACTTACCTCCTTCATCTTTGTCAAGCTTTGTAGAGGAGCTCATTAGTGTGGCTTAAGGTTTCACATTCTCTAAGCTAAACTTTGTGTGCATATCATTGATGTGCTTTGCTTGATTGATGAAGATGTCATCCTTCATTTGCTTGATTTGGAGTCCCAAGAAAAATGAGAGCTCCCCCATCATGTTCATCTCAAACTCACCTTACATTAACTTAGCAAATTATTGGGAAAACAACTCATTAGTAGAACCAAAAATTATATCATTAACATAAATTTGAAATATTAAAATGTCTTTGCCATTTCTTTTATTAAAGAGTGTAATATCCACATTTCCTTTGTTAAAACCTTTTTCAATTAGAAAACTTGACAATCTTTCATACCAAGCTTTAGGAGCTTGTTTCAAACCATATAAAGCTTTAGAAAGTTTAAAACATGGTTTGGGTATTTTAGATCTTCAAACCCGGGTGGTTGTTCTACATACACCTCTTCATTAATAAAACCATTTAAAAAAGCACTTTTAACATCCATTTGAAAAAGCTTGAATTCATGATAGCATGCAAATACAAGCAGCACCCTAATAGCTTTCATTCTAACTACGGGTGCATAGGTTTCATCAAAATCGATTCCTTCTTCTTGAGTGTAACCTTGAGCAACAAGTCTAGCCTTGTTTCTCACTATGTTACCACTCTCATCTAGTTTGTTTCTAAAATCCCATTTAGTTCCTATGGTAGATTTATTACTAGGCATATCAACTAATATCCAAACTTGACTTCTCTCAAATTGATTTAATTCTTCTTGCATAACCAATATCTAATAATCATCTTTTAATGCTTCTTTGATATGTTTAGGCTTAATGCATGAGATAAATGCAACATTTCCAGCAAGTCTAAGAGAAGATCTAGTGGTTACCCCTTTAGAAGGATCACCCAAAATATCACCACCTTTGACATAGTTGAACTCCCTTGGGTAGTTCACTTTTTTTCTCTAGAGACATGTCCTTCAAGGCTTCTAGAGGTGGATCTTGTGCTTCTTCTTCTTTGGTTATAGCTTCATCTACCTTTGATGTTTGTCCTCCATCAATGGCATCAAAAGTTCCTACATCATCATCATTACAAGAGTCCTTCCTCGGAAGGAAGTTATCATCGAAAACCTCATGTATTGACTCTTCAACAACTAAAGTTCTTTTATTAAATACACGATAGGCTTTAGAGTTTAAAGAATATCCTAAGAAAATAGCTTCATCACTTTTAGCATCAAATTTGTCTAAATTGTCTTTTCCATTGTTCAAAACAAAACATTTGCAACCAAATGAGTGAAAATAGCTAATGTTAGGCTTTTTAGATTTTAAAATATCATAAAGAGTTTTTTTTTAAATTGGCCTAATCATTACTCGATTTACAATATAGCAGGTCGTATTAGTGGCTTCCGCCCAAAAATACTAAGGCAAATTGTTTTCACAAAGCATGGTTTTAGCCATTTCTTCTAAAGTTCAGTTTTTTCTCTCAACTACCCTATTTTGTTGAGGAGTGTGAGGAGTGGAAAATTATGGCTTATACCATTTGAGTTACAAAAATTCTCAAAACCTAGATTTTGAAATTCGATTCCATGATCACTTCTAATGTGAGAAATATTTTGACCAACATCATTTTGAGTAATTTTTGAAAATGTGATGAACTTTTCTAAAGCCTCATCCTTGGTACTTAAAAATAGAACCCAAGTGTATCTAGAGTAATCATCTACTAAAATAAATGCATATGATTTTCCACCCAAGCTCTTAGTTCTAATATGACCAAAGAGATCCATATAGATCAATTGTAAAACTCTACTAGTAGAAACATCATTAATAGGTTTAAAAGAAACTCGTTTATGTTTGCCTTTTGCACATGCATCACAAATTTTATCAAGTGAAAACTTTATTTTAGGCTAATCTCTTGCTAGATCTTTTGAAATCAATTTTTCTAAAAAATTCATGCTTGCATGCCCTAGTTTTCTATGCCATAGCCATGAGTCATGTTCATCTTTTGCAACAAAATATGCATTTGAAATATGAATGTAATATAAATGCACCATGTAAATATTTTCTATGCAATGACCAATGAGCACTATTTTGTTTGTTTCAATGTTCAAGATTTTGCAACCATTTACATCAAAGAGAACATTAAAACCTTTATCACATAATTGACTAATGCTCAATAAATTGTATTTTAGACCATTGACATATAAAATATTATCAATGAGAATAGAAGATAGATTACCAATGGAACCAATTCCTTCAATGTGGCCTTTGGAGTTGTCACCAAATGTCACTACTCCTCCACTTTTTGGCTTTAGCTCCAAGAATCTACTCTTGTCACCAGTCATATATCTTGAGCATTCACTATCAAGGTACCATGAGTTTGCACATGTAGCTTTGGCCTTGTAGCAATGTTCCCCTTACAAGCAAAGAGTTAAGCATTGGTTTCTGGTACCCAAATCATTTTGGGTTCGTGCGTATTAGCTCACAAAAACTTGGTTCCCTTGGGAATCCAAGAAGCAATGGCATGAGTATTATTAGAAGCAACTAGTTTCTTAGGAACCCAAACACTTTTAATTCTTTTACCTCTAGAGGACCTTTGGAAGCCTCTTTGTTTGTGGTTACCAAAGTTTCTTTTTACATAGTTGGGTTTTAAAGATTCAACTTTCTCAAAATTAAATTTCCCAACTTGGTTTAAAGAAGCTTTGAGATCATTCACCTCCTTATGGTAATGATCATGAAACTCGAAAAGAAGGTTGCTCAAATTAATATTTTCTTTTTCAAAATATTTTTGATTTTCTTGTAAATCTAGAACCTTCTTTTCAAGTTCGGAATTGGTTTTGGATAAAGAATTATTTTGTTTTTTAAATCAAAAATTGTTTTCTTATTTTTTAAAATTGATTCTTTAAATTTCTCCACCAACTCGTCATAAATCTCTTAAAGCTCATCGTAAGCTTCCTGGAGCTCATCGAAAGTAAAATCAAAAGATGGTGAGTTAGAGGTTACCTTTGGATCATCCCCAAAAGCCATAAGGCAAAGGTTGACAACTTCTTGCTCCTCTTCATCTGATGATTCCTTATCACTCCAAGTAGCAATGTTGGCCTTGAGCTTTTTCTTCTTCTTCTTCCTGAAGCTCTTCCTTTTGAGTTGAGGGTAAATGATTCGAATGTGCCCCGACTTTTTTCACTCAAAGCATATAAGTTGATCTTTCTCCCCCCTCCTTGTTCTTGTTCTTGTTCTTGAAGTTTCATCTTCTATTGTACTTTCTTCCCCGGTTGGACTTCATGAACCGAGTAAATTTTTTGGCTAGCATAGCCATCTCCTCATATTTTTCCTCACTTGAATCTCTCTCTTCTTGTGAAGCTTTGAAAGTAATTCTGATTTTTTCTTCTCTACCTTTTTCTTTTCTATCTTCTTCTCTACCTTGCTTCATAATCTCATGAGTAAGAAGAGAACCTATAAGAGCATCTAGCTTCAAAGTCTTCAAATTCTTTGCCTCGATGATAGCGGTTATTTTCTCATCCCAAGACTCAGGAAGAGAATAAAGAAGTTTTCGGATAAGCTTGTCTTCGGGGATGACTTCTTCGAAGCCTTTGAGACCGTTGACGATAATGAAAAAACAACCAAACATCTTTGTGACATTCTCATCGGACTCCATCTTGAAATTCTCGTAACTCAAGTTGAAGAGTCCAATCTTGGCCTCCTTTACATTGTTGGTGCCCTCATAGGTGGTCTCAAGCGTGTCTTATACCTCCTTTGCACTTGTACACGAAGACATCTTCGAGTACATATCCAGTCCAAGTGCACAAAAGAGCATGTGCAAGGCTTTGTCATTCACTTGAAGCTTCCTTCTTTCTTCATCCGTCATTTCTTGTTTGGCCTTAGGAACTTGCCTATCTCATTCTTGCTTTATTGGAATGGATGGCTCGTCTTTGATTACATCCCAAAGAAGGTAATTGTTGGATTTGATGAATAGTCTCATCTGGTTCTTCCAATATGGGTAGTTGTCCCCATTGACGAAGAGTGGTTTGGTGATCGATTGTGACTCGTATAGGTTTTGGTCGAAGGTAGACGTCATGGCTTGATTATCGGTTGATTGGATCACTTCTAGGAAGGTCTCAGGTGGATGTTAATCCCTCAATGAGTTAAGCTCTGATACCAATTGTTGAGATGATCAATCGATGGAAAATGGCCAAGAGAGGGGGTGAATTGGCAATTAAAAAATTGTAGGGAAGAAAAATGAATGATAAAAATGAGATACAAAGATTTTGGAGTGGTTCAAGCTTCTAACAAGCTCTACATCCACTACCTTAGCTTCGCACTAAGGATTTCAAACAATTCACTAAGGAATCTGTCCCCTTTTCTAGGCTTATGAGGAAACTGTTACAAATCGATCAAGCTTTCTACCCAAAGCTTGATCAAGATCACTTTTTTACAAGAAGTTGTGGCAAATGAAAATTTAACTTCTCAATAGGTAGATGATTGCCCAAATACAAATGTACACTCCCCAAACTTGAAATAAAGAATTACAATGAAGATTACACAAGTTGGTACAAGGGTTTGACTCTAAAAGCTCAAAAGTGGTTGGATTTTGCTTGAATGCTTTGGACTTGTTCAATAGTTGTTGCAACAGCTTTAGAGACTTGATTTTATACCCCTTCATTGATTTTTAACCGCTTGGGTGGTTGAGGTCATCAATAGAGCCGTTGGTGACTCTTTTTCCCGCATTAAATGTTGTTAGGTGACCAACCGTATCGATACACGAAGACTTGTATCGATACCTATCAAAGAAGAAAGAGCTGTTGTGCATATAAAAACAGAGGCGTATCGATACACGTGAAAGCATATTGAAATGGACTCAGTGTAAAATTATGGGCATATCGATACGGTATAGCCATATCGGTACGAATTTCGCTCATTAAAATCTGAGTTGAAAAAATGCATCGATACGCCTATGGGCCGTATCGATACGGGTAAACTACTTTTTGAAGTTGTTGATTCCAATAACTGACAATGACAACGGTAACTTCATTTAATGAAAACATTTGAGAAATCTAAAGTACCGTATCGATACGATGAAGGCCATATTGGTACACTAAAGCAAATACTTAAACCCAGATGAAGGCCGTATCTATACGGAGACAACCGTATCCGTACGTTTTGACGATTAACAATTCCATTAGTGAAAAATCGTATCGAAGCGCCTAAGGTGTATCGATACGCTTGGACGTATTTGAAGAATTTGACTTTGAGACACTTAAAAAATATTTTGGGTTTAAGGTTTTTGACTTAGAAACAATTTTGGTTCAAATCTTTGTCATTTTTGTGAGACTTTTGAGTACTTAAATATTTATTTACTTTAGCAATTTGATCCTTCAACTATTTGTTATATCAAAATCGAATATAAGTTCTACAATATGTATTAGATAGAATTGTTAAAACCAAATAATCAATTATTAAAAATGTCAAATTATTCGAATTTTATTTTATAATTTAAACTTTATTTTTTATAGGTAATTATTTGATGTTCATCAGTGTAATTTTTCCACGAGAAAAATTTTGAAATTATCACATATTTTTAGGGTCCTACACTCCAAATTTTAAATTCTAAACTATATACCTTAAAACAAACAACATATTCTCAAATCTTAAAATTTAACCACAAACACAAACTCTAAACCTAATCTTAAACTACAAATCTTAATCTATAAAAGCTAAAACTTTTTTATCGAATAAACCCTAAACTTAAATACTTATATAACATATTTTCCATTGTCAATACATTAACTATAATCCATATTTTTATTGAAATAAAGTTTCGCGGCACAAGTCTAATGCGATGTATCTTGGTCTAGAAATCCGACAACCATAACCATCCCAACGCGGAGAGAGACAACTTGATCACGTTGTAATAAATCCGTTAAAGTAAAAACTTCGAAAACTTTACTGTTTACTGTGATATTTTTCACAGTTTTACCGGACAATTACGGGTTGAAAGAAGGAAAGGGAAGTTTCTCGAAGAGACCATAAGTAGAGAATTAAAAAAAAAAAAAAACCTTCCGCTTCTGGTGCCTTCCTTTTGTTTCGGACTGTGCGCGTGGACCCCACGTACTTTGCCTCTTCTCTATCTTTTTTCTCTCTCTAAAAAGGAATTTTTTACTTTTAAAATCTTTTTTATTTCCTTTCCTTCTCGAACCCATCATTTCTCTCATTTTCTCTGCCTTTTTCCTTATCATTTACTCCACCCTGAAGCTTCTGGAACTAACTACAAAACCTAACCGCAGATCCCTCGCCGTCTTCCAATCCGTTCACGGCGTTGAAACCCTTCGATTCAGCGGTGTCTGATCGAATGAGCGACGCTTGTTACTTCTTGTTTGGTTGTTTGGAAAATTCTCGCTTTCTTTCAGGTAAGAATAATTAGCTTTCAGTGATCCTATAATATCTTATAAATTATTTTCAGTTAGATTTGGACACTTTGTTTTTTTATGTATGCTTTATGATTTACAAAATAAATGAATTAATGTTAAAATGTCTGTTTATAATTATTACTTAGGTCAAAAAGATTACACGATCAAGAAACTGTTCATAGTATTTGGAAATTGTGTTAACGTTTTTATGAAACTGAAATAAGTTATGCTAGGCTAGATATTTTCAGCTAGAAATATCGAAGCTAGGAGTATTTATTTTCTTTCTCGCACTTTCTCGGATACCAAACGGCGCCATTGTTTTTGTTTTTGTTTTTGGTTTTGGTAATTTTTATTCATTTAGTCTAATTGGAGTTTAATTACATACCACTTAAGGTACGCCAAAGGAATCTCTATAGCCGGAGAAATCCTGTTTTCTAGGGTTCGGATCTTAAGGCTGAACCACATGGCACCATTACCGGCCGACCAACCTGGAGAATCCCCTGCCGGTGCTGCTACTGAGTCTCAACGAACTTTACCTACTCCATTCCTTACCAAAACCTATCAACTCGTCGATGATCCCTCCGTTGATGAATTGGTTTCATGGAACGACGACGGATCGAGTTTCGTCGTTTGGCGCCCTGCTGAGTTCGCCCGTGATTTGCTTCCAAAGAAATTCAAACATAACAATTTCTCTAGCTTCGTCCGCCAACTCAACACATATGTAAGTGTTAGAGCTAACAATAATCAGCTTAATCAAGTTTTTTTCCTTTTTGAATGTATAATTAATTAGTTAATTTATTCTCTTATTATTATTTTAGGGTTTCAGGAAGGTAGTGCCGGATCGATGGGAGTTCGCTAACGATTGTTTTCGAAGAGGCGAGAAAGTGCTTCTTCGAGACATACAGCGCCGGAAAATAACTGCTACCACTGCTGCAGCTTCCGGGACGGTGACCATTGCGGCGGTTCCTTGTGCTAAAGTATCAGCATCACCGTCTAATTCGGGCGAGGAGCAGGTTGTTTCGTCGAGCACGCCTCCAATCGCCACCGTTCTACAGCGGACCACGAGTTGCACAACGACGCCGGAGCTTTTAGAGGAGAACGACAAGCTTAGGAAAGAAAACATGCAGCTGAACCAGGAGCTGACTCGGTTGAAGGTTTTATGTAACAATATATTCACTTTGGTGACGAACTATGCTTCGGGTCAGTCGGAGAATCATCAGAGCGTGGGGGAAGGTAAGGCGTTGGATCTTTTGCCGGCGAGAAATCTGGAGAGAGTGGTGGATGGTGGTGGTTCGAAGGCGGCGATGGAGACAGAGGATGGGGAACAGAAGGAGGTGGGGGAGGATGTGACCCCGAAGTTGTTCGGAGTTTCCATTGGGGTGAAGCGAATGAGGCCAGAGGGTGAGGATGAGGAGCTGGACAATAATCAAGTAGAGCAGCAGGATATTGAGCCTGGTTCTGAGGTTAAAGAAGAACCGTTGGATGGGAAGACGGATGATCAAGATTCCACGTGGCTGGAGCTTGGGAAATGATCAAAGATCTGTCGTTTGTACTTGCAAATCGGTGGGAGTCATTGGCAATGATGAGGAGGAGGTCAGAGCGGGAGCGCTTTTCGAGGAATCACGTGCTCGTTACCCGGAACCCGGCGGTGGCGTTCAGAATATGGGATTTTTCAGGGTTTGGATCCGGTTCCAAATTCCAATGTCCGGGTTGAGGCGGTGCTGAAAAAAGCACAGACGGAAGAGAACAGGAGGGAAGATCAAATCGGGTCGCCCCGAGAATCATTTTATGGGAACGAAAACGAAGGTACCGGGCTTGACTCGGTTCCGAAAGCTGATGAAGTAAAAGTCAAATTCTTGGTTCATCCATTTAAGACCGTAACCTTAATTTGTACAATATTGTATTATTTAATAAAATATAAAATATGCCTGTCTAATGTCTGTTCTAATTTCCAAATTCCAGCTATGGCTTTCTTGGCCAAAAGCTATTGTGTTAATCATCCGACAAAAAAACTTGTAAAGTAATACGGGTTGGATTTTGGCCCGGGTAATCTTCTCGCGGGTTCGATTTTATAGGTCGTGGTGTTTCTATAATGTACCTTAAAAATTATAAGTATTTATGATGAAGATTATATTTTAGTCTCTTCTTAAAGTTAGTAAAATCATTTATTAAAACATAGATAAAATTCTATATTTTATCCTTTATCAAAATTTCTAGCTTGTAGCATTAGATGTATATAATTTTTCTCTTTATGTACTTCAGTTTTGAAAAGCTTAGTTTTAAGATTTAATTTGCAATTTTTACTTTTTCACTAAATTGTAACTTAAATCAATTTTGTGGCCATAATTTTCAGCTTTAATTTTTTAATTATTTAAAATGTACTATTAATAAAAATAAAAAATATATAATTTTAAAAAAATTTGAATCAATATTTTATAATATATATTTTACAAAAAATTATTTAAAATATTTAAAAAATTGTAATTAAAAAATTAAAAAGTTGATTGCTAAAATTCAGTAAGTGACAATTTGATGGTATGAGAAGAGTATTTACTTTTAATGTTAACATGATAGTTGTGAAAATTAACTTTTAGTAGAATGTTTTAAATAAAAATTATGTACTTTTAACTATATATTTATTAATCTTTTATATTTTACAACTTTTTAAAATGTTAGATTGATGAAAACATAGATAATTAAAATTAAAATTTTGTTTTTTATAATGTTAGTTTAATAGTAAATAATAAAAGGTTTAATGGTGTAAGAAGCCTTTGAACTTTTGAAAAAAACAATTAAGCCCCTCAATTTTTTTGTACCCAATTAAATCCTTGAACCAAAATATTTAATCAATTAAGCCCTTGAACCAAGAAATTAAATCAATTAAGCCCTTTGATTAATTTTAACCATTAAATCTTGACAGTTTTTTCTTCAGATACTATCGATACATGATACCCTACAGTTTTATCATATCGCATTTACAAAAAAATTTCAAAAAGTATTTTTTTATAAATTCTATAAGTTTTTAATAGAATTTTTAGGACATTTAAAGAATTTTTTTAAATTAAATAAAAAATGAAAAATTATCAAGTGGAAACACTGTGACACAACAGTGAATCGAAAAAAAATTGTTTAGATTTAATGGTCAAAATTGGTCAAAGGGCTTAATTGATCAAATTTCTTGGTTCAAGAGTTTTAATTGAATAAAAAAAATTCAAGGACTTCATTGATTTCTTTTCAAAAGTTTAAGGGCTTTTTATACCCTTAAGCCATAATAAAATTATAAGAACGTTAAAAGAAGTGATTAAAAATTTTAAATAAAAAATATAAAGATTTAATTTATTAAAATTAAGATGGATTTCGAATTTAAAATAATATAAGAGCCTTTGATAGTTTATTTTGTTATAAAATATTAGCAGGTACCTTTGGAAAAAACTTTGATACACAGGCCGTGTAAACTTTAGTTTACACATGCCTTTTAGTTTTAGGGTTTAGGGTTTAGGTTTAGGGGTTTAGAATTTAAAGTTAGTGTTTAGAATTTAAGGTTTAGGGTGTGGGGTTTAGTTTTTAGAGCTAGGGTTAAGAATTTATATTTTTGGTTTTTATAGTGTAAATATACAGGCCTGTGTAATACACAGCCTGTGTATTAAAATTTTACCCGGTACCTTTATCCATTGATAATTGTATAAATGCCACTTTAGCATGATGATGATAGTGTGTTATCCATATGCGTTTAAAGGTGTTATACAATAATGTTATTTTTAACACGTTTATACCGATAACAAAGATTGCACAAGACATGGTTGGACAACTATGGTTTTATTTGGTGGAGAAAAAAGAATTTTTTTTCTTCTTTTTATTAGTATGTTTAGTAAAAAGGATAAAAATTCGAAAGCAAAAATATTTTTTTTTGTTGATTGTTTGATTAAGTTAAAAATTGAAAAAAATAATTTATTTTTATTTCTCATATTTTCTTTTCATCTCTTTATTATTCACTCACACAAACAAAGTCTAAGAATCATTAGACTTTGTAAGATTGAACATAAAATTGTAGGGGACATTTTAAAATACATGTTAATAGTTTTTCAAAGCCGGGGACATTTTCGACTTCTTCTGTCGGCATGCATAAAAAAATTTAAAAATCCATAAAAATTCTTTATCTTTTTAGTATTTTTTTTGTTCTACACTAAAAAATCAAATCACAAATCATAACTTTAAATTTTAAATCCTAAATCCTAAAAAATACACTTTACACTTATTACTTTAAACCTTAATTTTAATCCCAAAATCTAATTTTTTAACAAAAGACATAAGTAAAAGCATCGAAAAAATACAAACGATTTCTATTCAAACAAAACACGTTCGTGTGAGGCAGTGTTGAAATCACATGAACACTAGTACACTACAACAATAATTATACAGAGTCATATGCAACAGCTATATATATATGTCAGACCTCTCATCAATGAACTTAACTACTTAAGCATGCAGAACTAAATGTCCTAAAGGAAAAGGCTACTTGGGACATTGGTGCCTCGAATTGAAACAATCTTTTATTTAGTAAATGTAGTCAAAGGGCATTCTTAGCTCGGCTAACCTACCCGAGCCAGGATAAGCTTTGCTCGCAAACCTTGTGAGCAAAGCAGACCTTTGTGTATTCGATTTTGGCTCGATAAAATCGTGAATGGAATGCCTTTTTGTTGAGTTAGATCTTTCATAGTGAGGTCTTTGTTTTGGAGCACTTAGAGACCTCACCTTTGCCTTTGAAGACTCGGTGTAAGCCATGTAATTTGGGTGGCCTGAGTAACCACTTTGATAGCTTCTTGATCCGTCACTCTTGGCAGGAGTGAAGGGACTTCTCTTTGAAGTACCCCATTGCGATGACGCCGAGTATAATTGCGGACTATGATTGGCGTTGCAGAAATGGAATTCCTCGACCTCGTGGGCAAACTTCAATGGAATTCTTAGAGACTGGACTTCACCGGATGATGGACTTGGATGTGTCCTGTGTGTGTCTCGAGAGTTGGCGAAACTACAACCGTTGCATAGATCAGAATGCAAAGCAAGATGTGAAGAGTGAAACAGGTTTCTGCCTTCAATGGTGAAATGGGGTTCCAAGGAATCAACAACATCATGGATTTCATTATCTATAGGACCAGTTCTTGTTGCATAATGCAATCCATGGTCCCGTATTTGTTCATAGATTCGAAGATCGGACCGGTTCCGTCCGAGGTATAGCATTTTGTGATTATCAAGAGTCCTTCCACTAGAATTCGATCCATTTCGCTGAAATCATTAAGAGTATACATCAATTCACCATGTGTATGTAATGCCAAAATGGTACTATAAAGTTCCTTTTTGATGTTCAAACAGAGGCCAACGCCGTACCTTCACCATTGATGGTTGTCCACAATTTTGACTCTTTGATCGGCTAGCATGTTCAGATTTTTCTGGGGTCGGTGTACCCTGTATACAAAATAGATTTCATGGCCACCGACAATCAGAAAATAGAGAAGTGGATATTAAGCTAATATTCGATAAAAATTGTTACTCGGACTTGGTATGAGCGTCAGGCACGTATTTTGGTCAACAACACAAACACATACTTCAATTTCGGCACTAAAATTGCCACCTATTTGTTTTAATGCCGTCCATGACCTTGTTTTCCATGAAACATGTGTGTACTTGGCAAAAGATTCACATAAGAAAGCTTTGAAAAAACCACATGATCGAGGGAAGAAACAATTTTGACTCACCGGATGGTGGAAGTGAGAAAATTTGGTGCTTGATTGTGAAGACTCGGTAATTCGGGTCCGTTCGGCTCGAGCACGTGCTTGTGCTCGGAATATTGCTTGCATCCTTCTCAACCATTCTGCAGCTCTCTTCCTCTCTATATGACCTCTAACCAGTGCCTGCAGCCTAACTAATCCTTTTAGAGCTCGCAATGCCCTTCTTGCCTTTTAAGACACATAAGAAAAATTGTATTACGACTTCATCAAGCAAGCAATCACATTAATTGTATATGTTTGTAATTTATGCAGACACATTCGAATATGAATATAAGATATGATCCTTCAAAATTCCTGAACGTGATCATATTTGACACTCGTACCCGAATCCGAATGGCATTTTGGGAAAGAAAGAGCTTTATGTTAATCACATGGGGCAGAGGAACTAAAGGCAACTGAAAAAAGGCAATGAACAATCTGCTTGGGAATAAAGGGAAACTACAAATTCCTTAGCAGCCAAGACAAGGAAACAGGACCACATTGGTTCATTTATTGAACTTGTGTAAGAAATTTTTTTAAAATCTGGAGCTAGGTTAAATGCTGAAAACATGTAACCATAACATGAAATTTTAAAGTTTGCTGGCGCCATGAAGATGATAGATTGTCAGACAAGTAATTTCTATAAAAGAATTTAAAGTCCAGCTTAATATGAAAGGGGAAAAGGACTTCTCAGTAGCCGTCCGAGGTTCGAATCATAAATAAGAGGCGAGTTTCGGATATAAATATATCTATTTTTTAAAAAATATTATGTATTTGAAGAATTTGAATACACAACGAACACAAGTGTCAGCATATCACAACTTGAGTCCGACCAACAGAGCATTCAAAGCAACAAACCCAACTACCATCAAGCTTTTATGTCGTCTCCAAAAAGTTAAAAAACACACCCACATTATTCTTGCAACAACCATATATTTCCAATGTTTTGGACCCACACTTTCTAGAAGAAAACCAAAAATCTCCATTAACCTGAAGATCCAAGCCAAGGTTATACTTGGACCCGGTCATCCATTTTCTCAAAAAAGCTCCATTGCATTCAAAGTCTTGGTATTGAGAAAATGCGGACAATTGGGCTCATTCTTGAATATGGTAAGCTAATAAATTATTACATTTCTTATTGACAATATGGAGAAAGAGTTGTTGGGGCATTCTTTTCAAGCTTTCAACAAAAAAGGCAGCAACAATCCACAAACGTTCATCAATGGATTTACGAATCCGAAACTTAATTAACACCCCAAATTAGATAATTTACTCAACTAATTGTGGTTGTATAATACTATCATACAATGAATGAATGATTTACTTAAAGAAACCCAAAAAGAGAATCAAATTGCTCAACCACCCAAAACCTCACAAAGAAAATACAGTGCACTTCTTCTAAAAGAATATATCAACTATAATATATAGCGCCACCACTTTTATATCTAAGTATTTTCTCTTTCATTTTTTATATGTTATTAATGTTCTCACCTTTCTCTCAAGTGTTACACTAACAACATCTTTAGGTAAGGTCATGCACACACACAATGATGAACCGAGGGAGTTGAAGGGGCGATTGTTGCTTTGAAATTTAAAATTCGTATATAATTTTTTAAAAAAAGTTAATATATTTTTATTGAAGATTTATTTATGACCCCTAAAATTTGATAAGGTTAACCCAAACATAAAGTACGCAGTCCTACACACTCATATCCATTTAATGGGAAAATATTTTCGTTTTTTTTTTTTTTTTACAAAAACAGAATTCATGTTCAACGCCTCAGAATTTTGGTTCGTAAATCACGGAAAATCTTCATCAAAATCAATCACGAGAAACAAACAGATAAAAAAGGAGAAGGGCTAGTAATTTAATCAAAAAAAAAAAAAACTAACCAGATATCCACGAAATGCAGATTGTATCATAACCGCTGCAATTTCCCGGTGTGATCCGCTGCTGCTAACGTTCTCCGCCGGTTCACGAGCGCACATGCCACCGCCACTAGTTAGTCTAGCCACTTCTGTGGCTTCTTCGGCAGCCGCGGCGGCGATGGCGTGCTCCTTAGGATCCACTACCTCCTCAATATATTCTTTCCGTTGTTGATGATTAACGTACATCGACGACGACGATGACTTTGCATAACTGTTGCTGCTGCAGCTGTTTGTGGCAACGGCAGCAGGGGCGGCGGGGGAGCTCTTTTCACGGTATGATTTGACGAAGCTCCAACGGCGTTTGTCTTTATGAGGTGATTTGGAAGACGCGTCGGTTCTTTTGAGACCGAAGATACTGCGCAACCATTTGGAAGCTTTGCCCATAGTTGTACTCGTTTCTTTAGCTTCTATTGTGTGAAAAATAGGTCAAAAATGGGTTGGGAAGGATTCCTCAGATGCATTTGCAGAGAGATTGAAACACAGAGCGAGAGGAAGTGGAACTCATGAGGAAGACAAGCTTCACTAAATTCGTATATATTAAATACTATAGTAATTGCGAAATAATAAGTTTATTGTCAACCTTCCGAAATAAAAAAAGAAAGTAAACAACCTATTTAGTATTTAGTACACTAATTATTCCATTAAAATTTTTTTCTTTCGTTTACTAACATCATAATGTTATTCTATTTTCATCACTACGATTAAGATTTAAGGGATATGATAATGTGATTTAATATAAAAAAATAATCTAAAAATTATATATTATATTAATATGATAGTAATTTAAAATATTTTAATAAATTTAATCATTCATATATATATATATATATATCATCATACTTCATCAAGCACCACAAATTTATTAAACAAAATAAAAGAAATAAAGATGACGAGAATATTGTAAAACTTGGATTTTTCAACACTAGAAATGAACTTGGTTAGTTTGATGTTGTTTTTATAAAGTGTCGTATGAGAGTGTTTTTAGATTGTTTAATTTCAATTTTAAATATTTGGTGTTGTTGTCAAAATTGTTTTTAATTGATAAAATATCTATTTAAATGTTATTTTTAAAAATATAAAAGAATTAATGGTACAAACGAGGATATCGGAATATTTTAATCAAAATTGCTTTTGAAAAAAAGTTAAAAGCAAAAATATTTAGCTTTTCAAAAACATTTTTTACCAAAGTTGAAAAATATTTTGACCCGAAAACTTATTTTTAGTTCTGAATGACTTTTAACTCTAAAAACACTTATGAAATAATGCAGATTATTATCTAAGAAAAAAAATTCATTTTATAGAAAAGATATCGAGCATGAATGAGAGAGTGATTAGAATTATTTTTACGATGTACTCCTTAAGATGTTACAAAATAATTGTAATACATAATTTTATGTGTTTATTAATTAAAAAATCAAATTATTTCTTATTTCTTGTCTCATTCCCTAAGGTTGAAATGGTATTGTTTTAAAACTTTAACCCAAACAAATTTATTAAAAAAACAAAAGTAAATCAAGGACATAATCTTTTTTAAAGATAAAAAAATAATAAAAATGACTAATTCAAAAAGAAAACAAAGTGCTACTTCGATTAGATCGGACACTTCCTCTTTGTACCACATCAAATATCTAAAATTCGTTATAAAAAGAGTCTCTAGGGAGTTGTCAAAACATGAACTAGATGAAATTCTCACTAGAAAAACTGCAAATAGCTTTTACATCGATTCCATAGGCATTGATTTGTTACATAGTTTTGATTACATCAACAAACAATCACAAAAGAGAATCAAACTATCCATGACCACCGACAAACTCAAATAAGAAACAAACGTCATGAGGATCTCTAGACAAGCGTCGAAGGGGCACAAAGGTATCTAGAAAATGTGTCATAAGACAGAGACGTGTCATAAAAATAGAGAAAATGTATGCCACAAGATAGAGAAAAACAAGTGCAACAAGATATGCGAAAAAATAGATAACCAAAACACATAGAATTTTATTGAAAAAACCCTAAGAGAAATAAAAATCAACACGAGATATAAAAAAATAAAACACCGACAATCGACAACCAACACTAAAATTAATGTTGTCGCCGACTAAAATAACTTTTTTTTTTAAAAAAAAGGAACAAACGACTTAGACTCGAAAGAGAACCTACCGATTAGGTTTTAAAAAATAAGTGATAAAATGTTTAAGAATGTAACATCGATAATTATTTCTCCTTGTTGAAACAGTATATTTGAGTGTTCTAGTTACATTTGATTTAATGAACCCAGTATTTACAATGTTACTGATAAACTTATGTTCTAAAATCATATTCATATATTTAAAGTTTTATATGACAATCAAATAATTAAAATTTACTGTTCAAAAAAAATGTTAATTAATATAATGTATGTTCTCACTTGTTTTTCATATTTCATATCAAGCGAGAGATGAGATGCCGTGATCAATAAAGTCTTTTAAAAAACAATCCATTTCTTATGGTTCAAGAAAACATAAAAAAATATTGGAGAAATCACAATCCGAATGTATTTGAAAAAAGAAAAGAAAAAGATAAATTACTTTTGTCACTTTAACTTTTTTTTATCACTTCTATTTTGACCACTAAAATTAAACATTTTAATTTAGTAACTCAATTTTAAAATTAATTTAATTTTAATAATTCGACCATTAAATTAATTTAATTTTAATTTTAAAATACATATTGCAATAAAAATTAATTTTTTACTGTTTCTATTTCGTCAGTAAATATAACTTACAAAGACAAAATATTTGTTAGAATAAAATATTTATTTCATCACAAAAAGTAAATTTTATCACCATTAACTTAAATTTTAATATCGAACGAGATATGATTTCGTGACAAAAATACATATTACAACAAAATTTAATTTCTCACTACTTTTTTCGTCACTAAATGTTACTTATAAGGAAAAATATTTGTTAAAATAAAATATTTATTTCATCATAAAAAATACATTTTGTCGCAATTAACTTAAATTTTAACATTAAAAATTATTTTTTGTGACAAAAATAGAAATTACAACAAAAGTTTAATTCTCACAACTTTTTTTATAATGACAAATTTAAACTTATTTTGTAAAAATATAATTTTTTTCAAATTTTTTAATAAGGACAGTAATACCTTGATTATATCGGACTCACTTTTATATATTACAGTCCATTAAAAAGAAATAGCAAATCCCCACCTAATTACAATGGCCCAAGCCGAGCCCATATGTTACAACCCAAACCTAGACCTAAGAAAACCCACGTTCATTATTTTGCGCATCGGAGAAAGAGAGCACACGAATCTTCATTCGCGCGTACACTTACATTGTCAGACAGTTCGTCTCCCACGTGAAAAACATGCATTTTCTAGATGCTCCACGCTCCCACGTATCTCACATGTCTCTCGCATCTACATATTTCGAACACCATACGATGTATCAACGTCATATTCATCCTCCGACATATGCCTCGAATACATGTTATAACCTCCTAGACCCAACCTAAGAGATGCGACTGAAACTAGACACTAATCACTGAAGTGATCATTAAAAATATTTTCCATCAAATTGCAACTAATTTTAAATTTCAAAACATATAAGTCGCAGAAAATTATAAATTAATATTCTAAAAAATAACAAAAACAAAACTCATGTCATCATTGAAAATAAATTTAAAATATCCTTTAATTACTTTAAATAAGCAAAACTTGAGAATGTGATCCTCCAATTGCCGAACTGTTTCTATAAGCTAGAAGTACCTAAAAGGGAAGAGAAGAAACAGAGTGAATTAGAAGCGCAATGTGGTCCGAAGACGCAAACAGACAACACAAAAAAACAACATATATATACGCCGTATAGCAACACATACAAACACAATAATATTTTTAAAATCTCACGCAAAAAAATAGTGTCTCAACATACAAATACTATGAGATTCAAAGTTCAGATATTTAATTAAAACACAATTAAAACCAGGAGATAAACATAATTAGTACTAAATAAAAGTTATGGGGTTTAAATCAAAGAGTTAGATTAAAAAGGAAAAATTAACAAAATGGGTGAATTACGAATAAACCATCATACTATTAGGCTTTTTTAAACTTTAAGCTTTTGACCTTTTAGCCCCCAATTAAAACCCTGCGTATACTGGCCACTTAATTTAAAGTTACAAAACTTATCATTATATAATTTTTTTGACGCTAAAAATTAAAAAGAAATATTTGTGACAATATATTTTGTTATTAAAATTATATTATTACAAACATAATTTGTCTTAAAAAACATGAATTACATTATTTGTTGTGATAATTTTTTCTGTAACAATAATAAAAACTTATAATTACAAAATTTGTCACTATATGATTTTTTTAGAGCAAAAAATAGAAGAAAACACTTGTGACTGTACATTTTGTCACAATAATTAAAATATAATTTGTCACAAAAAATGTAAATATTATTATTTATTTTTTATCCTAAGAATCCTAATTATTTGTTGTGGCAAATTTTTTTATAGTAATATTAAAACTTATAGTTACAAAGTTTGTCACTATAAAACTTTTTTTGGCGCTAAAAAATAGAAAAAACATTTTATGACATAAATAGTAACAAAATATACTTTGTCATTATATTTTGTTAATTGTGACAACATATTACGATGATTTTTTTTAGTCTTTGTCACAATTGTATATATTTTTCTAATTTAAAATGACGCTTATTTATTTTGTCACAATAAAGCTACTAATAGTGACAAAAATCATTTTATCAAAATTAAATTTATCACAACAATAAAAGTTTCTTATAGTAAATAACCCAGGGGCGAATTTATGTAGCATGTGGGAGGGTCTCTTTCCCTCCCTACAACAATTTCTTTTGTCTTTTAATTATGTATTTTTTTTTAAAAAATTAGATACATTATAAATTTATCTCCCATAATTTTAAGTATTTATATATTATTTATCAGCCTTCGATCTTGGCTCCATCCTTAAATTGCTTGGAATAGGGAGCCATGAGCGGATGTATATGGAATTTTTAGGGTGCAATAGACCCCACAAAAACTTTTTAAACCTATTATAAATACAAAAAACTTAAATTTTTTATAAAACATATAAAACTTGACGACATTTAAATTTTTAGGATATGAGATCAATATTGACCAATATTGACGGTGGTTGAAGATGGCTGACACAATAGTTGATCTCTACGAGCGGTGATAGAAACCTAAGCAATTTGAAAAAAAGAAAAAAAAGGAAAAAAGTTTTATAGAAATCTAAAACAACTTCTTTTTTACATCATCTATTATGGCATAATGTTGTTAACTATTTAACGGGTCGAGTGATTAAAAAAATAATTTAAAAATTAAATAATTAAATTAAAAATCTTAAATTTTAACGACCAAAATATGTGTAAGAAGAAATTTGAATGACGTGAAAAAAGTGATTTAACCAAAATGAAATTACTATATCGTCTTCTCCCAACAAACACATCTATAAAAGGGTCTGTTGCTTCATGACTGCTCCAAACAAATTCTTCCCCAACAAATTATCTTCTTTTTTTCCTTCTCTACTTTAAACTGAAATTATAAGCTGCAAAAAGACTAAATAAAGAAAAGGAAACCCTAATTTCGGAATGGCGAGACCTAATCAAGAAGCAATCGAGACTTTCATCAGCATCACTGGGGCACCCGAAGCTGTTGCCATTTCAAAGCTTGAGGTAGTTTTTGTAAACTTTTTAATTAAAATATCTTAATTTCGTTTTGTTTACATTTTTTTTCTTTACTTGATTATCGAATTGGCTTCTGATTATTGGGTAATAAATGATGGCTGATGTCTTTCCTTTTTATTGCTTAAGTTGTTGATTTATTTATCTGATCATCGCTTCAGTCGTTTGCTGCAGATAACTGAATTTTTATCGGTTGTAATTGGATTAGGGTTTTAGTCAATGGCTATAATCAAAGGGTTACTTTAAGGTTCGAATGAATTAGTTGAAAGCTTTATGCTTTTTTCTTTCAATTAATTGTTCTGCTTTGATGCAACTTGTATTAGTCAAATGAACTGGCTTATATGAGAAGGGGAAAAAACGAAAAAAAGAAATTGGATGGTTGACTGGACAATAAAAAAAGGGGAAAGGCGCTGAAGTTGTAAATGTTTTTAATTTGGAGGTGTATTCTTTTTCATGGCTTCAACAAAAATGTATGCAATGTTGATTGGTGATAAATGGCCAAGTATTTTGAACCTCTATTCTTTAGTCATGTTCTTATAAATACGAGCAGCTATAGGTGCCGTTGAATGTGGTTAGCGATTTAAAAGTCTCGAAGCTGTGTGTCTTTGGTACTTTTTTGTTGCATCTGAACTCCTGAGTGACCCTCATTAACAGAGATGGTTGAATTGAGGTTTAATTCTAACTAGCAGATTCATAGATTTTCATTTTTCTGTTTGTGAGGTTGTTGGAAAATGCTGCTTATTATCAAATTAACTTCTTGTTGGGTTGCAAAGTCTTGAGTTAGTTTGGGTTTTGCATCTTATCATAAACTCCAGTCACCTACAACATCTCTTGGTTATCTATTAATTATTTTGCTTGGGATCAGGAGTATGCTGGTGATCTCAATACAGCTGTAAATGCACATTTCAGCGAACGAGATAGGTATATGTTTGTGAATTGTGCTAATCTTTTTTATGATAAGTAATTACTGGTTTATAGCGTTATTTATTTATTTATATATATTTTCATGTTTCCTGCAAAAGGCCAACATCAACCACAGTCCATGTAGATGATGCAATGGATATAGATGATCCAATTGAAGTTGTACCAAATGAGCCATTGGTTACACATCCAAGGGAGGTGAGAGAGGCACCGACAGAGGTTAAGAATAGCAATGAGCTATCCGGTCATTCCGGTAATGCTCCTGCTGGTGAGGATGTCTCTGGAACTGCACAAGCTCGTGGCCCTAATTCCCATGAGACTGTTATAATTGATGAAGTGGACGAGGATTCAGCTGTGCAGCCAATGTGGCAGAATAATAACTCTAATGGCCGACATGTTACACCCAGTGCTCCTGCTTTTGATGACTTGCCAGACTATGGCAATGACATTGAAGAGCAAATGATTCAAGCTGCCATTGAGGCCTCCAAACGGGATGGTGAAGCAAGTTCTTTTTTTTTTTTTGTAAAAAATGTATGCTTCCATTTTACATTGTGGAGCTGTTCATGCTTGTAGTCGCTGTAAATGCTTGTTTTACGGATTGCCTTTTCATCTTTGTGCAGGAGTCGAGTGATCCTGGGCCTTGGCATAATATGTCTCATTCAGAGGATGCTGCACTTGAAGAAGCAGTTTCAATGTCTTTGAAGGTTTGCTGTACTGTACTTCGTTCATGCCACATTTTACTGCAATAATCTATACGTTTTGTCTAACATGAAAATATTCAGGCAGCGGAGCAAGAGAAGGCATTGCTTGAGCAGGGATCCTGTGCCGGAACATCAGAAGTGGAGGCTTCTATGCCAGCTGAGGAGCATCCTGTAAACATGACAGCCTCAAATGGGAGGTAAACTCGTTGTCTGTTGTCAAGTGATAGGCATTATATTATTGTACAAACCTGTAAGTGTATATACATTCTCTTAATTTTATAGCTGGCTGGATTGATTTGATGCAGGCTAATGGAAGGAAGCTCTTCCATTCAAGCTGAAGCTGAAGATGGGAGTGAGCAGCATCTAGGTAGGCTGGGGTCTAGGGAATCTGCAAATGAAGTTGGAGTTGTGGAGGCCAGTTCACCATCAAGTCCTGGACAGCAAGGCATAGGGAATCTCCCATTGAACAATGGAAATGCATTCCCTTCTGATGAGGTTTAATCATCTCATAATTTTTGCAATTCCAAATGAGAATTTAAATATGCGTTCTATTCCATTTATTTGCTCAAGACTCTCTCTTCTAACTTATGCCTTTTACCTATGTGCTTTACTAAAGTATATTTTGGCCTGTGCTGTGTACCATATCATAGTGGGGAGGTATCTCTTCTGTGGAACATGATGAGGCAGTCATGCTTGAGGCTGCAATGTTTGGTGGAATCCCTGAAACTGGATATCGTTTTGCCTATGCACCTCGTCAGTTCATTCGACCTGAGGGCTCCAATCCCTGGCGTGCCCCTCGTCCTCCATCGCCCTCTTTGGCTGCTCAACGCATGATACGAGAACAGCAAGTTAGTTTTTATTCTTCTTTTTATTTGTGCTCTGACTGAAAGTTCTATATTTCTAGTTTTGGGCCAGGAGTAATGGTCTAAAAGTTGCCTGCATACGTGGTGCTTTCAGGATGATGAGTATAATGCAGCATTGCAAGCAGATAAAGAAAAAGAGTTGAAGGCAATTCAAGAAGCTGAAACTTGCCGTTTAGAGGAGGAAGCAGCTAGAAAAGCCGCACTTGAAGAAGAAGAAAGAAAACAGGTAATTAATTATATGTTCGATCATAGGTAAACCTGGAGGAGATTCTAACAAGTTTATTCTCTACTTGTTTGCTTTTATGTTTTTATGGGACGATTAAGATTTTACTAGTAAATATGTATTGTAAGCAAAACAAACTTTGATACATTCACGGATGAGGCAAATTCAAACTTGTAAATCTTGAACAAATTGTTGTCAACATTATTTCAAGTCATCCCATGGATGTCTAACTGAAGATGATATAAATTACATTCTATTTTTCAGATAGGTTTCTCTCTACTGGAAAAAAAAAACAACACATCTGTTTGTTGATTTTCTTTGCAATCAACATAAGATCATGCCAACATCCTCATTTTAGGCTTTAATTAAATAGTTCACTGTTGGTGTTCAGTTTTGTTGGTTCTGAATTGCAGCACATGTGATTCTTGCAGGAATGTGAGAGACAATTAGCTGCTAAAGAAGCTTCTCTGCCTCAGGAGCCATCAGCCACCGAGGAAAATGCTGTAAACCTTCTAGTGCGAATGCCAGATGGCAGTCGTAGGGGCCGTTTATTTCTCAAGTCTGACAGGCTGCAGGTAAATTTGCGAATAAACTTTCACTTCTATTGCTTTTCCTTGTGCAGAGTAAGCTTAATACTCAACCTGATTTTGTTCTGCTTTGCAGTCTCTGTATGACTACATAGATATTGGAAGAGGAGTCAAGCCGGGCACTTATCGATTGGTAAAATTTTCGTCACAAGCTTTTTGCCAAGTTCCATATTGTTGTTGGCTTCAAGTCAATCTAGATAGATGCATGTCTTATGTTTTCACTATTTTAGGACAATATTCACCTATGTTTTCTCTAACTCTTCATTTTTTTGAAATATCCATTTCTGGCACTCATGTCAGACATGTTTCCGGACTTGGGTACGAGGGCCTGGTCCCTCCGAATATATGGGGAAAAATTGAACATTCCCGTGTCGGACTTACTCCCATATCCAACTCTCACACTTGAGTCCGAGACAGATATTGACTACTTGCCTTCACGCTAGGAATATTTCCCGCATTAATTTTATCATTTTCAACAGGTGAGGCCATACCCGAGGCGTGCTTTCGACGATGGAGAGAGCAGTTTAACACTGAATGAACTCGGCTTAACTAACAAACAAGAAGCCCTTTTTCTTGAGTTGATCTAATAAAACCCAGACTATCACATTAATATTATAGAAAAACTACTAGGGAGTTTATAGTTCATTGAAATCATGGAGTTTCTTTAGGGTTTCTGTGTGGTTGAAAGTACATGGAATTTCAGGGTAGGATACAATTTATCCGAGTGACAATGGTTAGTATTTTGCTTTGTAGTTTACGTAATTTTATCCATATTGTCATTGACGACGGTTGTGTTCTTCGACACCATCATAGTTTGCTTCACTCCTTTACTGAAAAATACCATAGCAACAAACTAATCTTATCAATTGATTTAGTAATAATTATGACGATATTTTAATAACTTTGGTCCACTAAAATATCCCAATGAAAATGTGTCTTTTCGTGTCATTGCTTAAGTTGGCACTTTTATACAATATACACCACCCTCTCGTATCCATTTGGTATTTTATATGAATATCTAAAATTATTATTATTTCTCGAGGGAATATTCATAATTATTTTTGAATGTACATAAATGAGATAAGAAATATTCATTTGTAGAAAAAAAATTACAGATAGTACACCAAGCAATTATTTATCTTCACATCCTTACAATTTATAACTAAATTTAGATAGTGCATTTTATTTTTTTTAACAATTTTTACTTAGCGAAAGGGAAATTTTTGCTCCTATGGTTTTGAACCCGCAACTTAAGAAAGAAAAAGTGTCAACTGAGAGTTTTAACCACCTACTTTAGAGATTGTTGACATAAATAGGATTTTGTTTCATAACTTTGAGATAAGCCATTTGTCGAGCTCTTCGAATGTTTGGTAGAACATTTTCAAGTGTTAAAAAGTCAGAAAATAAAATTAAAAAATAAATACAATGTTAAAGATACAATACATTCACAACTAAAGAATATATATTTTGACCTTAAAAATGATATTGTTTAGAAGGAAGATAATATATTCGAATATGAACTATATAATAGACATGTAGTTGAGATTCATTCATGAACTTTACGAAATTATGTTAAATCAATCAAAATTACACTTCATTATCGAGAACATTAAATGTAGTCTCATATGGAACCGGGTACCGTACACTAGAAAGAAACAAATAACAAGTAGATGAGAGACGCCGGTCTACGTACAACAGGATTAGCCGGTAATGTCAGCGTCAAAATTGAGCTAACCATTATTTCACTGTCTCCTTCCTCCAAATCATTATGTCCGTCATCTTCAAACAGTAGATGAGAGGCACTGGGCTTTCATTCATCCTATAAAGGATCGAAACTAGACAATTTAGAACAATGGGAAGGGTTGAGATATTTTCTTCCAATAATCTTCAATGTAGGAATACAACGACAAATATGTGATTGTACAATAAATAAATAAAAGAATATTCTTTTTTAAACAAAAGAGGAAAAATTCACTAATATCAAAAAAATTGTGTCTTATCACGATTTTTCTCTCAACAATGTTGTTTTTAAGGTTTGAACCCGTATTCTCTACTTGAGAGTGCAATGTGTCTTAGCAATATATCTAACATTTGTTGATATATTAGTAAAAATTTTAAAACTAAGCTAATAATAAAATTGTTTTTCAATTTCTTTTTTAAAAAATATCCCAAAATGGTGGGCTACAAGCATTCTAAAGTTGAATTGATGATAAGTTATAAGGTGGTGGGCGAAGAAACCAAATCCAAGGAATTGATCAGTATGGCATTTTGATCACAAATTGAGGTGGAAGATATTTTGGAACAAACAAAGCAGATGAGTCCATTGTACAGCCAAGACGGGCGCTATTACATTGAGTTCAATAGGACAGCTTACAGCTAAGCCCCCTTTCCATTTCAAAGGCTTCAAAACAAATGCTTAACCCATATGACTAACGTGCTGTGCAGGCACCACTGTTTGTAAAGTATTAACTTACGTTTTTATATTTATTAACATTAACACCATACGGTGGTAATAAAATTATATTGTTTTGGAACCCGACAAATAATTTCAGTAAAAAAACGGTTAATAATTATCTTAGAAGACTCAAGATCAATCGCAATCAGGGACGGAGATATAATTCTATATTAGGGGTGAACCTTTAAAATTTTAAGGTTTAAACTTATAAAATTGGGGGAGCGAAAGTAGATTTTTAATAAAAAATACATAAAAAATTTCTATAAAAATCTCTAAATCATATATGAGGTTCATATTCTTGCCCTCCTTCAGTCCTTCTGGGTCTATTCCTGATCACAATATCTACCAAGTGTGTGCATTGTCAAAGGGTTTAAAATATCTATGAATATATACTACTTTATAATCAACTTTAGACAGTTCAAAAATTATATTATTCTGTCTTCTTTTTCTAGAACATTCGTCTCTAACACCAATGCTCAATTCATTTTTGAAGGTGTAAATATTAAATATCTTATAAGATATCAGTATACATGAAAAATTCCTATACTGTAATTTTATTAGTTCTTTTATTTAATTTAGTTTTTTGGCAAAATGTGAATGTTTCACGTGACAGTAATATCTGAATGAAAAAATTATTAAGGCTCTCAAAATTGATCAAACAATTTAATTTCTCAAATATAAAAACTTAATTAGATGTACAAAATTAAAAAAAAAAAACTTAATTGATTTTTTAAAATAAAAATTTAACTTACTTTTTTTTTGTTTAATCACTAGTATTCAATTCATATTAGTTGACTAATTCAAATTAATTACTACAGGTTCCTGTTAGAAGACAACTCTCCTAACTCAATTTATTTTATTCCTAACATCGAAATTTGAACGTCCAATCTTGTTTAATCTAGTATCTTATCCTTTAAACCTTGTTTTTATAATCTTGGTTAACTTTTGTAATTGAAGTTGTAGTTATTGAAATCATAGGAAGTCTCAATCATAGGGTGTGTTCACTTGCATGAATATAGGCTGGACAAGTGTAATTCTCACCCTATCTAAAGAACAAAAAATTAAATATATTTTGAGTCCATGTATAGTTTATAATTATTATTTTTTGTTAACATGCTCAATGATAAAAAAATATTAATTTATAGAGGGTCAGATTAAAATATATTATCAAAACGAGTGCTACAAAATTCCACGATGATTAAAGAATTGAAAGTCCTTTTCATTTCAACATTAATTAACTATTGCAGCTAATCATAGCTTTGTTTAATCATAAAACAAGGTTTCATGTTTGAGTTTTACACTATACAAATTATATATTTTAATTATTGTACATTTATGTGAATTTTATTCGAATTTATTTTAATATCGATATGCATATATTCTGATTTTTTTATTAAAACTGTATTAATATATAACTATAGTTATAATTTCTTTGTCTATCAACATTAAAAGGTCATTTGTTGAACACTTGACATGTCAATAAGTTGTATTCTTAAACAATATAAAAAGATTTAATTTTTTTACTATATGTGATTTGAATTAATTAATTAATAAATTAAATATAAAAAATATAAAAAATAAAATAAAAACTACACTACTATTTCGATCGGTCCATGATCTCCCCATACCACTTGATTGATTTTGAATGAATCTTTTTTAGTATTATATCATGCTAGTGGATCTTGAAATTACGTTTTTTTTAAAAAAAAAATACATAGTAGAGGTGGACATACAGGGCGGAGCTATTTGAGGGCCCAAGGGCTCTGGCTCCTGTTATAAATTTAAAACATTTAACAATTTTTAATTTAATTGCAACCTGACTTTTGTAAAAAATAAATATAAAAGTTTATTAAATATTTGATTAAATAGGGGTTAAATTAAAGAAAAAAATCGGTTTGTGTCCTTAAATTTTTTGGTATAATTTAAGTTTTATAAGTTCAAATATTAAATAAATTCGAATTTACCCCCTTGAATTTTAAGTTTAAAAACTTAATAAGCTATTGTATTTTTAAATTCAATAATTTAGCCCCTCCTAATGTTCGATCCTGGCTCCGTCCCCGAGCTCATAGAAAAATGTATATTTGAACTTTTATTAATTTGATCTTGTTATGCGTGGATTATTTCACGAGATGTGTATTTATATAATCTAAAGTTTTGATAGTCGATGAAGATGCATGTGTGCACTATTTTATCAACTTGATTTTGTTGTCTACGATAACAGACATACACACGAAACAAATGTTCATATAATCTAAAGTCTTGATAGTTAAAACGTCGATGAAAGCGTATGAGTATATTATTTTATGGTGAGAATTTTAACTTTTCGTATTTTTTTTCATTTCTCACTCAATAATGAAATTTTGCTTTTTCTTTAGAATCGACTTATTATAATTTAGAGTAGCTGCGATAGAATTTTAATTTATTATTGAGAGTATATGAGTTGTTTATAATTTGAGTCAAGATGAGGTAAATTTGGATAATTGTTTTTTAAAGTCCATTCAACAAAAAAATAATATATACATCCTTTATATATATATATATATATGCTTAGAAATCATATTAGAAAAGTAATTTTTATAATCTAATTAATATTAATAAATACAAAATAATAATAATTAATAAATTATTTAAACAAATATTGAATATAATCATGTCCGCATATGTCAGTTTGCTTGTTCAAATAATCAAACAGTTGTCGGCTATCAATTAATTTTTACCACACTTACATAATCACATAATGTAATTCGCTAGTCAAATCATCTAATGTCATAATGTTGAGATATTTATTTTGATATAACAAAGCGAAAATATTTTTTGACTTGAACAAATATTGCAAAAACAATTCAAAGTCCATTTAACTTGAAAAATATGTCTGAAAGCTTTTAAAAATGTTTTTGACTTGAACATATATTTTCAAAATGATTTAAGTGTCAAAAACAGGATTTCAGTACCGGTACGATACTCTCAGTACCAATACCTGAAGTACTGTACCGATTCGGATGTATCGTGTACTGTACGCTCTGCATTTATGTGCAACAGCTCTTTCTTGTTTTGGCAGGTACCGATACCCGCTTTTGAGTACCGATACCTAAGGTTGAAGAAATGCATTTATGGCTGGAATTAAAGTCCTTGTTTGTTAATTTTTCATAAACGGCTAGTTTTTCATTCAACTCTATAAATACGAGCCAATGACACCTGAAGAAAAAAATGATGGACATCCAAGCATAAAGATCAAGAGAGTAGAATTTTATTGTCTATTTCTTGTAATCTCGTGTATTTCTTTAGTCTAATTCTAGTTAGTCAAAAAGTGTAAACACCCACCTAGAGATGTATTTTGTTTACAAATGTCAAGACCTCGTTGTGAAGAGATATGTTCTAATTGATCCTTATAAAAGTTAGGAAGATAGTTCTATTTTAGCCAGTGAAAAAATATGTTGTAAAGGTTATCTTTTTGTCTTGTAAAAAGAAAGAATTCATGGTATCCTTAGTGTGGGTGCTAAGGTAGTAGATGTAGACCTTGGTTGAGAAGGTCGAATCACACTAAAATTAATTGTATCAAAATTGTTATTTCTTTTGTCGATTTTTGCTTCCCAACGTACAATAAATTTTTACACCTTTCATCAACTATATTCGATTAAAGTACATCGAGCCTATTACATCAACTAATGTAATTCTTTATCCACTATCGATCATCAATTATTTGCCAAACATTAACCATACTAATCAAATTTATTTTAGTATTTTTCGTCACCTTATCCAAAATTTTATATGAAATTTTATTAAATATATATATATATATATATGTATATATATAACTAGTATTAGATTACTGATGATTTTATTTAGTACTTTATTTTAAAATTGATATTCATTACTCCTATTACCCTTTGTTTGAGGTAGAGTTTGGTAAAAACAATTATTTTGGGTGACAGGAAAATTACTGTGTAATTGAATTTGATAGAATTGTTTGGAATTATACACGTGTTGCTTGTTTAGATAGTCATTATAATTAATGTGTTTCGTAACATTGAATTTAATTGAAACACTTTGAGTGGATAAAAAATAGAGAATTACGCGGATAAATTAGTTAAGTTAGTTGAAATTATTTATTTACTTTTTAATTAGTGTATACATATTAGTCTTAATGCATTATTGTTGTTCATTCCCACAATAATATTCGACTAAGAATATTTAAGAATAATCATATTATTCTAAAAACTTTATAATAATTTAGTTTATTTATGCACGCGGAATTATAACTGAAAATAATAATGGCAATGCCTCTTTATGAATGAACAAGGTAAAAATAATTGTCATTTACAATCATCTTATGATTGGTCTTTGGGCATACTCTAACAATCTTCCATTAGCATTAAGACCAATCACTCATGTATCTAATACCAAGTGACTTAGTGTGACGATCATGCTTCTGCTGCGTCAGAGGCTTTGTTAGTGGATCCACAATGTTATCATCTGTTGGTAATGTACATATTTCCACATCTCTTTGATCTATAATTTCTCAAATGAGATGGTAACACCTAAGTATGTGTTTAGATTGTTGGTGAGATCTGGGTTCTTTTGCTTGTGCGATGGCTTCGTTGTTATCACAACGTAGATCTTAAGCATTCAAAATGCTTGGCACAATCCCTAGTTCAGATATGAACTTCTTGATCTTAACACCCTCTTTTGCAGCATCGCATGCTACAATATACTCAGCTTTTTGTTGTAGAATTAGCTACTGTATCTTGCTTTGAATCTTTCCAGCTCACAACGCCTCCATTAAGGCAGAACACAAAACCTGATTGTGATCGTGAATCATCCTTATCGGTTTGAAAGTTGACATCAGTATAACCTTTATACTTAGCTCTTCCTCACCTCTTTATATAAGGAATGTATCCTTATTTCTTCTTAATTACTTAAGGATGTTTTTAACTGTGACCCAGCGACCTTCATCGAGATTTATCTTGTATCAACTTGTCATACTTAAAGCGTATGATACATTTAGACGAATACATAGCATGGCATACATGATAGATCCAATTGCTGAAGCATATGGAATCTTACTCATTCGTTCTTTTTCTTGAGGTGTTGAAGGATACATTTCCTTCGAGAGTGAAATTTCATGTCTCATAGGTAAGAACCCCCTTTTAGATTCTTCCATATTGAATCTTTTTAGTGCTTTTTCTATGTATGTATTTTGACTTAGTTCTAGCAGTCATCTCGATCTATCTCTATAGATCTTGACTCCTAATATGTATGCTGCCTCACCCAAGTCTTTCATTTTTTATATGTCATTTCCTATTATCAGTATGTCATCCACATACAGTACCAAGAATATGACAGTGCTCCCACTAATTTTTGAAAACATATGACTCATCTTCATTTTTGATAAAATAAAACTCTTTGATTGCATCGTTAAAATAAAGATTTCAACTTTGAGAAGCTTGTTTCAATCCATAAATGGACCTTTTTAGCTTGCATATTTTTGGCATCTTTTGAATCGACAAAACCTTCAGGTTGTGTCATGTACATATCCTCATCTAGTTTTTTTTATTAAGGAAAGCAATTTTAGCATCCATTTACCTTATCTCATAATCATAAAATACAGTTATCGCAAGTAAGATCCTGATGGATTTAAACATAACAACATGTGAAAAGGTTTCATCATAGTCTATACCATGAATTTGACCAAAACCTTTAGCGATTAGTCACACTTTGTAAGATCCGGATGGATTTAAACATAACAACATGTGAAAAGGTTTCATCATAGTCTATACCATGAATTTGACAAAAACCCTTAGCAATTAATCACACTTTGTATGTTTGTACATTACCATCCATGTTGGTTTTCTTTTTAAAAACCCATTTGCACCCTATGGGCTTAATCCCTAGAGGTGGGTTAACCAAGGTCCAAACTTGGTTTTTTTGACATGGAATCCATCTCGAATTCCATGGCCTCTAGCTATTTCTTAAAGTCTGGGCCCGTCACTACTTCTTGATAAGTCCTAGGCCCATCTTGATCCATGAAGAGAACATCACCATGCAATGTGACAAGAAATTCATATTTCTCAAGCGTATTACATTCTCTCAAAGATCTTCGCAGTGGTTGTGTTTCCAAAACTGTTGAATGTTTCTCAACAACTTGTGGAACTTGTTGTTGTTCAATCTCTTGTTCAATGATATGTGGTTGATCTCGAATTTCATTGAGTTCAATATTTCTCTCACTTCCTTTCTGGAAAACAAATTATCTTTCTAGGAAGATTCATGTTTGAGCAACAAACACTTTTTTTCTCGGTAGGATTGAAAAAATAATATCTTTTAATTTCTTTACGATAACCCACAAAATTACATTTATGAGATTTGAGTTCGAGCTTTATAGACATGTTATGTTTAACATAAGCTTCATATCCCTAAATTTTCATAAAAGACATACTATGACGTTTCCCAGCCCATATCTCATATGATGTCTTTTGAACTGATTTAGATGGAAAACCATTTTTGTATGAAAGTAGTTGATTTTTAGAGCATGTCCCCAAAAAGAAACGGAAAGATCGGCGTGACTCATCATTGATCGAACCATGTCAACAGTGTTCGATTTCTTCTTTTCAGAAACTCCATTCTATTGTGGAGTACCAGGAGGTGTAAGACAATCCCACATTCCTTAAGAATGTCACCAAACTCTAAGCTTAAGTATTCTCCTCCTCGATATGATCGAAGAGCCTTAATGCTTTTTTCTAGTCGGTTTTATACTTCATTTTAAATTCCTTGAACTTTTCAAGGGCTTCAGATTTATGATGCATTAGGTAAATGTACCCATATCTACTGAAGTCTTCTGTGAAAGTAATGAAGTATTGAAAACCTTCTTCTGGCTTGTGTATTCATTGGTCCACATACATCGTTATGTATTAATCCTAATTAATCACTTACTCGCTCACTTTTACCATTAGAAGGAGCTTTGGTCATCTTTCCCAATAAGCAAGGCTCACATACATCAAGTTGTTCGAAAATAAATGAATCCAAAAATCCATATTTCTAAAGTTTTGAAATGCGCTTTTCACTTATGTGACCCAAGTGACAATGCAAAAGATGAGTTTGATTAGATTCATTTGTTTTGATCTTTTCGTATTTATGCTGTAAATGAAATTCTCTTGATCCAACATATAGAGGCCATTTATTAATTGTGTCACACCATAGAAAATATTATCGACATAAAAGAACAACAATTATTCTTAATAATTATCTCAAAACCAATCTTGTCTAAACAATAAATCGAAATGATGTTTTTAGTCAAACTAGACACAAAATAACAATCCTTTAAACACAAATTAAGTCCACTAGGCAATGATAAAGTATATGTTCTTATAGCTAATGCATCAACTCTTGCTCCATTACCAACTCGTAGGTCCACCTCTCATTTTCTCAAATTTCTATTCTTTTGTAGTTCTTATAAAAATGTACAAATATGATAACCACAATCGGTATCCAATACCCAAGAAGTAGGTGTTGATAAATTAATATCAATAACATAAATATTCAAGGCGGACGCTCCGCTTTCATTTGCCTTCTTGACTTTTCAAGATAAATGAAGCAGTTCCTTTTACAATGACATGTCTTATTACAAATGGAAACATTTTCCTTCTAGGGACCAGTCAAGGTAGTTTACGTCATTCAACTTGTCATTCTCAAGAACTGATCACAACGATAACAAATTTGTATAATAAGTTTACAACAATAAAATATGAATTTTGAGTACGTTTATCTTGTTTGCTTATAAAAGGACTTGATACTTTCACTATTTTTATTAAAATTAATAACCCTCAAATATTAATGTTGAAAATATTTTCTGTAATGTTTTTCTAGTAGGCAAGGATCCAAATTTCACATTCTCTTAAGCTAGCTTTGGCTTTTCTCTTAAGATTATGGTCTATCTAGGTAAGCAACACTTGCTAATTACATCTCATGTAACTCATTCATTTGGTGAACAACTCTTGTTCATAACCATCCTATGATTATCCAAATAACTAGCCTTTAGGTTTCTAATCCTATTAGAGTAACCTAGTTAAGTCTTTAACCAATGTTACAACCAACGAATATTACTTGCTTATTCTTCGCGTTTGGCCAAGATAGATACAAGTACCTCGCTCTAACAGAACCTCCATTGTATCGATCTAGACTTTAACAAGGGTTAACATTGGGAAGCAATAAAAGACTTAATATTTTATTGAGGGTTTTCGTGAATATTATCTCACCATTTAACATTTGATCTTATTAATTAACTAGCATGCATCTCATACATTTATTTTATCATAGATATAAAAAATAGTAAATATGAATGCAATAGTTATAGCCCGTATCCTAAGGTGGCACGTCCCAAGCCAATGGGAGAACCAAAATATTCTAAGGATAAAAACACTTCTCAAGCATCTTTCTTTCGGACCACACTTTTGTTCCTCTGGTCCATGCTTCTTCGTATAGATTACAATTTCAAAAACTCATTTTACATACGAGGGAGTAAGATGAGAAGAGAATTACAATAGAAGTAAAGAAAGGCACCTTATAAATAAAACTAAATGGGCTATAACTATGCATTCCAAACATCGTGCATATCAAACATAATAACGACGTGGTTTGTTATTAAAGTCATACCAGATTGTTCCTATGCATGTGTCAACCCCTTTGCGAGATTTCGATGGCCCCGTAGCCGCTGGCAGGGTTGCCGCTGCTTGGTTAGCAGTGGGGAAATTTTTAAAGATTAGCATCTTAATTGCTGTGTAAAAATCTCCCGATTTGATAACTTTTATCAACATTATAGTGTTTTTCAGGATTTTAAAATCCACGAGGTTTTTACTGAAACAACTCATGTTACTTTCCCGCACGAAATCTATAAACTAACTATTAGTCTAATATTCGCGTATGTTAACATTTAACATCTAAAACCCTAAAACTATATTTTAAATATGTTAACAATTAACATATAATATTTCAAACCCTATCGACAAAGATCCTGATAATTAACTCTTAATCATCGATCTTAAGAACATCTTTTAACTATAATAACAGATTAATCGTGAATTAATAGATTTGCTCGAACAAATATCATATATTCACTAAATAAATCAAAAATAACATGTATCTCATATAATTAAATCACCCAAGTACTTAAAACCCGAATATGTAACGTATAAATGGCTCTGATACCACTGTTGGGTTACGCTGGTACATCCCATGGCACAGCGGAAAAATTATCCGGTGATTACTACCAGAGATCCATGTACGAGGAACGAATCGGGATGAATAAGGGTGAAGAATTGCCTATTTAAAATCTGAAATTCTAAATTTTGAGGAGATAGATATCCAATCACGATTTCACAATGTCGATTCCTAAGCCGCAACGATAACGCTCTGACCTTTACATAGTTCACCCAATTGAAACGAGCATATAAAACTCTTTAAACTATTTAAAGGGTTTTTCCAAAAGCATTAATGATTCCTAGATTTCTCATGCCTTTATATAGCATTTGAAATCCTAATTCAACTAATATTAGGATTTTAATATATATATATATAATCCTAATTTAACTTTAATTAGGATTTTAATATATATATATATTAAATATATATAATCCCAATTTAACTTAATTAGGATTTCAATATATATTAATATATATAATCCTAATTCAACTTTAATTAGGATTTCAATATATATTAATTTAAATCAAATTATATTATATATATATATATATATTAAAATAGTCATAATTATAATAATTATTTTTTTAATATTTATCCAATAGTTAAATTATATATATATATATATATCAAATATATATTAATTAAACTAAATTCGTGTACAACAAGTTTGTACATATATAATTCGTTTAATATATGCTCATTTCAACCATGGGTGTGACCCTGTAGGTTTATGTAACATTAGTAGTAAATATTAGAACATTTCTAATATTACAAACAATGAGTGATGTTGCGCGTAATAAGTGCTACGCAATTGTGCAAGTATACACGTCGCAAGTTATAGTATAAAAGATATCGTCTCCACAGGGATTGGTGCCACTTCAAGAATCTAGTCTCTTGCACTGTAAAAAGTAAAAACACAAGTAAAGGATTATAGAAGTTTTAACTAATAACTAATCTAGAAAGCAATTAAGTAAAAGAAAAGATGAATTCGAATGAGAGAGATAGGCTAGGTTATCGTGAGTTGAGGTGTGATAGCCGATTGGATTGTCTTGGTAAAAGAGTGCACGGGCAACTCGGTTGCCGTGGCAACTTGCACACGGGGTTGCCGTGGCGACTAATTGATGGTTGCTTGGGCGACTAGTTGGGCAACTACTTGGGCGATCGGGCAGCAACTTCAAGGTTCGGCGAGCGTTCTTCAATGGTTTCTTCTTATCCCTAAGTCGAAACTCTAGCTATTTGTGCATGCCTTGATAATACATCCTGCGTGAATCAAGGGTGAACAACAACCAATCTTGCGCTCCTCTTAGCCGTTGAAATCCTTAACTTATTCCTAAGCGGATTAATCTTCACCATCATTGGATTGAATAAAGATCATATTCATTCGTTTCTTGAATCTAACTCTCCCGATATTAGATAAATGGATGAAATCACGAGATCCTCTCCCAATTCACTCAAAACAATAATAAGAATCAAGAATGAATAAACCTTGAAATAGAAAAGTGCAAACTCTTATTACCTAAACAAAACCAATAGTTTCTCACAATCTCAAAACACAATAACCATAGCCAAGTAAATTTAGTTCATGGCTAGGTTCCAAAGAAACACAAGATAATTAATCCCTAGCATGAACCCAATCGAGCAAAGATGAAGGAAGAGGCTTGTCGAAATCCTCCTTGCCCTTGATGCTTGTCGAAAATTCTCTCCTCTTGCCCTACTTGGACTTGCCGAAATTTCCCTCTTGCTCTCCTCCTTGGATTGTCGAAATCTCCTTGATATTTATAGGGCTAGGCCAAAGTCCTTCTTTGAGGAGGAGTTTGAGTTGGAATTAAATTATCTTTAAAGAATATAATTCTTTATTATAATTTTATTCCTATTAGAACTTCTCCTATCCTCTTGGAATTTAATTCTTCTTTAATCTCTGCATGGCAATCAAATTCCTTTGGGCTTGGACCTTGCTCCATGTCATCTTGGGCTTGTAAAATCATGAATTTCGACATCCATATTGCTTTTGGTCTTTGTCGACAAATGCCATGGCAACTGCTCAGCGTCTCCTTCATGTACCCACGGCAACTAGCTCGGCATATCCTTCATGCATTGCCACGGCAACTAGCTCGGCATTGCTTTGGCAAGTGATCCTGCACATACATACACAAAAACACACCAAAGCAGCATCTATTTCACAAAAAATCACCAAGTTATGAAATCAAGCTCAACGATTGAAGGAAACATGGATTAATGCATGAATGGCTAACTATGCAACTAATATGAGCCTAAGTCTAACAATAATATGAGTAAAAGGGTAAGAAAAATAGTACTTTTGAACACTTATCACACCCCAAAACTCGAACTATTGCTTGTCCTCAAGCAATGCAAACTCATAATTACACGCCAAGACTTCAAATTTTCACAAACTTAGCTTTGAACTTGATTTCAATTCTCTGAACCGGGGCACAAAGTATGATTGGCTTTTTATTTTTCAGAAAACTGATGAATTACTCGGAATCAAACTATAATGCTTGTGAGTGTGTGCGGAGTTGTGTGCAAGTTGATTTTTCGGATTCTATGCAAACAATAGGTTTTCAAATTACTTCATTGGGTTCTTTTTAACATGTTTTAACTAGAGCCAATTTCGGGCACCTCTAGTGTTTTATTTTTAGTTTTCTTAAGTTAATTTAATCGACTAGAGCCGGTTTCGGGCACCTCTAGTTAACCGAAAAAATTTTAACGCCTCCTAGAGCCAGTTTCGGGCACCTCTAGTGATCAATTTTTTTAGCATATGCTAGAGCCAATTTCGGGCACCTCTAGCATTCATCCAATTTTATTCTAATCCCCAATTAGTTAATTATCAACCTAAGTTTACTAGAACTCCTTAAATCAATCAAACCACAACAGTGTTTCATCAAATTTAGCATCATAGTACAATTCTAAGTTTTTCATGGTTATCCTAGAATAAAAATTCTATCAATTAAGTGCATTGGTAAAGACATCATTGAATATTCATCAAATCTAAGCAATTCTTGTTCCAATTTAAAGGCATGGCAAGCAATTTATGTATCCTAAATATAATGCTTAAGATTAATGTAACTAAACATGGTAATTACTAATAACAATCCCCCCCAAACTCGAGTGAGGCATTGTCCTCAATGCATGCATAAAAATAACGAAAAATAACAATAAAAATAAAAATGCATACGAGGACTTACTCCGAGAGTTCGTCATCGTAGATGATTAGTTTCCTTCTAGTTGGCGTCTTGATTTTCTTGCTTGAACGCAATGGTTGTTTTCTTGTTGCCGGTGGTGGAATCGATCCTCGTACGGGGTTGTCCTCATCATCCTCTTCATCAATGTCAATGGCTTTTCGTTTGGAGGATTCAATTGGTGCGGTCTTTATTGGTTCAATGGAGGACTCGTCCGAATCTGAAAAATCAGAAAATGATTTCGTAGGAGTTGATTCAGGCATAGGTGCTTTACCTTTGGCTTTTTCAGTGGTTGCCGGGGCGTTGTCGGGGTTGGTTGCCGTGGCGTCGCCTTCTTTGGTTGCGATGGCAAGGATATCGGCGGAAATATTGGGAACGGCACACGGTTGTCCGGTACCTTTCTAGGATGACTTGGGTGATGGCATTGTTGTGCTCCTTCATGTACCGCATGAACATTAGTTGCCGATCTTCAATTTGCCTTAGGCGGCTTTCCAATGGGTGCAAAAGTGCTTCAATGTGTCCCGGATTAATGGCCGAGTTGCCTGGCGTTAGGTGCTTGGGCATTAGGGATTGCCGCGGCGGGAGTTGCCGTGACATTTGGGGGCCTTGAAGAATCTCCCGGTGCCTCTCCCATTAGCTTCCGGATTAGTGCTTGATTCCAACCAGACACTGGTAGGGCTTTTCATCGGTGGACTCACTGGGACATGCATCTCCTTGCAAAGATTGGAAATTAAGCAAGGGAAGAAAAGATAACCCTTATCTTTTGAGCTGCATACAAAAAATCTCATCGCAAATAATTTTTCCAATGTTAATGATGCGATTATGCAAAATAGAATGTATGAGCAAAAGACGTGGTATATCAACGGTAGTATTGTGTGTGGAGGGCATTAAAGAAGTTTTAACAAACTTATTCCATAGTTTTGCCTCGGGTTTTAGCCGAAGGCGATTTACCGTGCCCTTGTATTTACCGTCGCTCCAATGAGTTCTGGTTGAGTGAGTTCTTGAAGCACCTTGTCGAGTTGCTTGGGATTGATTTGGTCAACGAAGGCTTGATGCTCGTCCTTCTCAATGTAAAGTCCGTAAAAGGTGTTGATGCTTTCGGGACTTATAAGTATGGCCTTGTCACGAACAAAAACATAAGGATTATCCGGTTAGGTGAGTGAGCATAGAATTCTCTTTACCCATGAGATGTTACCCGTTCCGGTTGATGGCAAAAGATTTGCCACTTTTGATGTGCAATCCTTTTGAAGATGAATGGTTCAAGGCCGAAATCTTGAGATCTGAGTATTCAAAGCCTTGTTCTTCATGAATCTTCCGCTTTCAAACTTTGATTGAAATCTTTCTTGAACCGCCGGTGTAGCAAACTTCTTGTATCTTGGTTCTTTGGAGGAACTTGGATGAACTAAAAGTTTAATCTTGGATGCCATGTATGATCTTGGTTGTGAGTAAAAACAAAGAAAAGAAAAGAAACTAAAAAGTTGCAAGATAGAAAGTAGGAATAGGTTAAGGGTGATGGGTTGTATAGAATCGATAGGTGGGTGGGGTTAGGGTTTAGGTAAAAACGAAAAAAGGGTTTAGGGTTTTGTAGGAGTTGTCGACAAGGGTTTTGGTTAGGATGAATTGGAGGCTTTATATAAGCCTTAGATTCAACCCATTAGTTTCCTTGTTGAAGATGTTTTCCTACTTGGTTTAGAATTCCTTCTTTATCTTGAACTTCCTTTCCTACAATTCAAAAACAAATCAAATAAAGATTAAAATTAAAGATAAACTAATAAAGAAAATAAATAAAGATGTGTAATAGGATTCTTAGACTTGAATAAAAAAATCTATCCTAAAACTACTAATAATCGGCAAAATAATAAAAAAATAAAAAAAAAATGAAAAATAAATAATTAAATAATCGACAAAAACAAAAATAAAAATAAAAATAAATAAAAATATCAAAAGGGAGAGCATGCTCATGCATCTCCTAGATTGACCACTTCCTTGTTACGTTCCACATGGGCACCATTGTAGTGCTTCAATCTTTGTCCATTAACTTTGAATTCATGGTTGTCGAGATGGACTTGATTATCACAAAGACCGTGGGAGAATGGTTTGATGACTTGAATGGTCCCGACCATCTTGATTTCAACTTTCCGGGAAAAGTTTTAGCCGAGAATTGAATAGGAGAACTAGTTGCCCTCGGGCGTGAATTGCCGTGGCAATAGTTTCTTGTCATGCCATCGCTTTGTTTTCTCCTTTGTAGATTCGTGCATTGTTATAGGCGAGTGCACGAAATTCTTCTATCTCATTGAGATCCATCAAGCGTTTTTGTCCGCACTTTCCCAATCCATATTCACGGTCTTGATTGCCCAAAGACGCCTTGTGCTCGATTTCCACCGGTAGATGACATGTTTTACCATAGACAAGCCGGAAGGGGGACATACCTAATGGTGTTTTGAATGCGATCTGATATGCCCAAAGTCGTCATCTAGTCTTAATGACCAATCCTTCCTTGAGGGATTTACAACTTTCTCGAGTATTCCCTTCAACTCCCGGTTGGAAATTTCTGCTGCCCGTTGGTTTGTGGGTGATATGCCGAGCGTTGCAACATCTTGGCAATTAGTCCATTGTCAAAATGCTTGCCCCGTCGCTGATAATTGCTCTCGGCATCCCAAACCGTAAATATGTTTTTCTCAGAATCGTTGCACGGTCTTGGAATCGTCGTTGGGAACTGCAGCTGCCTCTACCCATTTAGACACATAGTCGACGGCGAGTAAGATGTAGAGGTTGCCGAATGACGATGGGAAAAAGGTCCCATAAAATCGATCCCCATACATCGAACAGTTCTACCTCGATGATGTTCTCGAGTGGCATCTCATGTCGCTAGAGATATTGCCCGCCTCTCGCAACGATCACATTGCTTGTAAAAGTCTTGGGCATCTTTGTACAATGTTGGCCAATACAAACCGGATTGCAAGACTTTGGCCATGTACGAAGTTCCTCCAAAATGTCCTCCATAGGGTGAAGAATGGCATTGTCGAGTACATTCTATTGCTCTTCTTCAGGACACATCGGGCGTATAACCCGATCTGCACATTGTTTAAACAAAAGAGGCTCATCCCAAAAGTAATGCTTAGCATCATGGCGAACCGCTTCTTCCCTTGGTGAGTAATGCCATACGGAAAAATACCACAAACAAGGAAGTTAACTAAATCTGCGTACCCGGTATTGCCGAGGCATGTCTTTGCCGTAGTGTTCGCTCCCAAAATTGCCGAGGCGTGTCGTCAAAGACCGCTGTGGCGCCGAGAGTTGCCGAGGCGTCATGGGCTGTCGAGGCGCTGTCAAGGGTTTCGAGGCGATTAGAATTTGTTCATCCGGGAATACATCACATATCTCTAGATCCGCGTCCTCCTCCCTATTGCGTTCAAACGTGATAAGTGATCGCCACTTGATTTTCTGTTCCTTTCCCGTCCTTAATTTCAATATCAAATTCTTGTAAAAGTAATATCCAAATCGAATCAAACGAGGTTTAGCATCCTTTTAGCAAATAAGTATTTGATTGCCGAATGGTCCGTATGAACAATTACCTTTGTACCAATTAAATAGGATCGAACTTGTCAAATGCGAAAAACTACAGCTAGTAACTCTTTCTCCGTTGTTGTGTAATTCACTTGAGCATCGTTAAGAGTTTTACTAGCGTAGTATATCACATGGAATGTCTTACCTGTATGTTGGCCTAGGACTGCTCCTACCGCAAATCACTTGCATCACATATGAGCTCAAAAGGTAGCGTCAATGGTGGAACGACAATGGGTGCCGAGGCAAGCTTTTTCTTTAGGGTTTCAAATGCTTGAGTGCAAGAATCATCAAAATCAAGACTTTATCCTGTTCAAGCAGATTACACAAAGGTTTAGTGATTTTAGAAAAGTTATGAATGAACCTCCCGTAAAACCTCGCATGTCCGAGAAAACTTCAATTCCTTTAACCGAATTTGGTGAGGGTAATCTCTCGATCACGTCCACCTTGGCTTTGTCTACTTCAATTCCCTTGGATGAAATCTTATGGCCGAGCACTATTCCTTCATCTACCATAAAGTGGCATTTCTCCCAATTGAGGACTAAATCCGTTTCTTCGCATCTTGCCAACACCCTCCTAAATTGCCGAGACAGCCGTCGGGTCATTACAAAAAACCGAAAAATCATCCATGAAGATCTCAAGGAAGTCTTCGACCATGTCCAAAAGAGCGCCATCATGCATCTTTGGAAGGTTGCGGGCGTTACATAATCCGAACGGCATCCTTCTAAGGCATAAGTACCGTATGGGCATGTGAAGGTTGTCTTTTCTTGATCTTCTGGTGCTATGGCAATCTGATTGTAACCTGAATAACCATCAAGAAAACAATAAAAGGGTTTACCTGCAAGACGGTCAAGCATTTGATCAATAAAAGGTAATGGGAAGTGATCTTTCCTAGTGGCTTTGTTTAGCTTTCGATAGTCCATACAAACCCTCCAACCGGTCACGCTGGTTGGGATAAGTTCATTATTTTCATTGCTTACCACTGTTATACCTCCCTTTTTCGGTACACATTGTACCGGACTTACCTAATGTATTATCGGAGATAGGGTATATAATGCCGTCAAAGCCACTTGATGATTTCTTTCATTACAACCCCTTTCATGGCATGATTCAGTCTCCTCTGGGCCTCAATTGAAGGTTTGTGATCATCTTCCAACAAGATCTTGTGCATGCACACCGCCGGGCTAATTCCCTTCAAGTCGGCAATTGTCCACCCTATTGCCTTTTTATGTAGCTTCAACATGTTGATCAGCTTCTTTTCTCGCTCAGCAGTAACTTAGAGGAAATAATTACAGGTAATGTATTATCGATCCCTAAGTATACATATTTTATTGCTCGCAATTGTTTCAACTCAAGAATTGGTGGATTTTCGATAGAGGGTTTTTCGAGCTTACCTTCCTTACCCGAGTAGTCCAAAGGGTTCAAAGTATGTACCTGGTCGATTGACTAGCCAATTTGCCTCTTCTCGGTTGTTCCTCATCGACCAGCTCTTCATACTCCTCAGGTTCCTCTTGATCGGCAATGTAGTTGCCGAGGCAACTAAATTCCTCATCGGTTAAACTCTGCCGTGGCATGAAGTAGTTGACATTCTTCCGGATCATCGGCATGCCTTAGTGTTTGGAACACATTTAGTTTTACTGCTGGTCATTCACCCTCATTGTGAGTTCTCCTTTTCAACATCAATCAAAGTTCTCCCTCGCCGCTAAGAATGGTCTTCCGAGAATGATAGGCGCATGCTCATCTCGCTTCACAATCTAAAACAATAAAGTCAGCGAGAAAAATAAATTTATCAACTTTACCAAGATGTCCTCGATTTTTCCCTCTGGATGCACATAGGATCTGCTCGGCTAGCCGCAGCATAATCATTGTGTAGGTCTTGCCTTCCCGATTCCTAGTTTCGAAAACCGATTTAGGCATCAAGTTTATGCTAGCCCCTAGGTCGCATAGTGCTTTCCCGACATAGTGATTTCCAATAGAACAGGTATTGTGAAACTTCCGGGATCCTTCAATTTGGGCGGCATGCGATTGTGCAACATTGCCATGCATCCTCTCTGTCATGGCAATCGTTTCAAACTCTCCTAGCCTTGTTCTCTTGGACACAATGTCTTTAAGAAACTTGGCATAGTTTGGCATTTGTTCAATTGCTTCCACCAATGGCAAGTTGATGTGGACTTGCTTTAGGATATCAAGAAACTTCTTGAATTGGTATTCTTGCTTTTGTCGCTTCAATCTTTGTGGGAATGGTGGTGGAAGTCGGATATCTTCTATCCTTTCATTGGTTTGAAACCTGATTGACAGCATTGCCGGGACATCTGGAGTTGCCGATGCGTTATCAACTGGGGTTGCTGAGGCATGCTTATCACAAGACGCCGAGGCGTCATCGGTTGTCGAGGCATGTTTATTGCGGTTGCCGCGGCAATTCCTGGTTCAAAGATCCGAGACTTTGCCGCTAGGTTCGCCTTGATCTTTTTGTGGAGTTTTGTTTGACGAGCGGGTTTGAACCTCTCTAAGTTGTTGGCCACTTCGGTGGTGATTGCCTTACATTGCTCATGGCAGTTCCTCTTGCGACTTCAGTATTGCTAGGTAAACCTCCTTGTGGTCTAGTGTTCAGATTTTGAGCAAATTGTCCGACTTGATTTTCCAATGATTTGATTGCCGCCTCTTGGTTCGCAATCTCATCTCGGTCCTGTTAATAAAAGCATCGATTCTTTTTATGAAAGTACTATTCTCAGCCATATAAGATTCAGTTTTCATCATAAAAGCATTTAGAGAATTTTCCAAAGAACTAGATGTTGTCGGTTGTTGCCGGCGGCATCTTTGCCGTGGCATATTCTCTTGAATCCCGATGCTTGTGTATTCGATTGTTCCGGTTTAGAGCATTGTTGGGATTACTCCATGAAAAATTCGGTGCTTCTTCCAAGCTGGATTGTATGTATTTGACATCATGTTGTTGCCCGATTGTAATTCCCACATAGAAGCTAGATTCCGGATTCTTGACTTCATGTGTGTTGTTTGGTTTTTGCATGTTCTGGACCATCTTGGTTAAAGCGGCCAATTGTGCCGAAATTGAATCTGATGATCCTAGTTCATGTATTGTGGCTTGGCGTCTAACTCCTCCTCTTCTAGTAGATGAGAATTGATAGTCATTCTTGGCCAGCCTGTTTAAAATTTGCATTGCTTCCTCCGGTGACTTATCTAAGAGTATGCCGTTTGCCGAGGCGTCTAGCATCATCCTTGTTGGTGTATTCACGGCGTTGTAAAACATTGTTACTTGAGTCCACACCGGGAATCCGTGTAGAGGGCATTTGTGTAGAAGTTCTCTATATCGCTCTCAAGCCTCGTACATGGATTCATCATCAGCCTACCGAAAAGAAGTAATGTCGTTACGAAGCTTATCAGTTAAATTTGTAGGATTAAATCTAGCAAGGAAATCACGACAAAGATCAGTCCAAGATGCTATGGATCCGGCAAGAATGCTATTTAGCCATGCTTTCGCCTATCCTCGCTGAATAGGGAATAATCGTAATCGTAGGACATCGGGGGTAACTCCGTGTATCTTGAACGAGTTGCAAATCTCGAGGAAAGATTTCAGATGTTGTCGTGCATCTTCAGTTGCTGAGCCGCCAAATTGACCTATTGTGTTGATCATATTAAACATTACCGGTTTCAACTCAAAGTGGTCGGCTTCAATTTCGGTGCGACAACTCCCCGGTTAAGTCCATCAAGATCTTCTTCAAGATAGTCTCGAATCGCTCGCTTCGCAAGAATCACTCCTCCTCCCGCCGAACATCTTGATTAATATTGCCGCCTTGATTTGCCATTGCTTCTCTTATCCTTCGCCTAAGTCTTTGTAAGGTTCGCTCGATTTACGGATCAAAGGATATTCTGTGAAGTCGGTCTCGCCGGTCATATACCAATGCAAAACCAAAGTTTGTTAGCCCTTTGAATTTTAAACAAGAAAAATAAAAAGAAAGTGCAAGAAAGTAAAAACAAAGTCGCTTATTGCCAATCCCGCAACGGCGCCAAAAACTTGTTGCGCGTAATAAGTGCTACGCAATTGTGTAAGTATACACGCCGCAAGTTATAGTATAAAAGATATCGTCTCCACAGGATTGGTGCCACTTCAAGAATCTAGTCTCTTGCACCGAAAAAGTAAAAACACAAGTAAAGGATTATAGAAGTTTTAACTAATAACTAATCTAGAAAGCAATTAAGTAAAAGAAAAGATGAATTCGAATGAGAGAGATAGGCTAGGTTATCGTGAGTTGAGGTGTGATAGCCGATTGGATTGTCTTGGTAAAAGAGTGCACGGGCAACTCGATTGCCGTGGCAACTTGCACGACGGGGTTGCCGTGGCGACTAATTGATTGTTGCTTGGGCGACTAGTTGGGCAACTACTTGGGCGATCGGGCAGCAACTTCAAGGTTCGGCGGAGCGTTCTTCAATGGTTTCTTCTTATCCCTAAGTCGAAACTCTAGCTATTTGTGCATGCCTTGATAATACATCCTCGCGTGAATCAAGGGTGAACAACAACCAATCTTGCGCTCCTCTTAGCCGTTGAAATCCTTAACTTATTCCTAAGCACCTAAACAAAACCAATAGTTTCTCACAATCTCAAAACACAATAACCATAGCCAAGTAAATTTAGTTCATGGCTAGGTTCCAAAGAAACACAAGATAATTAATCCTAGCATGAACCCAATCGAACAAAGATGAAGGAAGAGGCTTGTCAAATCCTCCTTGCCCTTGATGCTTGTCGAAAATTCTCTCCTCTTGCCCTACTTGGACTTGCCGAAATTTCCCTCTTGCTCTCCTCCTTGGATTGTCGAAATCTCCTTGATATTTATAGGGCTAGGCCAAAGTCCTTCTTTGAGGAGGAGTTTGAGTTGGAATTAAATTATCTTTAAAGAATATAATTCTTTATTATAATTTTATTCCTATTAGAACTTCTCCTATCCTCTTGGAATTTAATTCTTCTTTAATCTCTGCATGGCAATCAAATTCCTTTGGGCTTGGACCTTGCTCCATGTCATCTTGGGCTTGTAAAATCATGAATTTCGACATCCATATTGCTTTTGGTCTTTGTCGACAAATGCCATGGCAACTGGCTCAGCCTCCTTCATGTACCGCCCGCAACTAGCTCGACATATCCTTCATGCATTGCCCTGCAACTAGCTCGGCATTGCTTTGGCAAGTGATCCTGCACATACATACACAAAAACACACCAAAGCAGCATCTATTTCCACAAAAATCACCAAGTTATGAAATCAAGCTCAACGATTGACCCAAACTCGAACTATTGCTTGTCCTCAAGCAATGCAAACTCATAATTACCCGCCAAGACTTCAAATTTTCACAAACTTAGCTTTGAACTTGATTTCAATTCTTCAACCGGGGCACAAAGTATGATTGGCTTTTTATTTTTTTAAAAACCCGATGAATTACTCGGAATCAAACTATAATGCTTGTGAGTGTGTGCGGAGTTGTGTGCAAGTTGATTTTTCGGATTCTATGCAAACAATAGGTTTTCAAATTACTTCATTGGGTTCTTTTTAACATGTTTTAACTAGAGCCAATTTCGGGCACCTCTAGTGTTTTATTTTTTAGTTTTCTTAAGTTAATTTAATCGACTAGAGCCGGTTTTTGCACCTCTAGTTAACCGAAAAAATTTTAACGCCTCCTAGAGCCAGTTTCGGGCACCTCTAGTGATCAATTTTTTTTTAGCATATGCTAGAGCCAATTTCGGGCACCTCTAGCATTCATCCAATTTTTATTCTAATCCCCCAATTAGTTAATTATCAACCTAAGTTTACTAGAACTCCTTAAATCAATCAAACCACAACAGTGTTTCATCAAATTTAGCATCATAGTACAATTCTAAGTTTTTCATGGTTATCCTAGAATAAAAATTCTATCAATTAAGTGCATTGGTAAAGACATCATTGAATATTCATCAAATCTAAGCAATTCTTGTTCCAATTTAAAGGCATGGCAAGCAATTTATGTATCCTAAATATAATGCTTAAGATTAATGTAACTAAACATGGTAATTACTAATAACAATCCCCCCCAAACTCGAGTGAGGCATTGTCCTCAATGCATGCATAAAAATAACGAAAAATAACAATAAAAATAAAAATGCATACGAGGACTTACTCCGAGAGTTCACATCGTAGATGATTAGTTTCCTTCTAGTTGGCGTCTTGATTTTCTTGCTTGAACGCAATGGTTGTTTTCTTGTTGCCGGTGGTGGAATCGATCCTCGTACGGGGTTGTCCTCATCATCCTCTTCATCAATGTCAATGGCTTTTCGTTTGGAGGATTCAATTGGTGCGGTCTTTATTGGTTCAATGGAAGACTCGTCCGAATCTGAAAAATCAGAAAATGATTTCGTAGGAGTTGATTCGGGCATAGGTGCTTTACCTTTGGCTTTTTCAGTGGTTGCGGGCGTTGTCGGGGTTGGTTGCCGTGGCGTCGGCTTCTTTGGTTCGCGATGGCAAGGATATCGGCGGAAATATTGGGAACGGCACACGGTTGTCCGGTACCTTTCTAGGATGACTTGGGTGATGGCATTGTTGTGCTCCTTCATGTACCGCATGAACATTAGTTGCCGATCTTCAATTTGCCTTGGCGGCTTTCCAATGGGTGCAAAAGTGCTTCAATGTGTCCCGGGATTAATGGCGAGTTGCCTGGCGTTAGGTGCTTGGGCATTAGGGATTGCCGCCTTGGGCGGCGAGTTGCCGTGACATTTGGGGGCCTTGAAGAATCTCCGGTGCCTCTCCCATTAGCTTCGGATTAGTGCTTGATTCCAACCAGACTGGGTAGGGCTTTTCATCGGTGGACTCACTCGGGACATGCATCTCCTTGCAAAGATTGGAAATTAAGCAAGGGAAGAAAAGATAACCCTTATCTTTTGAGCTGCATACAAAAATCTCATCATAAATAATTTTTCCAATGTTAATGATGCGATTATGCAAAATAGAATGTATGAGCAAAAGACGTGGTATATCAACGGTAGTATTGTGTGTGGAGGGCATTAAAGAAGTTTTAACAAACTTATTCCATAGTTTTGCCTCGGGTTTTAGCCAAGGCGATTTACCGTGCCCTTGTATTTACCGTCGTTCAATGAGTTCTGGTTGAGTGAGTTCTTGAAGCACCTTGTCGAGTTGCTTGGGATTGATTTGGTCAACGAAGGCTTGATGCTCGTCCTTCTCAATGTAAAGTCCGTAAAAAGGTGTTGATGCTTTCGGGACTTATAAGTATGGCCTTGTCACGAACAAAAACATAAGGATTATCCGGGTTAGGTGAGTGAGCATAGAATTCTCTTACCCATGAGATGTTACCGTTCGGTTGATGGCAAAAGATTTGCCACTTTTGATGTGCAATCCTTTTGAAGATGAATGGTTCAAGGCCGAAATCTTGAGATCTGGAGTATTCAAAGCCTTGTTCTTCATGAATCTTCCGGCTTTCAAACTTTGATTGAAATCTTTCTTGAACCGCCGGTGTAGCAAACTTCTTGTATCTTGGTTCTTTGGAGGAACTTGGATGAACTAAAAGTTTAATCTTGGATGCCATGTATGATCTTGGTTGTGAGTAAAAACAAAGAAAAGAAAAGAAACTAAAAAGTTGCAAGATAGAAAGTAGGAATAGGTTAAGGGTGATGGGTTGTATAGAATCGATAGGTGGGTGGGGTTAGGGTTTAGGGTAAAACGAAAAAAGGGTTTAGGGTTTTGTAGGAGTTGTCGACAAGGGTTTTGGTTAGGATGAATTGGAGGCTTTATATAAGCCTTAGATTCAACCCATTAGTTTCCTTGTTGAAGATGTTTTCCTACTTGGTTTAGAATTCCTTCTTTATCTTGAACTTCCTTTCCTACAATTCAAAAACAAATCAAATAAGGATTAAAATTAAAGATAAACTAATAAAGAAAATAAATAAAGATGTGTAATAGGATTCTTAGACTTGAATAAAAAAATCTATCCTAAAACTACTAATAATCGGCAAGATAATAAAAAAAAAATCAAAAAAAAAAAATGAAATAAATAATTAAATAATCGACAAAAACAAAAATAAAAATAAATAAAAATAAAAATATCAAAAGGAGAGCATGCTCATGCATCTCCTAGATTGACCACTTCCTTGTTACGTTCCACATGGGCACCATTGTAGTGCTTCAATCTTTGTCCATTAACTTTGAATTCATGGTTGTCGAGATGGACTTGATTATCACAAAGACCGTGGGAGAATGGTTTGACGACTTGAATGGTCCCGACCATCTTGATTTCAACTTTCCCGGAAAAGTTTTAGCGAGAATTGAATAGGAGAACTAGTTGCCCTGGCGTGAATTGCCGTGGCAATAGTTTCTTGTCATGCCATCGCTTTGTTTTCTCCTTGTAGATTCGTGCATTGTTATAGGCGAGTGCACGAAATTCTTCTATCTCATTGAGATCCATCAAGCGTTTTTGTCCGGCACTTTCCCAATCCATATTCACGGTCTTGATTGCCCAGTACGCCTTGTGCTCGATTTCCACCGGTAGATGACATGTTTTACCATAGACAAGCCGGAAGGGGGACATACCTAATGGTGTTTTGAATGCGACGATATGCCCAAAGTCGTCATCTAGTCTTAATGACCAATCCTTCCTTGAGGGATTTACAACTTTCTCGAGTATTCCCTTCAACTCCCGGTTGGAAATTTCTGCTTGCCCGTTGGTTTGTGGGTGATATGCCGAAGCGTTGCAACATCTTGGCAATTAGTCTGTTGTCAAAATGCTTGCCCCCGTCGCTGATAATTGCTCTCGGCATCCCAAACCGTGTAAATATGTTTTTCTGCAGGAATCGTTGCACGGTCTTGGAATCGTCGTTGGGAACTGCGACTGCCTCTCCCCCATTTAGACACATAGTCGACGGCGAGTAAGATGTAGAGGTTGCCGAATGACGATGGGAAAGGTCCCATAAAATCGATCCCCATACATCGAAACAGTTCTACCTCGATGATGTTCGGTGGCATCTCATGTCGTCTAGAGATATTGCCCGTCCTCCGGCAACGATCACATTGCTTGTAAAAGTCTTGGGCATCTTTGTACAATGTTGGCCAATACAAACCGGATTGCAAGACTTTGGCATGATGCGAGTTCCTCAAAATGTCCTCCATAGGGTGAAGAATGGCATTGTCGGAGTACATTCTATTGCTCTTCTTCAGGGACACATCGGCGTATAACCTGATCTGCACATTGTTTAAACAAAAGAGGCTCATCCCAAAAGTAATGCTTAGCATCATGGCGGAACCGCTTCTTCCCTTGGTGAGTAATGCCATACGGAAAAATACCACAAACAAGGAAGTTAACTAAATCTGCGTACCAGGGTATTGCCGAGGCATGTGCTGCCGTAGTGTCTGCTCCCAAAATTGCTGAGGCGTGTGCGTCAAAGACTGCTGTGGCGTCGAGAGTTGCCGAGGCGTCATGGGCTGTCGAGGCGTCAAGGGTTTCCGAGGCGATTAGAATTTGTTCATCCGGGAATACATCACATATCTCTAGATCCGCGTCCTCCTCCCTATTGCGTTCCAAACGTGATAAGTGATCGGCCACTTGATTTTCTGTTCCTTTCCTGTCCTTAATTTCAATATCAAATTCTTGTAAAAGTAATATCCAACGAATCAAACGAGGTTTAGCATCCTTTTTAGCAAATAAGTATTTGATTGCCGAATGGTCCGTATGAACAATTACCTTTGTACCAATTAAATAGGATCGGAACTTGTCAAATGCGAAAACTACAGCTAGTAACTCTTTCTCCGTTGTTGTGTAATTCACTTGAGCATCGTTAAGAGTTTTACTAGCGTAGTATATCACATGGAATGTCTTACCTGTGCGTTGGCCTAGGACTGCTCCTACCGCGAAATCACTTGCATCACATATGAGCTCAAAAGGTAGCGTCCAATCTGGTGGAACGACAATGGGTGCCGAGGCAAGCTTTTTCTTTAGGGTTTCAAATGCTTGAGTGCAAGAATCATCAAAATCGAAGACTTTATCCTGTTCAAGCAGATTACACAAAGGTTTAGTGATTTTAGAAAAGTTATGAATGAACCTCCTGTAAAAACCTGCATGTCCGAGAAAACTTCGAATTCCTTTAACCGAATTTGGTGAGGGTAATCTCTCGATCACGTCCACCTTGGCTTTGTCTACTTCAATTCCCTTGGATGAAATCTTATGGCCGAGCACTATTCCTTCATCTACCATAAAGTGGCATTTCTCCCAATTGAGGACTAAATCCGTTTCTTCGCATCTTGCCAACACCCTCTCTAAATTGCCGAGACAGTAATTCCGAAGTCATTACCAAAAACCGAAAAATCATCCATGAAGATCTCAAGGAAGTCTTGACCATGTCCGAAAAGAGCGCCATCATGCATCTTTGGAAGGTTGCCGGGGCGTTACATAATCCGAACGGCATCCTTCGGAAGGCATAAGTACCGTATGGGCATGTGAAGGTTGTCTTTTCTTGATCTTCTGGTGCTATGGCAATCTGATTGTAACTGAATAACCATCAAGAAAACAATAAAAGGGTTTACCCGCAAGACGGTCAAGCATTTGATCAATAAAAGGTAATGGGAAGTGATCTTTCCTAGTGGCTTTGTTTAGCTTTCGATAGTCCATACAAACCCTCCAACCGGTCACAATCTGGTTGGGATAAGTTCATTATTTTCATTGCTTACCACCTTTATTATACCTCCCTTTTTTGGTACACATTGTACGGACTTACCTACGTATTATCGGAGATAGGGTATATAATGCCTCGTCAAGCCACTTGATGATTTCTTTCATTACAACCCCTTTCATGGCATGATTCAGTCTCCTCTGGGCCTCAATTGAAGGTTTGTGATCATCTTCCAACAAGATCTTGTGCATGCACACCGCCGGGCTAATTCCCTTCAAGTCGGCAATTGTCCACCCTATTGCCTTTTTATGTAGCTTCAACATGTTGATCAGCTTCTTTTCCTGCTCGGTCTGTAACTTAGAGGAAATAATTACAGGTAATGTATTATCGATCCCTAAGTATACATATTTGATTGCTCTGCAATTGTTTCAACTCAAGAATTGGTGGATTTTCGATAGAGGGTTTTTCGAGCTTACCTTCCTTACAGTAGTCCAAAGGGTTCAAAGTATGTACCTGGTCGATTGACTAGCCAATTTGCCTCTTACGGTTGTTCCTCATCGACCAGCTCTTCATACTCCTCGGGTTCCTCTTGATCGGCAATGTAGTTGCCGAGGCAACTAAATTCCTCATCGGTTAAACTCTGCCGTGGCATGAAGTAGTTGACATTCTTCGGATCATCGGCATGCCTTAGTGTTTGGAACACATTTAGTTTTACCTGCTGGTCATTCACCCTCATTGTGAGTTCTCCTTTTCAACATCAATCAAAGTTCTCCCATCGCTAAGAATGGTCTTCCGAGAATGATAGGCGCATGCTCATCTCGCTTCACAATCTAAAACAATAAAGTCAGCGAGAAAAATAAATTTATCAACTTTTACCAAGTATGTCCTCGATTTTTTCCCTCCGGATGCACATAGGATCTGGCCGGCTAGCTGCAGCATAATCATTGTAGGTCTTGCCTTCCCGATTCCTAGTTTACGAAAACCGATTTAGGCATCAAGTTTATGCTAGCCCCTAGGTCGCATAGTGCTTTCCCGACATAGTGATTTCCAATAGAACAGGTATTGTGAAACTTCCGGATCCTTCAATTTGGGCGGCATGCGATTGTGCAACATTGCCATGCATCCCTCTGTCGCGGAATCAAGCTGTTTCAAACTCTCCTAGCCTTGTTCTCTTGGACACAATGTCTTTAAGAAACTTGGCATAGTTTGGCATTTGTTCAATTGCTTCCACCAATGGCAAGTTGATGTGGACTTGCTTTAGGATATCAAGAAACTTCTTGAATTGGTATTCTTGCTTTTGTCGCTTCAATCTTTGTGGGAATGGTGGTGGAAGTCGGATATCTTCTATCCTTTCATTGGTTTGAAACCTGATTGACAGCATTGCCGGACATCCGGAGTTGCCGATCGTTATCAACCAGGGTTCTTTGAGGCATGCTTATCACAAGACGCCGAGGCGTCATCGGTTGTCGAGGCATGTTTATTGCGGTTGCCGCGGCAATTCCTGGTTCAGCATCCGAGACTTTGCCGCTAGGTTCGTCTTGATCTTTTTGTGGAGTTTTGTTTGACGAGCGGGTTTGAACCTCTCTAAGTTGTTGGCCACTTCGGTGGTGATTGCCTTACATTGCTCATGGCGATTCCTCTTGCGACTTGATATTGCTAGGTAAACCTCCTTGTGGTCTAGTGTTGATTTTGAGCAAATTGTCCGACTTGATTTTCCAATGATTTGATTGCCGCCTCTTGGTTCTGCAATCTCATCTCGGTCCTGTTAATAAAAGCATCGATTCTTTTTTATGAAAGTACTATTCTCACCATATAAGATTCGATTTTCATCATAAAAGCATTTAGAGAATTTTCCAAAGAACTAGATGTTGTCGGTTGTTGCTTTGCGGCATCTGTTGCCGTGGCATATTCTCTTTGGAATCCGATGCTTGTGTATTCGATTGTTCGGTTTAGAGCATTGTTGGGATTACTCCATGAAAAATTCGGTGCTTCTTCCAAGCTGGATTGTATGTATTTGACATCATGTTGTTGCCCCGATTGTAATTCCCCACATAGAAGCTAGATTCCGGATTCTTGACTTCATGTGTGTTGTTTGGTTTTTGCATGTTCGGACCATCTTGGTTAAAGCGGCCAATTGTGCGAAATTGAATCGATGATCCTAGTTCATGTATTGTGGCTTAGCGTCTAACTCCTCCTCTTCTAGTAGATGAGAATTGATAGTCATTCTTGGCCAGCCTGTTTAAAATTTGCATTGCTTCCTCCGGTGACTTATCTAAGAGTATGCCGTTTGCCGAGGCGTCTAGCATCATCCTTGTTGGTGTATTCACGGCGTTGTAAAACATTGTTACTTGAGTCCACACCGAATCCGTGTAGAGGCATTTGTGTAGAAGTTCTCTATATCGCTCTCAAGCCTCGTACATGGATTCATCATCACCTACCGAAAAGAAGTAATGTCGTTCTGAAGCTTATCGATTAAATTTGTAGGATTAAATCTAGCAAGGAAATCACGACAAAGATCAGTCCAAGATGCTATGGATCCGGCAAGAATGCTATTTAGCCATGCTTTCGCCTATCCTCGATGAATAGGGAATAATCGTAATCGTAGGACATCGGGGTAACTCCGTGTATCTTGAACGAGTTGCAAATCTCGAGGAAAGATTTCAGATGTTGTCGTGCATCTTGATTCTTTGAGCCGCCAAATTGACCTATTGTGTTGATCATATTAAACATTACCGGTTTCAACTCAAAGTGGTCGGCTTCAATTTCGGGTGCGACAACTCACGGGTTAAGTCCATCAAGATCTTCTTCAAGATAGTCTCGAATCGTTACATTTTCGTGCAAGAATCACTCCTCCTCCTCTGCTCGAACATCTTGATTAATATTGCCGTCTTGATTTGCCATTGCTTCTCTTATCCTTCGTCTAAGTCTTTGTAAGGTTCGTTCGATTTACGGATCAAAGGGATATTCTGTGAAGTCGGTCTCATACCTGGTCATATACCAATGCAAAACCAAAGTTTGTTAGCCCTTTGAATTTTAAACAAGAAAAATAAAAAGAAAGTGCAAGAAAGTAAAAACAAAGTCGCTATTGCCAATCCCGGCAGCAACGGCGCCAAAAAACTTGTTCTTGTAATAAGTGCTACATGAATTGTGTAAGTATACACGTCATGAAGTTATAGTATAAAGATATCGTCTCCACGAGGATTGGTGCCACTTCAAGAATCTAGTCTCTTGCACTTGTAAAAAGTAAAAACACAAGTAAAGGATTATAGAAGTTTTAACTAATAACTAATCTAGAAAGCAATTAAGTAAAAGAAAAGATGAATTCGAATGAGAGAGATAGGCTAGGTTATCGTGAGTTGAGGTGTGATAGCCGATTGGATTGTCTTGGTAAAAGAGTGCACGGGCAACTCGATTGCCGTGGCAACTTGCACGACGGGGTTGCCGTAGCGACTAATTGATTGTTGCTTGGGCGACTAGTTGGGCAACTACTTGGGCGGCCCAGGCAGCAACTTCAAGGTTCGGCGGAGCGTTCTTCAATGGTTTCTTCTTATCCCTAAGTCGAAACTCTAGCTATTTGTGCATGCCTTGATAATACATCCTGCGTGAATCAAGGGTGAACAACAACCAATCTTGCGCTCCTCTTAGCCGTTGAAATCCTTAACTTATTCCTAAGCCGATTAATCTTCACCATCATTGGATTGAATAAAGATCATATTCATTCGTTTCTTGAATCTAACTCTCCCGATATTAGATAAATGGATGAAATCACGAGATCCTCTCCCAATTCACTCGCAAACAATAATAAGAATCAAGAATGAATAAACCTTGAAATAGAAAAGTGCAAACTCTTATTACCTAAACAAAAACCAATAGTTTCTCACAATCTCAAAACACAATAACCATAGCCAAGTAAATTTAGTTCATGGCTAGGTTCCAAAGAAACACAAGATAATTAATCCCTAGCATGAACCCAATCGAGCAAAGATGAAGGAAGAGGCTTGTCGAAATCCTCCTTGCCCTTGATGCTTGTCGAAAATTCTCTCCTCTTGCCCTACTTGGACTTGCCGAAATTTCCCTCTTGCTCTCCTCCTTGGATTGTCGAAATCTCCTTGATATTTATAGGGCTAGGCCAAAGTCCTTCTTTGAGGAGGAGTTTGAGTTGGAATTAAATTATCTTTAAAGAATATAATTCTTTATTATAATTTTATTCCTATTAGAACTTCTCCTATCCTCTTGGAATTTAATTCTTCTTTAATCTCTGCATGGCAATCAAATTCCTTTGGGCTTGGACCTTGCTCCATGTCATCTTGGGCTTGTAAAATCATGAATTTCGACATCCATATTGCTTTTGGTCTTTGTCGACAAATGCCATGGCAACTGGCTCAGCGTCTCCTTCATGTACCGCCCTGGCAACTAGCTCGACATATCCTTCATGCATTGCCCTGGCAACTAGCTCGGCATTGCTTTGGCAAGTGATCCTGCACATACATACACAAAAACACACCAAAGCAGCATCTATTTCCACAAAAATCACCAAGTTATGAAATCAAGCTCAACGATTGAAGGAAACATGGATTAATGCATGAATGGCTAACTATGCAACTAATATGAGCCTAAGTCTAACAATAATATGAGTAAAAAGGGTAAGAAAAATAGTACTTTTGAACACTTATCAAGTGACATCTAGCAATATGTTATTGTCACCTAAGTTACAAGAAATCATGATTCGACATAAATTTTCCGTGATTAACTCTTTTTCATGTATTACATTATTTTCTCCTTTATATCTAGATTGGACACAAGTCATGGAACAATCACACTTGTATAGTCCATCTAATATTTCTTGATATCTTGAGTAGACTATTATAAACGAATAACTATGATATCTCATATCAACTTATTCGAGCATGACCATGCATTTCTAGTATCAACTTGTATAGTCCATCTAATATTTCTTGATATCTTGAGTAGACTATTATAAACGAATAACTATGATATCTCATATCAACTTATTCGAGCATGACCATGCATTTCTAGTATCACTCAATCAAATGACCTACGATATTACTCATATTATGTAGGAAGGACAAATCCTATCTTTATCAACCATATCTTGAGTAGTCAGTTACAACACACATTTAGTTGTATCAAAATATGTCACTCACGATGTTAAAATAATGATGATCTCAAGTATGAGGATCATACATATAGCTATCACTATGAGCAATGTTGTGACTGTCACATAATAATCCAAAAAACATACTCATAGCGGGTCAGTCCAGTATGTCATTCTCTAACACATACTTATGTATTGATTTTGACATATCCATGTCAATGACAACACTTTGTCATCGATCAACTACATATTAGTCTTAATACATTGTTGTTGTTCATTCCCACAATAATACTCGACTAAGGACATTTATTATTCTAAAGACTTTATAATAATTTAGTTTAATTATACACGTAAAATTGTAACTGAAAATAATAATGGAAATGATTCTTTATGGATGAACAAGGTAAAAATAAATGTCATTTTCAATCATCTTATGATTGGTCTTTAGGCATACTCTAACAGGTTGATCCTCGATCTTGAAGAGTCGCTTCGAAAGCTTTGGAAGGGTAATTCGCATCAGTGAATGCGACTTTGCATTGTCGGTAAGTGAGAATGTGGATTTCAGCTTTGAAATTATTTAAAGGTTATATTGGGAGTTTAAATTGAGCTTGAAACGCTGGTTTAAACTCGAAAGTAAGTATAAAGAGATTTCTCCCTCGATCGTGCTTTAGCGAAATTGTTTTATGCACTTGTTTTAAATTACATGGTACCCACTGTTTATGCATGATTTAAGTATTTTTTATATTGTTTTTGATCATATATTGATGATGGATGCATTTGGTAAATGATCCATGTAAGTATGTGGAATACTCCAATGCATGGTTTAATGCTTTGGAAAATGGTTTTGATGTTGCATATAAAAACAGTGAGGTACATGGTTGATAATGAATTATATTGGCAAGTGATGTGGTTTAAAATGTTATCGAATATAGTTGGCCGACCATAGGATTGATAGTGCACTATAAATAAGTCGCCTTGGGTGTTGAGAGGTTTATGTGTACCAAATACTCTACCACGAGTACCCTAATGGTCGAGGGGTTACATGATACTGAAACTCATGTTAGTGGATTATACGTCTAACCAATGAGATGGATTGTGATAGTACCCGATTGTAAGCGTACCGTGAATTCCAATTGAGATGACATTAAGTGTTGAGAGGACACTTGTTGAATCCTTGTATCCGATGTAATATTTTGGAAAGTGGAACTCGGTTTACGATCACTTGAAAGCTAATATAATTGTTAATGTATCATATTGATGGATGTTGATGTATAATGTTGATTTATACATGTTTACTCTTTAAGCCTTGCATACGAGTATTATGCATGGGAAAGCTTAAATTGAGTGTTAGCAATGAAATTTGTTGTTGATCCATAGTTCATGTTGCATATAGTTTAATATGATGGTTTTTGAAAGTGTTAAGTGCATGATTTTCAAAGCATGATGTTTTGTAAGATAATTGAAATGGTGTTTTCAATGTGGTTTTGGAAATGGTTTTAAAATGCATTGATGGTGTGTTGTTTGAGCACTCCTCACTAGCTTAGCGTGCTTACGCTCTCTTTATCCATCAATGCAGAGAATTAAAAGTTGGAGGCCGTGAGCAAGTGAGGGAAAATCCAAGGACTCGGTTAATGCAAAAATATGATTTTTGAGCTAAACTTGTAGTAAAAAAGCAATGGGGTTCAATGTTGTTTTGGGAGGGTTTTGCTAAACTCTCTATTTGAGAAAGTTTGTATTGCTGTTTTGGATTGTGATTGGCCTTATATGTTTGGTTGTTTCCTTGGATTATGTTTCGTATGGTGGTTGGTTGTTTTCTAGGAAGCATGCCTTTAGTTTTCCGTTTGAAGTAAGATGCCATGATTTGATCATGTTTCTGTGATGTTTTAACATGGTTTGATCTTTAGAATTGTTGTGTATATGTTTGGGGTTTGATAGAACATGTTTGAACCCTTGATTGTATGAAAAATCAACAAAAATTGGACATTTCAGGTCCAGACGTATTAGTACATGTAGAGGTGTATCGATACAGATAAGTGTATTTTTGGCCTGCGTATCAGTACAGGTAGAGTTGTATCAATACGATTTTGAGCTACTAGAATTCTGGGGAAATAATTTGTAACCAGTGTATCGATACGCCTAGGGACCGTATCGATATGACCTCGCGTATTTGTACACTTTGGGATCGTATCTGTATGCCTGGTTGTTATGTTTGTTATTATTGATATTAAAGGTTTTAAATTCTTCCATTTTGGTCTATGGTTGTCATCTTTCAAGGATTTTTTCCCTTTTGATTCCTACTAGATTGATTGGCCCACCAAGAGAATTTATCCAACCCAGCTCTTATCTTCAACGGTCCACTGCCAACAAAACGTTACGCCTTAACATTGGCCACCTTCAAGCATATTTCAGCCGAAGCACTAGAGCTTGGGTCAAGTTCAAGAACCATTTCCGCTTCCAATAAGCCCACCGCAACATCTTGAAGTCTGGATCCATAGGATAGTGATTCCCTGACATTAGACACCCTGCTAGGCCCGTTACCAAGCCCGGTTCCAGATTTGTCACCTAGCTGGATGCTACCCGCAGATACAACTTGAAGACCATTTCCACTAGAGCACGACATTACCCTTTGGGTTGGAATATCCGCATCACAGAAAGGAATAAGCGGTGGGTCCCTTAGGGGTATCTGCGCAACCCTCACAGCTTTATCGTTCTCTGTATATTCCTTCCCATTATCCTCAAAAGCTGGACAAAAAGTGTCACGCTATTAATGCATGGATCATGCAACGAGGCAACATTCTCACCATTGTCGTGTGAGCGAGCCGGAGCATTGCCGTCGATGAACACTCCTTCTTATTCAAATTCCTCCACCACAATCTTAATTTGGTGCAAAACCTCATTGATCACAACAGTTACTCTATATACGATATGTGAGACCCTTTGGACCTGAACTAGGATTTTTGCTTCATCAAATCGTTTTGAGCTAAGGACAAAACCTCATCTGCTCCCTAAACGGAAGAAAAAATCTTTATCCAAACTTGCAGGGGGCATTGATCAATTTGATCCAAATCTTTACTCTACGTTTACCCTCAAACCCTTCAAGCAATCCCAACTTATCGAACCAAATTTTGAGGAGCTCATTTCGCAAACCTCAAACGCGATTCCTATCTTCCAGGCTAAGGAGACGAATAATAACAAGTAGACCAGACCATGGACACACCAAAGCCTCAAAACCATCCGATGCTAGTGCTTCTTGCACTATGTCTGGATTGTACATAGCCTTTATTTGCCCCACTAAGAAACATATGTACTAGTACATCTCCTTCTTAGAGAACGATATAGCCCTCGATCGAACCTCACAACCCTTTGCAAAAGCTACACCCGCTATACAGTCTTCCTCCCTCACCACCGTAACATCAGCAGGTGAATTAGGATTGTCTACTTCCTGCACTTGAGCATCTGGCCGCATGGAAGCTGAATCATTTACACCTCTTCCCAGAAGCACCTCCTTAAAGGATCTGAAATCCCTCAAGGCCGCATGTCTTTTTGATAGACCATCAGAAACTTTTTCGCTCTGAACCAAGATTTTTCATTTTCTGATTAGCCATGAAAATCCTGACTCTAAATCCATCCATGATTCTACCATTCCCATTGGCAACATCGAAATTTGCATCTGTAATATTTTTGAATCTCACGAAAGCAAAAGTTGTAGGCTTGTATCTCCTCTTCATGTTTTTATAAGCAATGGAAACGTCAACCACCGATCCGTATGCTTGGAAGGCTTCTCTAAGTGTCGATTGATGAATCATTTTGCTAATATTGTCTTCAAAAATCGCAAATCCCAAGCTGACGGTAGAGACTAGGGCTCTAGATGAAAACGCCTTACCTTTCTCTCTCGACATTTCTCTTGTTGCTTTCTAATTTCTTTGGGTGTTCGGAACTAGTGTGTCAATAATATTACATTATAATAATTTTATTTCCAAAGATAATATTACATATGGTGAATAAAATTCTCCTAAGAATTAAGAATTATGTGTGTAATTAGTCATACATATTTTTAAACTTTTTTATTCATTCTTTTGAAAAATTACTACCTAATTTTTAACTATTTGTTCTAAAAATAATTTTCTTATTTTTAAATTAATTAATCCCATTTTATTATGTGTATTTGTATTTTATCAACCAAATATATAAAAAGAATTATAAATCCTTATTATTATAAAATGATATGACTAATAGGTTATTAGTTACAGTTTTTTAAAATTACTCAGTGGAACAAACAAACCCTTGTAATTAATGCCCTTTAATCAAAATGTAAGGTAAATCCTTATCCACAATGTCCGTTTATATTATTTTTATCATAATAGCTTTTTATTATATAAATTTTAGACTTAATAAGTAAGTTTATCCTTGAAATAAACTTAAAATGGGTAATTTTGTTATTACTTTTTAATTATAACAATTTTATTTTTGAAGTTATTTATAAAATTTTCCCCCTTGAAGTCATTTGATTTTAACAAAATTGACATTTAAGATAAAATTAATATAATATAATTAAAAAGTTTAAATTTTAATATACTTAAATGAGTATTTTATTAATTAGAATATAGATATGATCAAAATCCAACAGCTTTCCTACGTAGAACGTCAGGAAAGAAAACACAAGTCTTCCCTGTCCTGTTGTCGCCATTTTTCATCAATAAATATAAATAACAGACAAAAACGCAGAAACAAGAAACAAAGATCCTCAAAAAAACCAAGCAAGCGTCCATGTTTGCTACCTCTCTGTTTTTCTCTCTCTCCTTTTATGATTTTATAAAATCAATACTCTGCTTTAGAACTCTCTAGTTCTCTGGTTTTTTTCTTCCAATTTCTCCTCTTGTTTTCTCTCGATGGGTGCCAGTTTCTCTGCTTTGTTCATTATCGAACGTTTATCATCTGTTTCATCGCCTTTGCCGCCGTCGCCTAGTTTGGGGGATCTGCCGGAGAGCTGCGTGGCGTCAATTATTGGGCATTTGGATCCGCCGGAGATATGTAAACTGGCGAAGTTGAACAGAGCATTCAGAGGCGCTTCTTGGGCTGATTTTGTTTGGGAATCGAAACTTCCACCCAATTATCAAGTTCTTGTTGATAAATTTCTTCCCTCTGCGCCCGAAAATCTGGGTAAACGAGACATTTATTCGAGGCTCTGTAGAACTAATACTCTTGAAGGTGGCACCAAGGTATGTTTTTTGTATGGGTACCGTGAAAATCTGGGATTTTAATTTCTGGGTCTTCAACTTTTTGTGAACAGGTGGTTCTTTTCATGAATTCTTCAATAAATTTATTCAGTGATTTGATTTAAAAAAAAAATGTTCAAAAGAGCATACCAAATCTTAGTAATAATCTAGTTGTGTTCTTGGTTTAACTCCAGTTTTTCCTTTTCTTTTTGCAGAAAGGATGGTTTGATAAGAGCTCAGGTGGTGTATGTATGGCAATCTCTTCAAAGGGATTACATATAACGGGGATTGATGATCGAAGATATTGGAATCATTTTCCAACTGATGAATCTAGGTGAGGATTCAAGAGCTTATCCCCTTTTTTGGCATGTATTTTCCATATTAGATTGACTAGAATGGTAGGATTTTCTAGTTTCTTATCATGGATTTTTTAGATTGGCTGATCAAAATCAAGAGTTTTCGGGGCATATCATGCAGAATCGACCCGAAGGATGTTCTTTCTTGTTTGTTTTTACTGTTAAATTTCGATGTAATCCGCGGATCTTCGTTAATAAATGAATGATGATGATTGTCTAAGTAGGACTTTTGTTCTTTAAAAAATTGCCTCCTTTTGGAAAAACAAAGACAATTGTTTGCTGGCTGCTCTGCTTTTGACTTCATCCATGGTTTACTCATTCCCATAGAGTTGTAATGGTGGTTTAAAGCAACAGCGTTGCGGGAACAATCAGTTAGAGATCTATTAGAATTCTTGAGCTTTGTATGGTTCGTAGTGTTGTTATCACATTAGTCCTGCAAATACCGTATGTACGTATGTATAGTATCAGTACACAAAGCATGATTTCCTTTATATATTACTGTTAAATAGTATTAAGACAATGTTGATTATTCAGATTGTATACAAGCTAGAGTCGAAGATTTATGTAATTTATGAACTTTGTTTCGATATTTCTATGATGAAGTTTTAACTTGGTTGAAAGTGGGAATGATTTTTGTGATCGATGATACTGAAATAGGATGCTGGATATTCACCTCGATTTCATTTTCTTTGCGATTCAGGTTCCGTTTGGTCACGTATCTCCAGCAAATCTGGTGGTTTGAAGTTGATGGTGAGGTGGAATTCCCCTTTCCGCCTGGAAGCTATAGCGTTTTCTTCAGACTGCAGCTAGGTCGTGCCTGTAAGAGGTTTGGTCGCCGAGTCATCAACTCCGAGAACGTCCATGGATGGGATATAAAACCCGTAAGGTTTCAACTATGGACTTCAGATGGCCAGTATGCTACATCTCAGTGCACTTTGAACGAACCTGGAAAATGGTTTCACTACCATATGGGGGACTTCAACGTCGAGAACTCGAATTCGTCAATGAAGATTAAGCTATCGATGACGCAAATCGATTGCACGCATACAAAGGGTGGTCTCTGTTTAGACTCTGTTGTGATATATCCAAGTAAATTTAGGGAAAGGTTAAAGCACAAAGGGTTTTTAAAGTACTAATAAACCTATGTAGTTTAGAAGCTTATATTATATATATGGTTAAATCCACTCCCAGTGCAATCTTCTAGGTTTTAATGGTTAAGTTTAACTGTGGGAAATGAGAAAAATTTTGCAGAAAAAAAAATGGATAATTATATATATGGGATAAGATTCGGTTACACAGTGTAAAAGTTTTACACGTCTTTTATGTTGGGTGGATAAAACAAATGATTGATATTAACAATAAAATGTGTGAAGATTATCATCGGAAACAAATGGTTAATATTAGACATTCATTTCCTCTATCAAACAATCTAAAAAATGTGAGTGTGGTTAAGTTTTCTAGCTGGTTTTATGAGGGTCAGAGACTTGAAAGATTCAATTTTGTGCATAAATTTTGTTTATTTACTTTGCACTTTATTTTCTCTTTTGAGCAATATCTATTCGGATTTCAGAATGTGTGGGTATTTCAATTAAACGTCTAAATATCAATGTTCTGTTTCAATGATCAATACCTTGTTGATTCACGCATATTAGGCCATTTCATTTCAGTTCGTTGAAGCAATTTATCAAACACGTTATGATCAGTGCCAAAATCGTCAAAATAGAGTTAATCAACCATTCTTGTTTAAAATCGTGAAACTTTAGTTTCCCCTCCCCCAAAATTATTCCACCGTTCTCTGAATTCTTGCTCGAATGTCTGTCTTTGGTTGTTAGGCTCTCTTTTTCAAGTAGCTTCGTCGGTTTTAACAGAATTTTGATCTCTCTTTTGGCGTTGAGAGTCAGGTTTAAAGGTTCTACTCGATTTGAGAGGTGCTCGTATTTTCTTCCGATTCAATCGTCTTCATCTTCTTATTGGTCTTGAGGGTCTTCATCTGTTTCTTGCTTAATTCAGATTTTCTGGTCGCTGATGGTTTTGATTTTTGGCCTTTGTCGGCATTGGATTTTGGTCGCGGTTGGTATCTCTGCTGGCTCTTTGTCCTTGTTATCCTTTTTCCTTCGGGCTTTGGTTATGTTTCTCCTTGTTTAATGTTTCTCGATTTCGATGGTCCCGATTTCGTTAGGAACCAAGTCCCGCTTAGATTGGAATGGTTGCTGCCGACTCCAAGATCAGTGTGCTAGTTTTGGTTGCTCCATTCTCTTCTATGTTTAGAGTTGAGAAGTGCTCGTTAAATGATGGCTTCTCTCCCGATATATCCCTTGCTTCTAGTCCGGTTCATATAGTACCTTTGATGACAAGACTTATCTCTTTCGAAATGGGGAGCCTACTTCCGGATGGAACTCTCACAGAGGTGTCGCCTAATTGAGTTATAGATCGGTTCGTTGCTTCGAAAATCCTATTATGTCGCCTATTTGATGACAAGAACCTTTGAGGATTGTTTTATGGGACTTTATCGTTTTGTTTGTTATGTTTTTTTTCGAATCTTCCCTCACCCCTATATGGATGGTGACTTTTGTCTTGTCGGTTGTGGCAGCTTGGAGAACATGTTCTTGTTTGTCTCTAATCGTTTTTCTTGTTGAATGAATCTTAACTTTGTCAAAAAAAAATTATTCTTGTTTTCCTTGTACTCTTGTAACCCGAAACATTGAGTTTAACCTGACACTATAATCCGTCGACTTGAGTTCACATAGGATATCACTCAATTATTTGTGAAGTTACAAATATGTCACTTGATTATTAAAGCATATAATTGAGACACTCAATTAAAATTTAGTTACAATCGGGTCATTTTTCCCTTGAATTCAAATGGGTATCTAACCAGACTTGATATAATGATGGTTTTAGTCCTTAAAACTTATATATTCAATCAATTTGATTTTAATTCAAAACAATTAAATAAATTTAACCTTTCATATTTAAAAAATATATAACAATTTAGTCATTTTTCTTCTCCCAAATTGCTTGTTCTCAATTTATTATCATTCCTACTTGGATATCCTTGGTAACACGAACAACAAACTTGATATTTTCAATTAATCATATACATGTATATCATCATCATCATCATTATTTCTAACATTAAGTTTTGAATAATATTTTTGTTATCATTTTATTTAGATCTAGTAGTTCATATTAAAAAATATAAAATTTAATTATAAATAAATTTAAAAAATTATATATATAGAACTTAAAAATATATAATATATGCCAGACAATTATAACTATAAAAATATATATTTATATCTTCTTTACTTTTATAATATACGTTTTTTCAAATTATTTAAATGAACTAAAACCTCGCAGGAGTAGATACTAATTACAGACCTAACATTTAATTATAAATATCTTTACAAATATAAATTTATGAAATTAACGAGTTCAAATGAAGAATTCTATTGTTAACGGGGTATACAAGCGATTTGGGAGAAGAAAACGACTAAATTAATATATATATTTTTAAATATGAATGATTAAATTATTTTAAATTAAGACTAAATTGACTGAATATATAAGTTTCGATGATTAAAACTGTCATTATTGCAAGTCTTGTTAGATATTCGTTTAAATTTTAACATAAAAAGATCCAATTGTAACCAAATTTTAATTGAATGGCCCAATTATAATTTTTAATAAATGTGTGACATGTTTGTAAAAAAATGTCTATGAGGTTTGATTGATTTGGTTAAACTATCTTTAGATTGATTTGGTTATGGGTATTGAATATTAAATGATTTGGATTGGGCATAAAGTTTGGAACTCTAAACTCTATAACCTAAATTCTAAAACTAACCTTAAATTCTAAATCATCAAGTATAAGCCCCTAAATTTTAAATCCTAAACTAAACCCTTAAATCCTAAAACTAAATGGTAGGGGTGACCAAAAAAACGGAACCGATTCTAAAACACGAAAAAACCAAATTAAAAAATTTGATTTTGGTTCGGGTTTTTGTTTTTTTAAAGAAATTAATTCGATACGATTTACGGTTTTGAGACAAATCAATAATTTATATTATCATATTATATGTCATTTTAATATTTTATATTAAAAATCATATTTTATTTTATGAAGTTTAAGTGTTTAACTTGTTAGTATTAAAAAAGATACTATTATTATGTGTCGGTTTTTAAAAGTATATACTTTTTAACATATTATTAAAATTTATATTTATAATAAACAAAATAAAAAACCGTTGTTGAACTGAATTTTTCGGTAGGTTGAATGGTTGTGGTTTAGCGTCGAGAATTGAATGACCCGAACTTATCGGTTAACCGAAATAATTTTCTAATGGTTAACTAAATCCGGTTTTGTACACCCCTACTAAATGACGTGTGTAAACTAGTTTACGCTACATTTACAACATAGTTTTTTCTAATAAATAATAGATTAGACTATTCGGTTGGAAAACATGATGTTTAATAAAACGGAGAAATGTGTTAAATTTAAATTATAAATTTATTTAATATTTTGTTTAAAATTAAACTCGAAATATAATTAGGTTGTTTAATAAATATAAAATTTAAATGATAGTATAATTAAAAATATTTGTCATATTTATTTAATATGTATATAATTTTGAATTTCGGTATGAAAATATAAACTCTATTTAATAAAAAAATATTTATATAATTTTTTATTTAAAAAACCCAACTGATAAATGTAATTTATGGTTAGCAAACACGTTTAAATATTAAAACTATAAATCTTAATAAAGTTTTTAATCAATTAAAACACATCTTAAATCTATTTAAAACAAACTCGTTAATCAATTAAATCAACATAGTTTTAAGATTCATTAATTTACCTATTAGCAAATGATGCTTATATTGTAAGGGTAAAAACACAAATGGTCATTAAATTATTTAAAAATATATATAAAATGATCACCAAACTTTCAAAAGTTATATAATGAGCATTAAACTTTAGTTTTTGTTACAAAATGGTCACTAAGCAGTTAATTGTTGTTAACTGAGTGGCATGACAGTTACGAAAATTTGTATAACAACACATTAATCATCAATATTTACATATTCAATAAATTTAGACATCAATAATAAGGGTTAAAATATAACAAATTGATTGGATGTGTAAATATGGAGGATTAAATGTGTTATTCAAATTTTTGTAACCGTCACGTTATTCATTTAACAACAATTAACGATTCAGTAACAATTTCATAACAAAAATTAAAGTTTAATGTTGATTATATAACTTTTGAAAGTTTGGTGACCATTTTATATTTTTTGGGATAATTTAGTGAGTATTTGTGTATTTACCCTTCATTTTATATGTGTTCAAATCCTGCGTATTATCTATTTAATAAAAAAAATCAACACAGTTTAATTCTATCTCACTGGGCAAGGGTAAGGTGTGGCGGCTAAAATGTGACCAAACTAGAAACCGAAATTTTTACTAACTTGAAATAATATGTGTAATTACATAAATTTTTATTAATATGATAAAATTTTGTGTAAATTTTGCCTTAAGTAAAATCTTATATAACTACACAAATTCTTATATTATAACCTAAATTATTACTGTTTGAGAAAAATTTGTGTCAATTTTACCTTATGTAAAAATTTGTGTGCTTACTAATCGAATAAAAATTTATGTAAAAGTCCGTCTTATTTTAACTGCGCTCTAAAAGTACCCAACTCACCCGTTCGCAATTATTTATGATTTTTTTTTTTACATAAGCAATTATTTATGATTTTTTATGCACCCGTGAGCGTTGTTGATAGGAGATGATTTAATATACACTTCAAACTTATAATATAAGGAATCGCCAAATAGTTCAACTGTCAAGATACAATGGTTCATCATCATTATGATGAGAATTATTCATGGATTGAACTGGAAACGAGTTCAACATAAAATTTTATTGTTTCACACGTGATTTAATTGTAATTTTAACTTTTATTCAATTATGATTTTAAAATTATTACGTGTTTAAATATATTAAATTCAAGTCTTTTAATATATTATAACAACAACAACGATATTAGCAGAGCTCAATCTACTATATATTGAATAATCTAAAGGTGATTACAAGGTAGTATCTGTTCATACATATTTTTAACTCTTTGACAATACACATATATTTTGTAGACAAAATGATTTGAATTCGTGTCTCTTATGATTAATACTTGTTGGTTCTAATCTACTGTATATTTAAATGATTTTAAATTGGAAATTTTGTATGGGTAAAACTTTAATACTTAGGCTGTGTAAAACTAATTTTACACAAGCATGTGTATTTACACTATAAGAACCTAAATTCCTAACCTAACCCTAAAAAACCTAAACTCTAAACCCTAAACCTTATACTATAAATTCTAAACACTAACCTTAAATTCTAAACCCTATAACCTAAACTCCTAAACTAAAACCTTAACCCTTAAAACTAAAAGGCACGTGTAAACTAAAGTTTATACAGCCTGTGTATTAAAAATTTTCCCATTTTGTATTGCGCTTAATATACCATTTGGTAGCTGAATTTGTCATTTTTTTATAAAATGTGCTAATTGTATTTTTTAACCAATTTAATACATATATTTGTCAAACATTACACATTTGATGCATGAATTTTTCATTTTTACAAATATGGTACATGTATTTTTTTAACCAATCTAATACATATACTTGTCAAACGTCGCATATTTAGTACTTGTATTTTGTCAAATATTATGAAAATTTTATATTAAATAACTAAATTAACTTATTTAATTTATTTCAAATCATAACAAACTGTGACGTTCAATTTATATTTTGTTTTTTTAACAAATTCAAAATCTAATTATAATCCTACTTAGAGGGGAGGATAAGGAGCTCTAGGAGAAGGAAGGAAAATGCTCCTAGTGAGTCTAGAACTCGTGACTTATGAGAATATGAGGAAACAAAGACGAGCAGCTTAGCCAACCGACCAAATGTGCTTGCTCGATCTGTATTATGTTTTAGAACACTTACACTAATTAATAAATATGCATTAAATATGTGATGTCCGGATTAATAGTTGTCGAATTAGTGACCATAACTTTTCGAATGTCAAACCCTACCATGATTTCAGCACCCAACACCGCTCTCGAATTGGCTAGTACCCTATCTGGCTGTCCGCCGGATGATATCATCATCCTGGCAACCCAAGCGGGGTTGGAAAGACCTGGTTCCCTATTCTAAAGTCAGCACAGTCGTCAATAAAGAAAGGACATAGCGAGGGAAATCCTAATGGGGTTGAGAGCAGTGAGCAGATCCTAGTTGAAGGCATGGATACTACCATGGATGATGCCAATGAGGCAAATAAAACGTAGATTGGCAACAATGAGACAATCACACTAAACATGGATGACACGATACCAGTCACTGACTCGGTTCTAGTACAAGGAGGTGCAACCCCTAAACCATCCTTTTGTGACATACTTATGGCGAATACTAAAGCCAAAGTGCAAGCTAGTACCATAAGCAAGTTAGACATAGAAGTTCGAGAAGAGGATGTTCTTCTGGGAGATGATGGATCTATACTCGAAATTAGATTCTCGGATAGAGTTCATGATTCCATTGATTCCAAACTTGCAAACTCTGTGATTATTCGACTATTGGGCAAATCCATCGGCTACAGGGCTCTCCTGAACCGAACTCAGCCCTTATGGAATCCATCAGGTGATATGAATCTGATTGATCTAGATAAGGAATATTTCCTTGTGCTGTTTGCGCAAGTAGATGACTTTCATAAGGTGCTTGCGGGAGGCCCCTAGGTGATCTATGGGAACTATTTAACAGTATAGCCATAGAGTAGGGTTTTCTCTATGTTGGTTGAATATCCGTCTAAAATTGTGGTTTGGGTTCACATCCCTAAACAGCCCTACAGATACTACACTAAGATTCTCTTTAAGCATATTATGGCAGCCATTGGTCAGGTGGTCCGAATTGATTACAATACATCCGAAGGGAAACGTGGAAGATTTGCTCACCTTGCAATAATCATTAACCTTGATAAGCTCCTAAAGTCAAGAATTATTATTGATGGCCAACGCCAAGACATTGAGTATGAGGGTTTACCAACCATTTGCTTTAGTTGTGGGAAGTTTAGACACTCCAAGGAACTTTGTGGGCAAGATGATCATTCTAGTGGCCAACCCTTGCCGAGTCGAGAGGTAAGGAATCCTGAGGAACGCTATGGACCATGGATGCAAGTGGTGAATCATCAAAGAAAGGCACCTACAAATGGTAAGGCTCATGAGTCAAGGCCTAATGTGTCTAACGGGGATTTTGGAGGAGGCTCAAGGTTTGTGGTGTTAGAAGTGGTTCAAGAAGAAGAAAGGCTGCAAGCACCCCAAGTATCGACAAAGTCAGTCTCTAACGTGAGTGGCAGTGGCACTACGGTATCTAATGAAGTCCATGATAGCAAACTCCATGCAGAACCCAGTCGTCAAAGGATTGTATAACAAAGCTCAGTTTTGGTTATTGGTGCCATCCAACATGTCACATAGGGTCTTGTAGGCCCCTCGGCCACTAGTTTTGATACGCAGGGAAACACTAGACCATTGAGAGTTATTCAATCAGTTGCATCCAAGGACAAGGTAGTGCTGGTTACCACTTCCTTGAGGAGGGACAAAAATGTTGTTGTTCAAGTTGTAAACATAGAGGAGAGACAAGCTCTAAAAGAAAAGAATGGGCGTGTATTGCCTAGTTCCATCAGTGGTTCAATATCAAAAGGGAGGAGTAAGGGAAGTGTTGGAGTTAAAGGGGTGTAACGTACTGCTTTGAAACCAAAGAAACGAGATGACATGGGAACTTAATCAGGCCAAGGCTACGGCTATAGGTGAATCTGTGGTGACTCAGGTGGCTGCTACTAACTAGGATGGCAAGGTGCAATGGCGAGCTAATACGGTGTTTGAGCAGCCGAGTGGCTCGGATATGCATCTTTAAGCATATCATTTCTTCCATATCTTGTCTTTATGGTTAAGTTAATTTTTTGGAACTTACAGGGGGCTCTTCACACTGTTTCTAATAGATATTTCATAATGATGATTAGGAAACAAAGACCTGATGTGGTTGGTATAATGGAACCTCGTGTAAGTGGTTTGCTGGCTGATAACTTTATTCGGAGATCTGGTTTCGAATTTTCTTATAGAGTGGAGGCAAGGGTTTTTTTTGGGGTATATGGCTTATGTGGAGAGACTCAGTTTGCCTGGACATCCTAGCTATTTTGGGTTAGTATATCCATGCCCGTTGTTGTCCTAGTATAAAACATATATTTGATTTTGATATAACAAAGTGTTCAAGGACCAATTTGTAAAATTGGATAAATTTTTAAGTATTCAAAAAGTCTCACAAAATGACTAGGAATCAAACTTAAAATGTTTCTAAGTTAAAAATTTAAACCCTAAAATTTTTTCTAAGTATTTTTTATAATCAAATAACCAAAAATGCCCAAGCGTATCGATACACTTTTAGGTGTTTCAATACAATTTTTTTCTACTAAAAATTCATTTACAAAATCGTATCGATAAGGTTGATCTCATTTCGGTACGACTTTCATATGGGTTTGTGTTCTTGGTTATCTGTATCGATATGGGCTTACTTGTACCGATACGAGGTGATAATATTTTAAAAATCTTTGCAATAAATTTTATTACCGTTATTTGTCAGTTATTGGAATCACCAATCTTTGAAAATTGTTTACACCGTATTGATATATAACATGTTTTTCAAAGATTTTGTGAAAATTCTTTCAAAATTAAATTTTTTGTTCGAATATAAAATTATACGATATATTTCTCAACACTGTTTTTTAAATTTTATTGTACCAAAAATCCTTTTTATACTTGTGTATGATTTTAAACTATACTATATAGGTTTTTACAATACCTTGATCATTGGACTGTTCATTAGATCGAATGTGATGATTTGTGCATACATATTTTTTTGTTTGATTTTAATTTCAGGTTTTGTTATGGCTCCTAAGAAAGGAGCAAGAAGAGAATTGAGACAATCCTTAAATACCAATTCCGGCAATGATGGTACAAAACCCAACCTTTCCTATATTTTTCAAAATTGGTTTAATGAACCTCATTTTCCAAATGCAATGGCTCACTTTAAACAATACCAAGATTATAAAATTCGTCGTGAACGCACTGTTCCAATACCTGTTTTGTATTTCGAAAGGTTTCAATTTAAATACCTTGAGCTAATGCATCAATGGAGGTTTATGATTTTTTTAGTATACCCGGGACTTTATATCGAAACATTGTCCTTTTTTTTACTCAAATGCCAGTTGTATTTATAACCAAGCCAAAACCAAGGTTGTTGCTATTAAATCCTATCTCATGGGAAAGAAATTTCAAATTGATTATTTGATTTTAGCAAATGTTTTTGGCTTTAAGGATATTGGTATTGATAATAAGGAATCGTTGGGACACGTTCTTGGTGGCTCCGTGACTGTGCTTGATGCTCATGATCGCATCCTTCACCTTATGATCACTTGGTGGTTTCGCCCATCCGGTGGAAAATTCTCAACAATCCGCCAAGTCAATGACTTTTGGATTTGTTGCTTTCGTGAGGGTAAGCGTCCAAACCTTGCTCAAATTATGCTTGCGGAGATCGTCTTTCTTGTGCAACATCGTCATACAACTCTTGTTTCATCCTTCACTTATGGCACCACTTTGAGCTACTTGTTCCACAAGTTGGAGATTGATTGTTCTCATGATTTTGTCGAACCTCTCACCGAAATGATTGACGAGTATTCTCTCCACCGCGCAAAGTTCACATACTATAATGGAGAATGAGTCTATATTGCGGATCTCCCTCAAGATGCTCAACCCGCTCGGTGGCGGATCCTCAAATTACTCAAGCTTCCGTAGCCCAACCTTCCCTTGATGCTCTTATAGCTTATCTTGACGGGAAGTTTGCTTCCTTGGGCACTAGCATTGCATCTTTGGGCACTACCATGACCTCCGAATTTGCCACTATTGACACTCGTTTTACATCTTTGGAGGAAATGGTTACTTCCACGAGAATCACCAAGCTTCGATGAACATATCTCTTACCGTTTTTCATGGCGAATGGCTACAATCTCTTGGAACTAATGCCAATGATGAAGATAAGGATGATGATGAAGATGATGATGAAGACGCTCCTTAGGGATCTTGCATATCATATCATATCATATTAGGCTTAGTATTAAGCACCTATGTTATTTGTTTATGAACTCTTATGCTTTGGTTTATTTCCTTTGGTTTATGTTTTTAGGATTTGAGTTGGATTTCCTTATGTTGCTTTAAATATTTTATGCTTTGAACTTTAATAATATCTATGTTGTTTCCTTTAATGCTTGGAGTTATTGTTTATATCTTGCTTTATTTATATCTTATTGACTTTGATCTAACAAAAAGGGGGAGAAGTAAAAAATAGTTAGATTTTCAAAAAGTTTTTCTAAACTATACCTTTTAGTCTTAAAGAAAGGGGGAGTAGTTTTTAAACTTACTTAAAAATTTACTTTGTTTAGTTATATCAAAAAAGGGGAGATTGTAAAACTTATATTTGATTTTGATATAACAAAGTGTTTAAGAACCAATTTGTAAAATTGGATAAACTTTCAAGTATTCAAAAAGTCTCACAAAATGACAAAGAATCGAACTTAAAATGTTTCTAAGTCAAAAACTTAAACCCCAAAAGTTTTTCTTAAGTATTTTTATACTTAAATAACAAAAAACGCACAAGCGTATCGATACATTTTAAGGTGTTTCAATACGATTATTGATTACTAGAATTTCATTTACAAAATCATATTAATATGATTGATCCCGTTTCGATACGACATTCATCTGAGTTTGTGTTCTTGGTTATCTGTATCGATACGAGCTTACTCGTACGATACGGGGTGATAAGATTTTAAAAATCTTTGCAATAACTTTTATGACTATTATTTGTCAGTTATTGGAATCACCAATCTTTGAAAATTGGTTACACTATATCGATACACCCTCTAGGCGTACTGATGCAATTTTTCTTGGACTTTTTCCTCAGATTCTAGTGAGCTAAAACCGTACCGATATGGCTATACCGTATCGATATGCCTATGTTTTTACACTATACTCGTTTCGATGCACCCTTAAATGTATCAATAAACCTTTGCACAACAATTATTTCTTCTTATGGCAGGTGCCGATACGGCTCCTCATATACCGATACGGTAGGTTACCAAACAACATTTATTGCAGAAAGAAAGCAGCCCAACGACTCTATTTATGATCTCAACCACCTAAACGGTTAGAAATCAATGAAGGAATATAAAATCAAGTCTCCAAAGTTACAACAACAAGAATTGAACATCCATTTATTAACTTTCAAGCATTCAAGCACAAATCCAACACTTTGAGCTTATTAGAGTCAAATCCTTTGTAACCCACTTAAGTGAGCAAATTTTTATTTCTTTCTTTCAAGTTTAGGTTGAGTGAAATTGTATTTGGGGCAAATTATTCACCTTTGAGAGGTCTTTCTTTATTTGTCATTCTTTCTTGTAAAGTGAGTGAACTTGATCAAGTTTTGGGTAGAAAACTTTGATTTTTATAACGGTTTCCTCCTAAGCCTAGAAAAGGGGAAGAATTTCTTAGTGAAATTGTTTGAAATCCTTAGTGGGGAGCTAAGGTAGTAGATGTAGAGTTTTTTAGAAGCTTGAACCACTATAAATTCATTGTGTCACATTTTTCATTTATCCTTTTGCTTCCCTTCAATTTTAAAAGTGCCAATTCACCCTCTTGATCAAATTGAGTTGTTTAATCATCCCAACACCTAGGTCTGGAGTGCAGAATTTCTTTGTAACTGTCGTATACGCTAGCTCAAATGAAAGTAAGAAGCGTTACCTATGGAGTGAACTAAAAGCTTTAGAACCGGAATTGGGTTATCCATGGGCAATTGGTGGGGATCTGAATGTAATTGGTAGTCGATTGGAATGTCAGGGAGGTTCTCATCGAAGATCAAGTGTTTGCCAAAGGTTTGGGAATTTCATGTTTGAAGCTGGGTTGATTGATATGGGGTTCAGTGGTCCGAAATTCACTTGGCAACGAGGATCGCTCTCTCAACGATTAGACAGATGCATTTGTAATGCTAATTGGTTTGCCATCTTTCCTCGCTTTGAGGTCTTTCATTTGCAAAAAATGGGTTCTGACCACCGCCCTCTCCTCCTTAATATGAGATGTGATAGTGATGTTCGACAAGAGAGGCCTTTTAGATACATAGTCGCATGGAATGAGCACCCAAACTTCTCTAATCTATTGAAGAGTACTTGGAATGCAAACAGAGATATCCATGGCAACATTCTAGACTTTCAACAAAAAAGCCGTACATGGAGCATGGAAGTTTTCAGTCACATTGGACGCCGGAAAACATTGCTCTTCGCTCGCCTAAAGGTATCGAAAAGACCCTTGAAACATTGCATTCACCTGGCCTAATGGAACTTGAGGTTGAATTGAAGCAAGAATTGGACATAGTACTTGAGCAAGAGGAGAGACTCTGGAGACAAAGGGATCGAGCAAATTGGATTGAGAATAGGGACAAAAAACACTATCTTCTTCCATACGGTCGCCATGTCACGTCGCAAGCGCAATACTGTCCGCATGCTTTGCTTACCAAATGGCTTGTGGTATGATAATCCCACTACTTTAAAAGATCATGCAATTCAATACTTCCAGCAACTCTTTACCAGTGAGAACCGAAACAATAGTATTGTAGACTTGGCGTCCAATTTTTATCAATTTAGAGAAGAGGAGCTTCGACCACTTCTCATGGATATTTCAGATGAGGAGATTCGAAATGTGGTGTTTGGTATGGACCCATTGAAATCGCCTGGAGTAGATGGGTTACATGTTGCTTTCTACAAAAAGAATTGGGAGACAGTAGGAGATTCTGTTGTTCAAGTTGTACGTCAATTCTTTATTGAGGAAAGGTTGGATGACTGGCTCAATTAGACCCTCATTGTATTAATTCCGAAAATGGAAAATCCAGAATTTATTTCACAATTCAGACCAATCAGTCTCTATACGGTGCTCTACAAGATTATTACCAAGGTTATAGTTTTCCGACTAAAACTTTTTCTGCCTTAATGGGTGTCGCAAACCCAAGCGAGCTTTGTGCCAGAAAGATAAATTACGAATAACATCATCCTAGCTTAAGAGGTGATGCATTCTATGGCTATGAAATATGGGAAGAAATCATGGATGGCGATAAAGATAGATCTTGAAAAGGCGTATGATCATCTCGAATGGGACTACATAGAGGAAACTTTGTTTGCTATGGGGATTCCGGCGAAATTGATTAGGCTTATTATGATTTGTGTCCGCTCAAATTCTATGGAATGTGACTTTGACTGAGCCTTTCAAACCAACAAGAGGAATAAGGCAAGGGGATCCACTCTCTCCTTATCTTTTCATTCTCTGTATGGAGCAGATTGATTTTGGGACTTGGAAACCTATTCATCTCGCTAGAAATGGACCAGGGTTGTCTCACATATTCTTCGATGACGATCTGGTTCTATTTGCTTTCTCTATGATGTAAATGAGTGTTCTCAAGAATGTTATGGAGTCATTTTGTGGGAGTTCGGGCCATAGGGTTAGTGTTGCGAAAACACAAATCCATTTCTAGCATAATTATCTGTCAAGCTTAAAAATGAGTATTGCATAAAGCTTTGGATTTGAGGAGGTCCAAGACTTGGGGAAGTACCTTGGCGTACCTTTGTTGCACAAGAGGGTTACCAAGGCAAAATATTCTTACATACTTGAAAAGATGAAAACCAGATTATCAGGATGAGCGGCCAAAACATTATCTTTGGCGGGGCGGTTTACTCTTGCGCAAACAGTCCTTCAGGCAATCCCAATTTATGTAATGCAGTTTTCATGACTACCAAAAGGGGTCTGTGACGAGATGGAAAAGTTGATACGAAGATTCATATAGGGCTCTCAATTTGGTGGCTCAGGATTAGCTCTTGTTAAATGGGATTCGATGAAAAAACCAATTGAGGATAGAGGTTTGGGATTTAAAAATCTAATGCAACAGAATAAGGCTTTTCTCCTCAAAATTGGCTTCCAAGTTTTGACAAGCAATGATAAACTGTGGGTCAAAGTACTCAAAGCAAAATATAAGGTTGAGGATGGCATGCCTCTTGAGGTGCGTCGAAGCACATGTTCTTGTTTATGGCGGGGTGTATGTAGCATTTGGGAGGATCTCAAGGAAGGTATTAGTTGGAATATCCGTGATGGGAGAGATGCTGATTTTTAGTATGATAATTGGCTCGAGTCAAAAGGCAAATTGGTGTTTTCATGTCTTGCGAGTGATCCCCCTATGCCCATGGCGGTGTACGACATGGTTTCTGCTTCAGGGACGTGGGATTGGGATCGATTTTCTCATTTGCTACCTCCGCGTATATTATATGCAATAGCAGCAGTCCGACAACCTCAAGCTAATCTAGGGCCTGATGTGACTGGCTGGCGATGAGAGTCGGACAGATGTTTCTCTTCTAAATCTGCATATGCTGCACTTAGCGGGGAAATAAAGGGAGATGATCAAATTCAATGGACGAATGTTTGGAGACTGAAAGTGCCACAACGAATTGAATTGTTTACTTGGTTAGCCCTTCACCAGAAATTGCTCACGAATGTGGAACGCACTCGTCGCCATTTAACAAACTTGGAGACTTGTCCAATATGTAATAGAGGCCCGTAAACTGTGGAACATGTCTCACGATCCTGTTCGCCTGCACGCAACTTGTGGATGAGGGTTGTTAGACTAGATAAATTGCATAATTTCTTGTCATTGCCTGTTGAAACATGGTTGTGAATAAACTTGACTGATTTTGTAGATTTTGATGTCATTGGGGGTAATTGGGGTGCTCGCTTCTCAATTTTTTGCTGGCTGCTTTGGAAGCAAAGATGCAGTTTAGTTTTTGATGCGAATTTCATTCAGAAGGATGATCTACTATCTAAGGGTGATCGATTGGTGAACGAATGTATGCAAACCTTTACTACTGTGAGTGATCACAGGAATGCCACTGCTCATACATTGTTAGCTTGTCAATGTCCACCGGCAGGTTGGGTGAAGGCTAACTGTGATGGTGCAAGGAAAACGACTGATGGTTCCGCGACTATTGGGGGTGTTATCCTTGATGACAAGGTTAACTGGCTCTTTGGTTTCACTAGAAGTATCGGTCGCTGCTCTGTCCTCATTGCTGAGTTATGGGTTGCCCACGATGTTCTAGTACATGCTTGGAATGCTGGTTATAGAAGGGTGATTGTGGAAACCGATAACACTGAGGTTGTTCGCATCTTTGATGGCACATCGAATGCCTTGGCAAGCAGTGGCCAGATCGCTGCATTGCTTGAGTTGGTTGATAGAAACTGGATTGTAGAAGTCCATCATATCTCACGAGAAAGGAACCTGGTAACAGATCGACTCGCGGCAATGAGCCGCGCGAAACCACTAGACGGTTATGTGTACTGTTTTAGTTGGCTCCAGCAGAAGTGGTTGAACTCGTGCGAGATGAAAGTGCTAGTTAGCTTCCCATAGCTTTCTTTGTTCTGTATTACCCAAAAAAAAATGTGATGTCCTATAAATACAAATATCAAATTAATTAAAAAAATACACATATAAAGTTTGTAACAATAAAAAATTCGAGTATCATATACCATTTGAAAAATATAAGAATCAAAATGGTTAAAACTTAAAAATACAGTACCATATCTTTGAAAAATGATTGTTTCATGTACTCAATAATATATTAAGCCTTTGTATTTTTTAATAAAGGATTAATATAGCTTTTGATATTTGACTGAAACTTTTCCATTGACATAAGATTTTTTTTGGTAAGCAGATTTTTTTTAATCATCGACATTTAATTTATTGATCGATCAATCCGAATCAGATTTTACATATGTTCATTAGAGGACAATCTTTCTACTCGAATTTTTCATTCATAATGTCAGAATTTGAGCTTCTGATCTTGCTTAAAGGACATAACACATCATCCCGTTATACCAATTGGTGATTGATAGGTATTTAATTTTTTTTGTTTAACTAACGGTATCCAAACTATTTGTTTATTAATACGGATCGGATACAGTAGAGGCTTATTATGGGATGACCCTCCCAACCTAATTGCCTTCATTCACAATATTATAATTCAAATATCTGACTTTACTTAAGCGATCTAGTATCTTATCCCATTAGATCAACTAATCGTTGGAAAAAAAATTAAATATTAAATGCCTAACATTTTTAATACACATGCTTAGTTCCGATTGATTTATAGTTATTATTTTAACATCATTGACATTATTTTAAGTATAAACACATAATTTTAAAAAAAAAAATTAAAAATATAATTGCAATAAAAAATAAGAAGTCGAGTATCTAATTAGAGCCAAAAATATTTTTTAAATTACAACATAAAAAAAGTTAATTAGAAAATAGTTAGGTATCTAACTGCCAAAAGAATTTGATACCAAAATTAAATTTAACCCTTCTATAAAATATATTTAAAATCAGTCCACGTGATTTTCTCCGGGAAAAGTGAAATATAAGGTTCGGTGGATCCCCCGCTGTGTTAGATGTCAGCCCTTCTTTTAGCAGACGTACACGTGGCTTGAAAAGCAAGTGCAAAGTGGAAACCAATGGTTGAGGTCATCAATTGAGCACCGTTTCTCATATCTCGCGTTTTTTTCTCGGTTTGCGATAAATTCACCACCTCATTATATCGTGTCCATTCTCTCCGCCACTTAGAATAACGATAAAAAACACAATTAACCACCGATTAAGTATAATTTGGCTGATATTATCGTTATTATAACTGTAGAAAAACGTTAAATTAAGTATGTTTAAATGTATAATATTTTTTTAAGTCGTGAACGATAATAAATCTAAATAATATAAATATTATATAATGAATATTTATACTAATTTTTATAAGAATGTATATATATATATTTTAAAAAGGGAATTACTAGTCTATATCCCATTAAAAACCTTCTTAAAATTTAGGTGAAAAAAATACATATGCTAATCGAAACGAAAACTAACAAGTACCAACACACAAATGCCAACTACAACCGAAATGAACAAGCAAACTACAGTTGCATTACATGAAAAAACGCGCAAACATTCACACAATGCCTACCACAGGCAACCCCTTGCACCCTCTGGTTGCGTCGAACTTGCATGGTCAGTCCGCATAATAGTTATTTTCATTTCGCTCTTATTTCGCATAATACAAAAATAAATAGATTAATGATATATAGTCATTTATATGAATATTTTTATTTTGAGTGTTTAATATTAGGAAAAAACTTTGATATACAAGCCGTGTAAATTTGCCTTTTAGTTTTAGGGGTTAGGGTTTTAGTTTAGGTTTAAGGTTTAGGGGTTTAGGTTGTAGGGTTTAGAATTCAAGGTTAGTGTTTAGAATTTAGGGTTTAAGTTTAGAGGGTTGGGTTTAGTTTTTTACGGTTATGATTAGAAATTTAGGATTTGAATTTTTATAGTGTAAATACACAGGCTTGTGTAAAATTATACAACATATGTATCAAAGTTTTACCCTTAATATTAATAGTTATTATTTTTTTATTATTTGAAATATTAACATCTAAAAATAAAAGTTTAATAATAAAAAATTAAATAAATAATATTTTAATATTTATATAAATATTTTTACAAAAGATAAAATAACATTTTCATGATTATTATATTAATATAAATAGTATTTTACAATATATAAAATCAATATCATTAATCTTTAAATAGTGAATATATATTTTCTGATACATTTAATATAATATAATATTTAGATTAGAAAGATCATCCTATCGTGCGCTTTTGTAGTACCCAATTTAAATTAATTAAACAATAAATTAAATAATCTAATAGTTAAACAAAAAAATGTTAATATAATACTTTATTATTATAAAATAACATGATAGAGGAGCAGTTCAGTATCTTTGATTCCATTTTCTCGAGATAACGATTTTCCGAGAATTTTCAGATAAAATCCCCACCAAAATAAAATTTGTTGCCGTATAAATGGGAAGCTTTGATCTCGATTATTGACTTTAAATGACTCCCTCCATGTTCATCGTGTTTTTTTCATCTTTATAAATCCCAGTTTCCTACCATTTTCCCAGAACAGAGAAACAAACACGAGCCAAACACTCCACAGATCTCTCCGTCTCCCCTAAATCTGACGCATTAACCCTTTTAAGCAAGGTGGAGAGAGATATCTAAAAGAGAAAGTCTTTTGAAGAAAAAAGAATACTTTATTTTTGATACTTTACTTCTTCTACTAATGATGAATTCTAGCTTTTCTTGGTAATAAAATAAGAAATGAAGCCGTTATTTGAATACCCTTTTTTCATCTGTTTTATGGGATTTGTCCAGTTTTTTCATTGAAGGGATAGGGTGATTCAATTTATTTTCTCGGGGATTTCAAGTTTTTAGTATGAAAGGAGAGGATCAAGCGAGGTTTTTGTTTGGGATTCATCTTACGGATAGGCCAAAATGGCAACAGTTTCTTATTTGTTCATCTGGGTTCTTCTTTGGCTACCTTGTTAATGGCATTTGTGAGGTTTGTTTTCCTATCATTTACTTAATTATTTAAGCAATTGTGCAAGAAAGTTTTCATTTTTATTGTTGTTTTGAACCAGTCACTTCATTTGCAATGGTTTCTTACTCTGCATGTGATCAATTCCCAGCCATGCATGCCTGGCTTTTTTCTATCCTTTTTCTGGGTTTTTGTTTGGTTGCTGAGAAAATTATGGAAAAGGAAGAGACTAGAGAATTGAGAAACTCAAAAAGTGTTTCATTTATTTGTATTTTTCTTTTGTTTGGTTGTCTAAAGTTGGCAGTAGGTTGTTGAAACAGGTTTCAACTTCAAGTTGTTCCTCTGTTTGGTTAATATGGTAAAAAATGATTTAATGAATACAGTTTACTGTTTTATTGGGTTAAAATCTTCATTTCATTATAAAGAAAATCCCATTTCAGTGTGATGATTGATGTGTTATTTTGCTTGTTTGTAGGAATATGTATATAATAGGCTTCAGTTCAGGTACATTCATCATCAATTTCCATTGTTATATATATATATATATATATATATACTTGAGATTATACTTGGAGTTTTGTTGACTTAAAATCATGCAAATGTTTCAGTTATGGATGGTATTTCACTTTTGTACAAGGATTTGTTTACCTGATATTGATAAGGCTTCAAGGCTTCACTATGAAACAAATAGTGAATCCATGGAAAACATATGTCAAACTCTCTGCTGTTCTCATGGGTTCTCATGGATTAACCAAGGGTTCTTTGGCTTACATCAACTACCCTGCTCAAATCATGTTTAAATCTACCAAGGTAGCTTACCATTCAATGAATTTTTATAAAACAAATTGCTTGTTACTATCCTTTCTTTAGCTAAATAAAGTTCAATCTTCTTTAAGAAGTTGATCGGACTCGGATTGTAACCGGACATGGATATATGGAAAAACTTTAGAAAATATTGAACATATCCAAGTAACATATGGCTTTTTCTTTGTTCTTTTTGGTTCTAACATGTTAGCTTATATTCCATTGAATTTTAGGTGCTGCCGGTTATGATTATGGGTGCATTCATCCCTGGGCTGAGAAGGAAATATCCGTTTCATGAATACATCTCTGCTTTGCTTCTTGTTATTGGTCTCATCCTTTTCACCTTAGCCGATGCTCAAACGTCTCCTAATTTTAGCATCATTGGCATTTTAATGATTTTGGGTGCTTTGGTTATGGATTCCTTTCTGGGGAATTTTCAGGAAGCAATTTTCACCATGAATCCAGATACTACTCAGGTAAGCCATAGAACTTTCTCGTTTCTATTTGAACCGAAAGCAGTTGCTAATATGTTACCTATAATTTAATGTCGTATTGCATATTTATTCATTTTCGATTACAGATGGAGATGCTGTTTTGCTCGACAATAGTTGGGATTCCTTTCTTAGTTGTTCCAATGATTCTAACGGGCGAGCTCTTTAGGGCCTGGAATTCTTGTTCTCAGGTATATTGCATACCCCTGCCAGCGGCCATGGCCATTAGTGCTTAAGATGACATTTTACTATGCGACTTAAACAAGAAAATACCCGTGTTTGACATATATCATTCTACGACCGTATTGAGTATTTACATGCTTAGCATGTACTCATATTCCACACTCACAATCGGAGTCTTACTAGCATAGCATAGTTTAGTAGACTATTCTCTATTTACATTCTCCCGAGACCAAGAAAGTTCAGTTTTTTTTGAGTGGACCGAGCAAATAACCCCTAAAGTACATAGGCAAATGTACACAGGCATTTAAAGGCCACCGGTATTATTCTACTTGCATTCATCTTGTTTTTTGCTCTTTTGGCTCGATCCCTAAAAAACTTGCCATTATCTCTTGTTGCTATAATGGATGTTTGATTTATGCCGATGAATTGCAGCATCCTTACGTGTATGGAGTGTTGGTGTTTGAAGCTATGGCCACATACATTGGTCAAATGTCGGTCTTATCCCTTATTGCCATCTCTGGTGCTGCTACGACTGCCATGGTAAATAACAACATATTTGTAATTTCATTTAAGATATATTGGTTCTCTAAAAGATCCATTTCCAAACTATTTCACAATCTCATTTAGTTGCTGGTTTTCTTGTTTCATCTGCTTGCAGATTACTACTGCTAGAAAAGCTGTCACTTTGTTGCTGTCATACATGATATTTACAAAACCTTTAACCGAACAGCACGGATCTGGGCTGCTGCTCATAGCCATGGGAATCATATTAAAGATGTTTCCAGATAGTAAACCGGCACCCCGGATCCCGACATCAAATGTAAATGCCAAGCATCATCCGGAAACCTCTTCCAACGAAGCGGAAAGTGTAGAACTTGAAGAAGATGAGGAGAAAAAGCCCTTGGTCTGATAAATAAGGTGAAATTATTCATCTTCTTTTTTCTTTTTTGTTTATTTCCTTGTAGAACCCCACTGCATTATAGGCCGCTACTGCCATAGCGTGTAGGATACATGTAACTGATGTTAAATTGACTACTACTGTCTTTGAAAAATAATGAATAATAATGCAATCTTATTATGCATTAGTTTTTTCGTTGGAAACTCGGAACTTACAAATGAAAATAATGGATCAAAAAAGTTTCTCATGCTACTCTGTACCTTGTTAGAGACGAATAAGTTGTGTTGTGTTTTGTGCGATGATTCTTTTCGACACACAGAACACAACAGACTTAAGCAGGCAGATTTCTCTTAAAAACTGAAGTCCGGAATTCGAATTCCGGTATCTGTAACCCTTTTTCTTTTACCTGATTCTCAACACCTAGGCCTTGTTTAAGAAGAAAATCAAAGTTGCCAGTTTTATAGTTTCTTCCATCTGTTTGCTCCCTTGTACCCAACAGTATGGTCAATCTTTGCATAAACACTTTCTAGCAATAAGTGATGGTCTAAGTGATGGTGCAGTAGGAACATGAGTGCAGGATGCCCATCGGATTACCGATTCAGTCACGCAAGATCACTTCAGTTCAAAGTGATTGAACTCACCAAGATGCCCGGTATCCGGTAAGTTTGTTCCACAGGAACCGAAGAAATCTGGCAACACAGATGTGTTTGCTAAGCTAGATTCTGAGGAGTGAGAGAGAACAACAAGTCAGTATAATGTTACATTAGATAATCATCGATTCCATGCAAGAACAAAATGAAAACACAATTACAATGTACCAAACGTTACTATAATACCAAGTAACAACAACAATAAAAGAAATGTAAAAAGGAGATAATAATATCAAGTAATAACAATAGAAGAAATGTAAATAGTAGATAAGAAGATAGGTTTCGGTAAGGAATAAAGCAAAAGAAGAGGGAAGTAATTGCAGCTAAATGTTTAACAATTTTCTATAGAGCCTATCGGCTTATTTATATTTATAATATTATCGTCTAATTAATCTAAAAATTAACTAATTCAAGTGATTTTATTCGCATGAAATTTTTCAGTTCATAACATTACTTCCGCCTTCAACAAAACCTTGTGCTCAAGGTTCCAAGATGAGTGTCTCCGGCAGCACAATGGTTCAAATAGTGAACTACGACTTCTTCTAGATCATTACCCGGTTGTAACTTGGAGGATGGGCTTGTAAATACCCCTTGTTAGGACCTTGTTGCTAGCAGTAGTGAATCCTGTACTTCGTACTATAACTCCATGTTTTCTCACCATTAACAAAGTGTCTCTTCGTCCTATAATTCTGCAACAACTGCTCAACACCCATAGAGACTCCCCCAATTGCAGCAAATGTCATATTCCCATCATCTTAAGCGTTCTCACAAGCCCTGATATGGTAAGACTTCTCTCAACACGAGGAACATCATACCATGTAGATCGGTAGTTAGTTTTTATTGTTGAAGTGTTATCATCTGAAGACTCTACAACCATCTTCTTATTTGATGAAATCGGAGAAGAGAAAGTGAGAGAGTTTAACTCAAATATTTTCTAACAAAAACAATCCATCACGGCATATAGAAGTAACCATCTTCCATGTCGAACTAGGTCTGAAGTGGATGGGTAGGAAGCTGCCATTCATGCTTCCTCATTTTCTCTTGAAATGCTGACGCCCTATAAAAATCTAAAACTGTTCCACCTTGTCCAAACGCAACCATAGGTTTTCCTCTGGGATCAAAAGAAATGATATGACTTATCCTGAAACTATTATTGATTAGGATCTCCACTCGATTATGTTGCCAAACACCAATCCAAGAGTACAGAAAACAAACAAGTACAGAAGCGATATCGGACAAATATTTAGCTAACTCGTCTGTATTTATAATTGTATTAAAATAAAATACATTCTTTGACTCTTTATCTGAATAAATCGTAGATGTTGAATTACTACTAAACTTGTCGGTAGTGCTCCCTTACCTCTCGCAAACCTTTCATTAACTGTATTTCGCTCATTGTCGTGTATATTCTATTTCATGCCTTGTGCCCCTTGACCGCCAACACCAGTAACTTGCAATGGTGACTGCCGCTCAACTCCAATAACTTGATCATATGACTCCTTATCAACACTATATGCGCCAATTACCTCGATATTCTTGCTCTTTTGAAACTCATCTCTAATGTTGTACTAAATCGGCTGATCGTCAATTTTAGTATTTTTTTTGTGTGTTGACAATTCGTCGAACGTTTGATAGATTATTGGACTTGGATTGTCTCGACTTTGAAAATTAGTTTCCTTTGGTGTTGGCAATTTGTTAAACACATGGTGATCATTTGTGTTTTGATTGTCAAACCGAGAGTTGATTGAGAAGGATCGATGGTGAAAGAAGAGATTGTCTCGCAGCTCCATCTCGAAAATAGTAAATCGCTTTCGGATGGCGTCCATAAAATTGTTCTACTGTTTAACTGTCGCCACCTTTACATCAATCGAAATTATTTCTTAACTATCCCTCTTATGAGAAAAAGACGCCATAGTTATCCGGTGATCCTCAGTCTTATAGAAATTAAAAAAATTATGGGCTGTAGTGATCCATTCTTTTAGGTTCTACCCAGTAAATATAGAAGTTCTATATCTAACTCTCAATGAGAGCACCAATGTAACAAATGTCACTACAATATGAAATAATAACAATAGAAAAATGTAAAAAAAAATATAAAAAAAAGAGAAAATAAGTTCCAGTAAGAAACTTTGGATCAAAAGAAAAGGAAAGTAGTCGCAGCTAAATGTTTAACAATTTTCATATCTTTTCTTTAGAGACTCTTGGTTTATTTATACTCGCAATATTATCATCTAATTAATCTAAAAATTAATCAATTCAAGTGGTCTTATTCGCATTATAATTTTTAATTCATATCATACTTCCATATTCGCGTTGCATTTAGTGGTTTAACGTCTGAATTCGGATCGAAGAAAGTAAAGCTCGGCATCAATAGAAATGGAGATGAAAACAACTCTGCTGCACTTGATTGACAAAAGCTTGTAGATGAAAAACGCTCGAAGTATAACTTACAAGCAAGGACTGCCATTTTCATCTGTGAAAGAAAAAGATATTTGCCATTAAAGTGATCCATCACAAAAGCTATGAGCTTTATATATAAGAAACCTATAATCTTGATTTCTTTCGATGAACAGTGTTGAGGAAGACCATCCTCCTACCTTCAACCTCTATGCAAACAACTGTCTAATGTTAGTCAAACACCGATCAACAACGACCGTTAACGACGGGTTAATATTGGAAAATAATTAATTTTTGGGTAAATTATACTAAATACTATTAAACTTTTAGGTGTGATTATAATGACTAAAATTTAAGAATTTATTTCTCCTTTTCGGTGTCTCTTTTTATGTTTCAACAATAAAAAGTTAATTTTTAAGTCTTAATTTTATATTTTAAATTTTTAAACTTTACATCTTAAAAATCTACCATATTTCTAATTCTCAATTCTCTGAATCTTAATCTTAAATTTAAGTTTTAGGATGGAGCACTAAAAGGCATACAGATCAAGGGCAGGTGATCTTCATTCAAAATTTGATATTATTTTAATTTAAATTTCAATTATATCATTGAGTCAAGCCTAAATTAAAGTTTAGTGACAATGTTATACACTTTGTACGCAAACCGATTTAGCGATTTGAATCTGGATCTTTTATAATGAATATCATTATCTTTTCTGGGACAACTTGTTGGGTTCTCGTTCAGTGTAAAAATAGGTCACACATATATATATATAATATGGGCAATTTAATACCAAAATCTTTAATATATTATATGTATTTACACTTGGACAAAAATATTTAGCATAGTATTTTTAACATGTATTGTGATAAAAGCGTTGATGAAATATTTAATTGTTATGAATATCTTTATTTATGGTGGATATCCACATATTAAACGATACTTTAATGTGCTTTAGTATTAGGGCTTAAGACCTATTAAAATTAGGGTTTCCATCTTATACCTATAAATATAGAGTTTGGAGAAAGTATTGCACACAACTTTGCTTTGAGAATATAATACAAGTCTCTCTCTTTGTCTCTCATCTTATTCTTGTTCATCTATTTTGTTCTTGTTCTTTACTTTATTCACAACATGTTATCAGCACGATCTCGCTCAATAACCGTGGTTCTTGTCGGCAATTCCCAAAAAAGATTTCAACAAGATATTGGTGATTACATCTACTATATATTCAACTTAACTTAGAAATTCTGTTATGTTTTGTTTATTTGTATATTGATATAAAGATTGATTAACCACTCTTATATTGAGGTCAGTGTATTTTGATATATTGTTCGATTATTATTTCATTCTTATATTTTGAATATTTGACCAATTACCCTTAATTATTTGTCACTTTTTCTAAAATTTATTTCTCTCATATTGATTTTCCCTCGTAGCAGCAACGTCTATAAATAATATAGACTTCTCCATGCTCGGGTTCGCAATAGTAATACAAAGGAAACAAGAAATTTTTTAGTATTTTACTAGAAGTAGAAAAAGGAAATTTTGGTTCTTACATTGCAAAAGGGTTGTGCGAAATTATGGGGATAAGGCTTCCCTTGCTCTCAACTCTGGACCAATGCTTCTCGAAGTAGAAGGCTTTAATTATGGAGTTAGAAAATTATGTCGTATACTTATTAATATACCCTTATAATTAAAGATCAATATTTATTTATGTTATTTTATTGATTAAAGTTGATATTTTTAACCGTATTTTGAGTTTTACATGACATCTTTAAATGGCTTGGAAAGAGCTATGACTTAAAAAGATTATGATGAGTTGCCTTGGTAATGTATATCTCTATTGTCCTCGTGAGGAAAATCAATATCAGTAAACTCTATTTTTATTTTTATTCTTTAAATTACGATTTTAAAGTGTAATAAATTATGGTGATTTATGTTCTCTGTTTTGTTGGTTTAATCTAAGTATATTGGCTGAACTTCTCGTTCTGCGAGGCTATTGGTCTCAAAGAAGGTTTCTAAAGGACCTTGTGAACTGGTTTAACAATGCCACGTATGAGGATTAAATCTTTAGAATAATCTGCTCAAAATAAGGCTAGAGCCATTGTACTTCTTTGCGGTCACTTTCATAAAGGGTTGAAATATGAATATTTAATGGTGAAAGATCCTCTTATTCCTTGAAATAATTTAAAGGAACGATATAACCATCATAAAACTGTTATTCTACCTAAAGCTTAATATGGTTGGTTGCATATGAGATTGCAAGATTTTAAATCAGTAAGCGAGTATAACTCTGCTATGTTTCGAATTACTTCACAATTGAAGTTATGTGGTCGAAAATTATTGATGAGGATATGTTAGAAAAAACATACTCCACTTTTTGCGCAAATAATGTTGTCATCAAACACAATATCGTGAAAATATTTTAAAGGCCCATAGGCTCCACTCTATTCCCTAAAGTGAATGTAAGATTTTATAATAGAAAAAAATAAATGTCACATTAGTAGTTGGATCATGGTCAAGGCTATGGCATATATATTATGGTCATTTTGAGAATAGTTATACCCACCATAAGTGGAACAATAAAGATGTCAATAGTGTAAAATATCATTCCAAGAAAGAGGAATTTATGTGTTATATATGTGGCAATTTAAATCATTGGCTTTGTATTTGCCGAACGCCGAAGCATTATAGACCTTTATCCACAATCATAAATGATAAAGGAAAGAAAATATAAACAAATTTTGTTTATGGTGAAAATAATTATGGCGTTTTTGGTCCAACTCAATTACATATTGTTGATTTCCTCATAAACCTTGAAGGGAATAATTCACCATTTATTTTATTTCCCTTATAACCTCTAAAGAAAATAATCGATCCTTTATTTATTTTGTTTTATGTTAATTTGTTTTATTTATTATTTATTTATGTTAATTTATTTTATGTTAATTTGTTTTATATATTATTTATTTACGCTTTATGTTAATTTATCCTTTGAAGAATATGATTACTTTCGGAATAAAATATGCAATGAATTGTGGCGATTTATGCTTAGCAGACAGTGCAAGTACTCATACTATACTTAAGCATACGAACTATTTTTCCATTTAAATGCAAGGGGGAAAATGTGAGTATTATATCTCAAAGTACTAAAATATCAATGTTTCGAAAGAGTAATAAGTTCTTGTGACATTATCTTTGATAGATAGTTAATTTAATATGTGTTATGTTTAATATTTTTTCATTCCCTAAAGTGACTGGTACAAAACACACATCTTCACTTCTCGAAGTGAATGGAATAAAGCAAATAGTGAAAAGTGCATAATTATGCCTATTTAAAAATACAAGGGAATAATGCGAGTATTATATCCGGTAATACTAATATCATAGAAAGCTCTAGAAGATCAAATATGTTATTGCCAAATGGAACTCTATTCCATATTCACAATGTGTTATACTTGCCAAAGTCACAAAGAGACTTATTGAATTTTAAAGATATTTACAGAAATAAATATCATATTGTGACTATTAGTAAGGGGATGCCGACTATTTCCATATTACGAGTATAACCCAAGGCAATAAGAAAATCTTGACAAAATTACATGTATTATCATTTGGATTGTACTACACAAGAATTAGTACAAATTGAAGCTTATGATATTGTAAATCAGAAGTTTACTGATAACTTTATTATTTGGCATGACCGGTTAGGCCATCCCAGTTCAATTATGATGCAAAAAGCTATTGTATTTTATGCGGTTATTCATTAAAGAACTGATAGATTCTTCAAAGTAATGTTATTTATGTGATGCTTGCTCTCAAGGCAAATTAATTATTCAACCATCACCAGCTAAGATAGATTATGAATCTATTAATTTCATAGAACTAATATAGGGTGATATATGTGAGCCCACACACCCTTCTTATAGATCATCTAGATATTTTACAGTTTTAATCGATGCATCGACTAGATGATCATATGTATCCTTGTGTCAACCCGCAACTTGGCGTTTACGAGGTTACTTGTTATGTTGATAAAATTACGAGCACATTTTCCAGATTACCCTATAAAGACAATCGGTCTTGATAATGTTGATGACATGCCATTTTACATGCAGCATCACTAATTCGCATCAAGCCAACAAATTATCATAAGTTCTCTCCAGAATTTGTGGGTGTGCGGTATATGTTCTAATTGCTCCATCACAACATACAAAGATGGGTTCTCAAATGAGGTTGGGAATATATGTCGGATTTAAATTCCCCTTGATAATTAAATATCTCAAGCTTCTGATGGGGAATTTATTTACGGCTTGATTTGCTGACTATCATTTTAATGAGTCAGTTTTCCCAACATTATGGGGAGAAAATAAATAGCTGGAAAAAGAAATAAGTTGAAATGAATTATCATTATCTTAGTTTGATTCACATACTCAACAATGTGAACTATAAGTTCAAAGGATAATTCAATTAGCAAATCAATTGCCAGATGATGTTGCTTACTTTAAAAGAACGACTAAGTCACAGATACTAGCTATGAATGCTCCAATTAAATTTGATGTAATGGAAGGACAAACTCTAGTTTCTAATGAGTCTAACTTACGCCTGTAGCGTGGTAGACAAGTAGGTTCCAAAGATAAAAAAAATCCTTGAAAAAGAAAAAGAGTTGTATATTATGATGGTTCAATCGAGGAATCAACGAATTATGAAAATCTCTAGAAGAGATTAAAAGGTCTTGTAACACCCCATTCCTAGCCTGGTAGAGAACTGAGTCAAAGAGTGTTGTCAGAAATTGATTCGGAGATCAAAAGTTTAACCGGGTTTGAAATCTTGTTCGGAATGTCTTACTAGTCTCAATTAAGACTTATCCAACTAATTTATTATTAGCTTATTCAGTTTGGGGTCAATTTTAACCTTTTTCAAACTAAGGGACTAAATTGTAAATTTTAAAAATTAAGGGGCTTAATCAGAATTTCTTTTTACGATCTTCAATTAAACTTACCGATTATTAGCATGTAAAATTTTATTATTAATAGAGGTCATTTACCTACCCAATTAGACCATTCAAAGATTAGTGACCAATTTGTAAACTATTTAAAACTATAGTTTAAGTATTTTAACAGAATTAACTGACATCATACCAATACACTTAAGACCGTATTAGTACGCTAAGTTGAATTTCACCATTTCAGAACTAAGGTGACAAGCCAGTATCGATACATGTAAACCTGTATCGATACACGTTGACCAAGGTTGACTCATTTCGGTACACTTCAAGGTTGTACCGATGCAATTAATTTCCCAGACCTCACTGACAAGGTCGGTATCAATACAGCTAGGCCTGTATCGGTATGCTTTGTTCTTCTAGTTCCAATTATGGATACAGCTTGACCCGTATCGATACGCTTGCCCTGTAATGACAGATTTTATCTGGTTTTTAAAAAATTTAACATGTTGATCAACGTTCAAATACCATAAAATTTTACCAGCAATCTATTAATCCATAATTCTAATAGCATACAAAATTTTAGAGCATTTCAAATTCATTTACTAGAATTTTACCTTTTGGTGCCTTTAAACTCATTTTAACTAGTTTTACCAATTCAAAACATACCAACTTTCACATTCAACACCTAGGCACTATTAGGCTATTACACATATACCAAAATATGCAAACATGAAATGTTTAAGTCATATGCCACCTTACTATAAGTTCAAAGCAAAAGTTAAGCATACATATGATTGGTGGAAGTGACTTGCAACCGCAACTACACGATCGGAGCCCGGAATACTTCAAGATCTTGAAATGCATGAGACACACGAATGTTAGGCTTACATAGCCTAGTGAGGTAGTTATAAAAAATGCACAATAAGTTTATCAAATGCATTAATAATATATAGGCATGCTTGGGTGACATTTTACATAGCATCAGTCACAATGAATCATATTCAAAGCCAATAGTCTTGATTATATATTGCAATTATAAATCATGTAAACATATCACTTTCCTTGGACATGGTAACCAATGGATACGCGGATTCCCATGTACACCAAATCATATCGAAAGTAAGTCTTCACCTTGAGCCGTAGCTCCGAAAAATGTATCCCTTACACAAACCATCCTTATCTCGCCACATATAGGTCGTAACCCCGGATAGTAGTCCAATCCCGTTACTTAGTGAGCTCGAATAACCCTATAGCATGCCAATTGTATCCAATATCCATAAGTGTCTAAGGTCACATATTTCATTATAATTCTTACTTTTTGGATCTTATCATATCGGATAGCAAATCGAGGCTTAGCTCCACATAACATAACATATCCATAACATTTTTCACATGTAACATATTTCGGATATCACATATATGCTTATAAACATATCAAGACAACATGAAGACTTACCACACTTACCAATAAAATCCACACGTGCTTGCTCTACTTGAGCCCTTAAACAAAATGCAATCATAATCACAAAAGAAATGCAACGGGATGGTACCTAGCCTATCCCTTGACACAAATACACTCACTTAGTGCACGGAAGCGTTTAGGGTTCCCAAATTTCAATTTCTTTGCACCTATACTTGATTGGGGATAATGGATTGGTTTTCTTCAATTCTTGAGCTAGGTAATAACACAAGGAATTGTTATAATCAACATAACGACATCAACACTCATTTCAAAGATTAGGCTTAGTAATTCGACTTGAAATTAAACTCTAAATATCCAAGGAATTTAATAATTGATTAAGGGTTTTTACTTACCCAAGCAATAGCTGTGGAATGAAGGTTTTGAATCAAAGAAAACTTGAGTCCAAGGTAGTCAACAAGGGAGGTGTGTGCTTGAGCTTAAGGTTAGAGATGACAATGGAGGTGTTTGCTTCCTTTTAAGACAAATAAGGTAAGTCTAGCTTTCGGGAGATGCATAACAAGGCCAGAGTTCCCTTTACCCAATTTAGAACTATTTAATTTCCCCTTAATCATTTCCCACCTCTCTTCTAGCCAATAGGATGGTTTCCCTAAGGCAAGGGTTTGCTTAGCCCAGTAGGCAATCACCCTTTACTTTCCAACCTTGTCAAATTGATGACTAGTACTCATCTTTCCTGAGCTTATTTCACGTGGGTGGGGGCAAGCAAGTAGGTGACTCAGTACCCTATTTTCTATTTCTTTCAATTTAATCACCAAAACAGATTTCTACAGTGACCCATATCGATACACCTTATAGTCGTATCGATATGGCTAAGCTAAAACAGGTAAGTTAGTTATGGGGCAGTTAGGCTGTATCGATACTGGTCTTACCGTATCGATATGCCTAGTTCATTTTCAACTTTGAATTTCTTACAAAAAGATCCTACAGTTCAATTTAAGTCCAAACAGCTTCCATTACTTCACAATGGAGTATAAAGGTTTGAGAAAGTACAGCATTCGGCTTGACCGGTTATAGAATTTTTGATCACTAGAACTAAATTCAGACTAGACCGGTTTTAGGGATATGACAACTCTCCCTCCTTAAGAAAATTCATCCTTGAATTTTTATTCTATTTGAATAGATTAGGGTACTACTTTTGCATTGTATCTTCTAGTTCCCATGTTGCTTCTTCAACTGAATGGGTTCTACTAAGGGCACGAATTTGTTTTGAAGCCTATTGACTTCTCCTGCGAGGATCTATATAGGTTCCTCATTGTACGTTAGATTGGATTGAATCTCCACAAACTCTAGCTCGATTACATAAGAGGGATCAAACTGGTACTTCCGTAGCATAGATACATAAAAGACATTATGAGTTTGACTTAAATCCTCAATGAGAGCTAGTCGGTACGTAACAGGTCCAACTCTCTCGATCATCTTGAATAGGCCAATGAAACGAAGACTCAGCTTCCCATTTTTGCCAAAATGAAATATCTTCTTCTACGGAGACACTTTAAGGAAAGCTTTCTCACCAACCTCATACTGAATGTCTCTTCTTTTCAAATCAGCATAAGTTTTTTACTGGTTGTATGTAGCTTTGAACCGGTCTCGAATGATGGTTACCTTTTTTATTTTCCGAAGTAAGTTAGGGCCTAACACCTTGCCTTCACCAAGCTCGATCCAACAGAGAGGGGTTCTACATCTCCTCCTGTAAAGGGCTTTATAGGGTGCCATTTGAATTGAGGCTTGGTAGCTATTGTTGTAAGCAAATTCCACCAAAAGTAGGGATTTCTCCCACGTATTCTCGAAGTCAATAACACATGCTCGGAGCATATCTTCCAGAATCTACAAGGAAGAATTGGGATTGATACAGAACACTTATACATATAGATAAAAGAGAAATAAGGTTACATGAATAACCTTTTTGGATTGACCATCGGTCTAAGGATGGAAAACAGTGCTTAGGTGCACTCGAGTTCCCAAATCCTCTTGTAGGGTCCCCTAAAATCGGGATGCAAAGCGTAGGTTATGGTCGGAAATAATGGACATAGAAAATCCGTGCAAACGGAGAACTTCTCGAATGTACAACTCAACAAGCTTAGGTAAACCGAAGTCCATTATCACTGGAATGAAATGAGCAGATTTGGTGAATCGATCCACTATGACCTAAATAGCATAATTCTTCTTTAGTGTCACTGGCAAGCCACTTACGAAGTCCATAGTAATACGTTCTCATTTCCACTGTGGAAGCTCGATAGGTTACAAAAGACCAGTAGGCACCTTGTGCTCAGCTTTAACTCGTTGGCAAGTCAAGCACCTAGCCACAAAGTCCATGATCTCACTTTTCATGCTGGACCACCAATACAACTCTTTTAGATCATTATACATCTTGATAGCTCCAAGATGGATGGAAAATGGGCTCGGATGATCTTCATTCAGGGTTTGATCCCGAAGATCATCATCATCGGGGATAGAGATACGGTTCCAAAAATACAACAGACCTTCAAAATTCATAGTAAAGTCAGGATTTGGCTTATCCTTGACCTTTTCAATAAGAATTTGCAACTCCTCATTAGATTCTTGGAGTACTTTAATTCGAAACACAATGGTTGACTGAACTCTCAATTCAGCCAGTAACTTGCCATGCTTCTTGTGCCTTAAGTAAGCATTCAAATAACTTAGGAAGGTAGTAGGTTTCCGACTAAGAACGTCGGCCACAACATTAGCCTTACCAGGATGGTAGTCAATGGCCAAGTCATAGTCTTTCAAAAGTTCTATCCATTATCGTTGACGAAGATTTAAATTTTTCTGAGTTAGAAGATACTTCAGGCTCTTATGATCAGTGTACAAGTAATACTTCTCACTGTATAAATAGTGCCTCTAAATTTTTAAAGCAAACACAACAACAACTAGCTCCATATCGCGAGTTAGATAGTTTAGCTCGTATGGTTTAAGCTGATGTGAAACATAAGCAATGACACTTCCTTCTTGTATAAGCACGCAACCTAATCTCAAGTGGGATGCATCACTGTATATGGTGAAGTCCTTGCCTGACTCGGGTTGCACCAAGACAAGGGCATGGGTTAAAACTTGCTTGAGCTGATCAAAACTCCTTTGTTGTTCCACAATCTACACAAATTGAGTTTCTTTATGGAGAAGATTCGTCAAGAGTGCACCAATCATCGAGAACCCTTTAATGAATCTACGGTAGTAGTCTGCAAGGCCCAGAAAGCTACGAACTTCTCTAACATTCTTCGGAGGAATCCAGTCAAGAATTGCTTGAATCTTCTTTGGGTCTACCTAAATTCCCGCAAAAGACATCACATGTCCTAAAAAGGATACTTCAAATAGCCATAATTCACATTTGCTGAATTCAGCATACAACTATTTCTTTCGGATAGTCTAAAGCACAATCCAGAGATGTTCTTCACGTGTGGCAGAGTCCTTGGAATAGATTAATATATCGTCTATAAACACAACCAAAAATCCATCTAGATAAGGCCGGAACACAAGGTTCATCAGGTCTATGAAGGTTGCAGGTGCATTGGTAAGCCCAAAAGGCATTACCAAGAACTTATAGTGGCCGTATCTAGTTCGAAAGACAGTCTTTGGAACATCAGACTCCTTCGCTAACATTTGATAGTATCCAGATCGTAAGTCCATCTTAGGAAAGACGGAAGCATCCTTTAATTGATCGAAGAAGTCATCGATCCTCGGCAACATATATTTATTCTTGATTGTTACTCTATTCAGCTGATGATAGTTAATGCATAGTCACATCGATCCATCTTTCTCCTTGACAAATAAAATCGGTGATCCCCAAGGTGAAGAACTCGGTCGTATGAATCTCTTATCTAAAAGATCTTGGATTTGGGCCTTCAATTCTTTTAATTCAACTGGGGCCAACCTGTATGGAGTAATGGAGACTAGCGTAATCCTCGACTGTACTTTAATTCCGAATTCCACTTTTTGAGTTGGAGGGAGTCCCAAAAGTTTATCAGGAAATACATCAGTTAATTTTTTCACTACCGATACATTTTCAAGCTTTGGACCTTCTTTAGACTCCATAGCACACAAGGTAGCCTTACTAGGCTCAAATTCGATCTTCATCAAGGTTATACTTTCCTTGCCAAGTCTACGGAGGTATAGCTTTTTCTTCGAATAATCTACCCAAGCCTGATGTTCAGCTAACCAATCAAGGCCTAAGATAAGATCAAACTCACGGAAGGGCAAGACCATCAAATTAGCAGGAAACGAGATCCCTTAGATCCTCAAAGGACAAGCTTTACAGATCGATCGAATAAGCACACTATCTCCTAGTAGGTTAGAGATAACAATCTCGGAAGTAACTGGTCGAATTCTAAGGTATATTTTGCAATCAATGGTTCACTAATGAAGGAATATGTAGAGCCTGGATCTACTAAAGTATAAACAATATCAGAACATAATTCCACCATACTTGCAATCACATCTGGATCATCTTCTTGCTCTCGGCCTCGTACATGATACATCTAGTTAAGGTCTGAGGATCACGTCCAACTAAATGAGCATTGGTGTTGGAAGGTCTCCCCACTGATCCAGACGGCACTTATCTCGCTCTCCTTCCCTTGTTCGAGTTATTCTAAGAAACCATAGAGGTAGGAGTGTTTGGATTTTGCGGACACTGCCTGATGAAATGACCAAATTCACCATAGAGGTAACATGTTCCTGATTGTCTACGACACTGTTCTGGGTGCTTCTTCTAACAAAAATTATATAAGGGAATCTGTGAACCTCTCACAAAACCGCTCATACTATCAACAGAAGTTGTAGAAGCAACAGATGTTCCCAGAGATTGGGACTGTGGCACATATCCTGATCTTGGTAGTTGTTGAAAAGTGGCAGCCTTCTGGTCCCACTGTCTACCTTTCTCTTAAGGCACGTGAGGTTTGGAATCATCTCGGAACCTTTTATCAGTTCAGGCTTGGTTCCCCTTTCTTCTTTCATAGTCCTTCTAAGAGGCTTCAGTAGCAATGGCTCGGTTGACCAATGTCTAGAAATCCTCTATCTCTAAGGAAGTGAAAAGAGGATGTAGTTCATCACATAGGTCATCAACGAACATTTTACATTTCTCTTTTTTCGTACGTATGATCTCAGCACCATACCTCGCATACTTGTAGAAATTGTGGATATACTGCTTCGCAAACCTTCCTCCTTGTCTCATGTGGAGGAACTTTTTACGTCTTTCAGCAATGTAGTGCTCACTAATGTATTTCTTGTGAAACTCCTGAAGGAAGAAGTTCCACGTAACTTTATGGTCGGGTGCGGTGAGTGTCATGGTGTCCCACCAACTCTGAGCTTCCTCAAAAATTAGTGCTAGAGCGCACTCTAGCTTGTGTTCATCAGGACACTTCATCTACTTGTTCAAAACTTTGAGAGTATTTTCTAGCCAGTACTCTACTATCTCAAGATTATCCAAGTCTTGGCCAGTGAAAGTGTAAACTAGATACTGACGGAGCTTGTCAATAAGAGCTCTCGAAACAGGTGAGGGTGCTTCAACAGGTTGAAGGGATGGTTCTTTCCTGAGAGACACTACTATTTGCTTAATCATGTTGGCCATCAACATTAGATACTCTTATTGAGCGAGAGGCATCAGAGGAGGATGAGGTGGATCATTATGCCCCACTTGTTCGGGCCTTACTTCTGCCCTTAGATTGTCTCTTTGTATCGAGGAGGAGCCGGGGTGCGGTTTATTTATGGCACGCCTATCAGTATGTGCAGACATTTTCAGATCTAATCATATAGAAATGATTTAATCGTGTAAATTATAAGTCACAGATAACATATACAAATAAACTCCTAGGTGGCATATGTAGATGCAGACTTATAACAAACTTCAGTTTAGTCCTAAAACTGACTAAACCTAGGCTTTGATACCACAAATGTAACACCTCTTCCAGGCCTGGTAGAGAACTGGTCGAAGAGTGTTATCGAAAGCTGATTCGGAGATCGAAAGTTTAACCAGGTTTGAAATTTTGTTCGAAATGTCTTACTAATATTTTTTAAGACTTATCGAACTAACTTATTATTAGCTTCTTCAGTTTGGGGTCAATTTTAACCTTTTTCAAACTAAGGGACTAAATTATAAATTTTACAAATTAAGGGTCTTAATTAGAATTTATTTTTACGGATCTTCAATTAAACTTACCAATTATTAGCCTATAAAATTTTATTATTAACTGGGTTCATTTACCTACCCAATTAGACCATTCAAAGATTAGTGACCAATTTGTAAACTATTCAAAACTGTAGTTTAAGTTTTTTAACAGAATTAACTGACACCGTACCGATGCACTGAAGACCGTATCGGTACGCTAAGTTGAATTTCACCATTTCAAAACTAAGAGTGACAAGCCAGTATCGATACATGTAAACCTGTATCGATACGCGTTGACCAAGGTTGACTCGTTTAGGTACACTTCAAGGTCGTACCGATGCAATTAATTTTCCAGACCTCACTGCAAAGGTCGGTATCGATATAGCTAGGCATGTATTGGTATGCTCTGTTATCCTAGGTATAATTATGCAAGGTCGTACCGATACAGCTTGGCCTGTATCGATATACCTACCCTGTAATGACAGATTTTATCTGGTTTTTAGAAAATTTAACCTTTTGATCGATGTCCAAATACCATGAAATTTTACCAGCAAGCTATTAATCCATAATTCTAATAGCATACAAAATTTTAGAGCATTTTGAATTCATTTATTAGGATTTTACCTTTTGGTGCCTTTAAGCTCATTTAACTAGTTTTACCAATTCAAGACATGCCAACTTTCACATTCAACACCTAGGCATTATTAGGCTATTACACATATACCAAAATATGAAAACATGACATGTTTAAGTCACATGCCACCTTACTAGGAGTTCAAAGCAAAAGTTAAGCATACATATGATTGGTGGAAGTGACTTGCAACCGCAACTATACGATCGGAGCCCGAAATACTTCAAGATCCTAAAATGCATGAGACACACAAATGTTAGGCTTACAAAGCCTAGTGAGGTAGTTATAACAAATGCACAATAAGTTTATCAAATGCAACCAATGGATACGCAAATTCTCCTATACAACAAATCATATCAAAAGTAGGCATTAACCTCGAGCCGTAGCTCCAGAAAATGTATCCCTTACACAAACCAACCTTATCTCGCTACATATAGGTCGTAGCCCCAGACGGTAGTCCAATCCCATTATTTAGTAAGCTTGAATAACCCTATAGCATGCCAATTGTATCCAATGTCCACAAGTGTCCAAGGTCACATATTTCATTATAATTCTTACCTTTCAGATCTTATTATATCGGATACAAATCGAGCCTTAGCTCCACATAACATAGTATATCCATAACATTTTTCACATGTAACATATTTCGAATATCACATATATGCTTATGAACATATCAAGACAACATGAAGACTTACCACACTTACCAATAGAATCCACATGTGCTTGCTCTACTTGAGCCCTTAAACAAAGTGCAATCATAATCACAAAAGATATGCAACGGGATGGCACATAGCCTATCCCTTGACACAACTACACTCACCTAGTGCACGGAAGCTCTTAGGGTTCTCGAATTTTGATTCCTTTGCTCATAGACTTGATTGGGGATGATGGATTGGTTTTTTTTAATTCTTGAGCTAGGGAATAACACAAGGAATTATTATAATCAACATAACGACATCAACACTGATTTCAAAGATTAGGCTTAGCAATTTGACTTGAAATTAAACTTCAAATATCCATGGAATTCAATAATTTATTAAGGGCTTTTACTTACCCAAACGATAGCTATGGAATGAAGGTTTCGAATCAAAGAAAACTTGAGTCCAAGGTAGTCAACAAGGGAGGTGTGTGCTTGAGCTTAAGGTTAGTGATGACAATGAATGTGCTTGTTTCCTTTCAAGACAAATAAGGTAACTTTAGCTTTCGGGAGATGCATAACAAGGTAGAGCTCCCTTGACCCAATTTAGAACTATCTAATTTCCCCTTAATCATATCCCACCTCTCTTCTAGCTAATGGGAAGGTTTCCCTAAGGCAAGGGTTTGCTTAGCTCAATAGGCAATCACCCTTTACTTTCCAACCTTGTCAAATTGATGACCAGTAGTCATATTTCCTGAGCTTATTTCACGTGGGTGGGGGCAAGCAAGTAGGTGACTCAGCACCCTATTTTCCATTTCTTTCAATTTAGTCACCAAAACAAATTTCTGCAGTGACCCTTATCGATACACCTTATGGTCGTATCGATACGGCTAAGCTAAAATAGGTAAGCTAGTTATGGGTAGTTAGGCCGTATCGATACGGCTAAGCTAAAATAGGTAAGCTAGTTATGGGTAGTTAGGCCGTATCGATACTGGTCTTATCGTATCGATACGCCTAATTCATTTTCAACTTTGAAATTCTTACAAAAAGATCCTACAGTTCAATTTAAGTCCAAACAGCTTCCATTACTTCACAATGGAGTATAAAGGTTTTAGAAAGTACATCATTCGGCTAGGGCAATTATAGAATTTTTTATCACCGAAACCAAATTTTGACTAGGCCAGTTTTAAGGATATGACAGGTCTCCAACAGAGACATTATACATGACTTAGGTACCTGATACGAGATTTCAATGAATTATGTCATGTCTGGTAATAAGTGGAACCGAAATTAAATCGACGTAATAATACATTTGCATGCAATATAGTACTAGAGATTTTGATATGGATCATGAACCATTTTACGATTGGACAATGCAAAGAAAGAAATGATGGCCAAAATAGAAAGAGGCAATTGAGGCGAAACTAAAATCTCTTTCAAGAGTGAAGTATTTGTGAGATATAAATGGGTCTTTGTGAGAAATAGAAATAAAAAAGGGAAATCATGAGATATAAGCTCGTTTGGTTGCACAAGGACTCTCACAAAGAAATGAAATTGATTATGAGGAAACATATTCCTCGGTGGTGGATGCAACTACTTTTAGATTTTGATTAGTCTGAGAATAAATGAAATGACTTAGTTTCCGCCTAATAGATGTTGTTACATCCTATTTGTATGAGCCTCTTGATAATAACATTTATATGAAACTTCCAGAAGAATTTAGACTGCAGAAGCAGTTAATTCAAGTTCTCGAGAATACTATTCAATCAAATTGAACTTATCTTTTTATGGATTAAACAAATTGGGCGCATATTGTATAATCGCCTCAATGAATACTTATTAGCAGAAGGCTATAAAAATGATTCAATTTCCCCGAGCATTTTTTTAAGAGGTTTAGCTCTGGATTTGTCATTGTTGTTGTGTATGTTGATGATTTGAATATCGTTGAGAATCGTGAAGAGATCTCCTTAAAATGGAATCCTTGTGCATCAATCGACATACACAGAAAAATGTTTAAAGAGACTTTACATGCATAACGCATATTCGTTGATCACCCTTATGGTTGCTAGGTCTCTTAATGTAAACAAAGATCCATTCCACCCTCAAGAAAAGGGTGATGATATTCTTGGTCCAAAAGCACCATACACACACAAGCACACACATATATATATTAATTGATCTAGAAGCATCATATCTTAGTTGGTCTAAAAATACTATCTAAGTGCTACGAGACCATTACCTTTAGATCTTTCAAAACTCGATGCCTCTCCAGATCATGTAAATAATTGTTATGCACAAGGCAAAGCTGAAAGATGTGTTTGGCTAAACATATCCATAAGATATGTGAATTGCTTTCAAAAGATAAGATACAAGCTATCTTGTATAGAGATAATGCAAAATCTATATCTCAAGGTGGATACATCAAATGTGAGAAAACGAAACATATTTCTTCAAACTTTCGTCCCTCATGATATTCAGAAAAATAGTATTCGATGAATCCTTTCAAGCAATAATTTGAAAGATCTATTCACTAGTGCATAGTCTACTTCAACATTTGAAGGTTATATTCAAGATTGAATTATGAAGATTCAAAGATCTTATGTGATATTTTCATGAAGGAGAGTAAATACGCGTTGCACTCTTTTCCCCTTAACCGAGGTTTTGTCCCAATGGGTTTTCCTGGTAAGATTTTTAATGAGGCAACATGTTATACGTATCAAAGATGTGTGTACTCTTTTTCCGTCACTAAGATTTTTTTCCCACAGGCTTTTTACCTTAGTAAAGTTTTAACGAGGCACATTATCTTTATGGATATCCAAGGGGGAGTGTTATGAATATCTTTATTTATGGTGGATATCTATATATTAAATGAGACTTTAATGTACTTTATTATTAGGGCTTAATACCTATTGAAATTAGGGTTTCTATCTTATGCTTATAAATATAGAGTTTGGAGAAAGTATTGTACACAACCTTACTTTGAGAATATAATGCAAGTATCTCTCTTTGTCTCTCATCTTGTTCTTGTTCATCTATTTTGTTTTTGTTCTTTACTTTATTCACAACATTAATATGGTATATATTAACACATATAATTTTTTCAATTATTCGACGTGCATGCAATATTATTATGTGAAAAGTATAAATAAAATGAAAAGAATTTTTTTTAGTTGAACATTTTGTAAAGGACAAGTATTGTATCAGATAATTTATATTAAATATTTTAAAAGTACATTAGGCAATTTTTTCGAATAGGTGATTAAGAGTAGAAATCGTACGTTTCTTTTGTTGTGCCTTTGTTTATGTCTCAATATTAAAATTTAAGTTTAGAATTTAAGATTAAGATTTAGGCTTAGAGTTTAAGACTAAAGTTTAGAGTATTGTGTGTATGGTGTATTTTTTAAGGTTTATGATTTATGATGTATAATTTAAGGTTCGAGCTTAGATTTGATTTTTCAGTGCTAGGGCATAAGAAAGGAGATCAAAAAGGACGAAAGATTTTTGTTCGGTGATTACAAGGTAGTATTTATTTATACTTTTTCTTAATCCTTTGATAGATTTCACACATTGCAAAAAAATTACTCGAAAATATTTATTCTAAAATAAACATCATCATCTTTTTTACTGGAAGCACTCGTTAAGTCCTTAGACAATTTATTAATATACATATATCAAATATAACATAATTTTTTTCAATTAAATTTTCAACCATCTATGTTTATACTAGTTATTTTCTTTCCTATGCTTTGAAGGCTTGAGCATACTCAATCTCAAGACATTTTGTGTTGTATTGACAATAATATTAATTAAATAATGACGAAGCTTAATAATATTTGGTGGAAGGTCATTTAAAAAATTATAAATATAAAGGGATCAACATTGAAATATATATTTTTTAGAAGGAAAAAAATATTTTCACAATTTTTACTTATTTTTTGGCTTAAATGAAAGATAAGTGCTTAAACTATACAACTTTTGAACTTGAGGTGCTTAAAAAGTAATTTACTAAAAATAGGTGCCTAAAGTTTACACCGTTATAATTTTAGGTGCCCGATAGTTAACTACCATTAAAAATTTTGTTATTCAATCAATGGTTGACACGTGACATATTTATTTGATTATTTTTTTTATTTTTTGAAGAAATAAAATCAATTTTTTTAAATATTTCATAAAATCCAAAATTTTTCAATTTTTACAAAACAATCCCTAAATCCTTAAAAATTCCCAAAATCGAACCCTCAAATCGCTGTCGCTTTCGCCATTGATTATCGTCCCTGAGCACACCCTTTCGGTTACCGAACTTAACTGGTCATTTTCTCCAACACAGTGTCGCCGAAAACGACAAACGACGTGTCAGCTGAACGTCAAAAGTAAAATTGGCATAGCCGTTCGTCGTTTTTGACAACTCTGTGTTGGAGAAAATGACGGACTAGGTCCGGCGACCGAAGTGGTGTGCTTATGAGCGGCGGCGATTTGAGTGTTTGGGTTTGAGAATTTTTTATGGATTTGTAAATAATTGAGAATTTTGTAATTTTCTGGAAATTTAAAATTTATGTGTAAAAAAAGTTTTAAATTTTTAATTTTGAAAAAATAAAATGAACATGCCACGTGTTAAGCATTGATTGGTTAACGAATTTTTTTACAGTAATTAATTATTAGTACCTAAAATTGTAACGGTGTAAAATGTAGACACTTATTTTTAACAAAAACAAATACTTTAGGCACCTAAACTTCAAAAAATGTATAATTTAAGTACTTGTTTTTCATTTAAATTTTTTCTTTCATATTTTAGTGAGGTTCATGACCTGCTAGTTCTTTTATATGTACCACTTATGTAATCGAGTTATACTCATTTGTGGTTCAAGTCTATTAAAAGTCTATATATTATACTTAAAAATTTATTTTTAGTCTATCTATTACAATGAATGTTTCAATTCTTAAAAGTTAATATTTTATTTGAAACTTTTAAATTATATATATTTTTTAATATGCTGGTGTGTAATTAATTGGTATAAATATTTTAATTTAAATATCTTTTAAATTTTATCAATTTTAAAATTAAATACATTGTATATTTTTAAAAACAGTTTATTTAATGTATAGTTTGAAAGTGAGTATATAAAATCAATCGAAGATAATATTTAACCATTTCTATTAGCAAAATAATTTTAGTGAAATGCCGCGTTGTATAAGAGTATATCTTTTATAGCGTTGATAGAAAACGCATCTCTTTATCGGTCCTAAGCTCATCTTAAAACCCTAATTTTCAAACACAAAATCCCCCCAAAACTCAAAAGATCTAACCCAGAATACTCCGCAGCTTGACCGAAGATGCCGAACCTCGAATGTCGTATGTACGAAACAAAATATCCGGAGGTGGATATGGCGGTGATGATACAAGTGAAGAACATCGCCGACATGGGTGCCTATGTTGCGCTCCTTGAATACAACAATATCGAAGGCATGATCTTGTTCTCCGAGCTCTCCCGTCGTCGGATTCGTAGTGTCAGCAGTCTAATCAAGGTCGGCCGGACCGAGCCGGTGATGGTCCTACGTGTTGATAAGGAAAAGGGTTACATCGATTTGAGTAAGAGGAGAGTTAGCGAGGAAGATATTCAGGCTTGTGAAGAAAGGTATAATAAGAGTAAACTTGTTCACTCTATTATGCGACATGTCGCGGAGACTTTGGAGATCGATTTGGAGGTAATTTTTGTTTTTTTCTTTTTGATTTCTATTTTTGAAACCGAGGGAATAATCTGATTGCTATGTTTATGGAACTTAAAGTTTGAACGTTTGGATATGAAGAATTTTAGAGTTTAGCTATGTGGTTTATTGGAAATGAATAGGAAGTATTTTTTTTTTTGGGTTGATTGAGGGGAATTGGTCACTATTTTATGGGATCTTTGTTCGAAAATTTGGTTAATTGGATTTGGCATAAGTGATTATACTGGGATACTTGTTAACTTATGTGGAGAATTGTGTGGCTTTTTATAGCAGAAACAGAATAATAAAAAATGAATTGATGATTTCATCAGTGTAGTTTTAGTCTAAAATGTGGTAATTTGGTGAGTTTTACCCAATTTTCTTAGGAAAATACAGAAAAGCTGGTAACTTGGCTTATGCTGTATGTGAAATCTGTTACTTTTTTAATTAAAAGAAGTGAGAACTTGAGTATTAAAGTGAAGATTTTGCTGCCTGTGAGGCGAGTTTAACGAGAGTATTTGTATGTTTTAATCAAATTATGTAGAAATAAAAATTCAATGACTCAGGTGGAATTTCAATGTGAGGCAAGTGTAACGAAGGAGAAGCAAGCTTCTATATTTTTCACTCAAATTATCTAGAAATAGCCAGTGTTAAAAGGGGATTTCTATCATCAACTTTCAACTCGCTAACACTTATTGTGTGTGACAGGAATTGTATGTTAAAATTGGCTGGCCTCTATACCGGAAATATGGTCATGCTTTCGAGGTATGAAGCTGCCTTCTTTTGAAGTGTCATTTTATCTCTTATCACAGCTAATTATTATTATTTTCCAAATGTTTTTCAGGCTTTCAAAATCATTGTGACTGATCCTGATACTGTCTTGAACACCCTCACTTGTGAAGTCAAAAAACCTGGCCCTGATGGACAGGAGGTAAAATTTCAATTTGGTGAGATGCATGGAGCACTATTTCTTCAGCCGATTTAAGTCTCTTAACTATTCCTCTCTTTAGGTGACCGAAGTGGTTCCTGCTGTGACTGAGGAAGTCAAAGATGCATTGGTAAAGAACATTAGGAGAAGAATGACTCCACAACCTCTTAAGATTAGGGCTGATATTGAAATGAAATGTTTCCAGTTTGATGGCGTTCTTCACATTAAGGTCCTTATTTGCAGGAACTCTCTCTCTCTCTCTCTCTCTGCTCTGCTCTGCTCTGCTGATGGTTCATGGATATTTGTTGTCGAATTTGCAGGAGGCCATGCGCAAAGCTGAGGCTGCTGGGAATGATGATTGTCCTGTGAAAATTAAACTTGTGGCTCCTCCACTTTATGTTCTCACCACCCAAACTCTTGACAAGGTTAGCTTAATGGCCTTTTATGTCTAACATGCCTCTGAAGTTTCAACTCATCACCATTTACATTTGTTTAGATCATATTCATATGTTGATATTCCCATTGCATATTTTTGTGTCTGTTTAACATTTTTTATTTTCGTCTAAATATGTATTGGTCAGGACCAAGGAATAACTGTCCTCAATAAAGCCATTGCAGCTTGCACCGAAGCAATAGAGCATCACAAGGGTAAACTTGTTGTCAAGGAGCAGCCTAGAGCAGTGAGTGTCCATCCTTTTATGTCTAATTTAGCTTCTACTCCCTGGTTTACTTTTTTAGTTCGATTTTAATTTGGTCTTAATGCCCTTGCATGGATATTTGTTGCTTAATTTGAGAATCTCTCTCTTGTTTAGGTGAGTGAACGGGATGATAAATTGCTCGCCGAGCACATGGCCAAGTTGCGTAACGATAATGAAGAGGTCAGTGGCGATGAAGATAGCCAAGAAGAGGAAGACACGGGCATGGGAGAAGTTGATGTTGAGAATGCGGTTCCCGGGATAACGGAGTAACGTTGCTTCATACATGAAGATGATAGTTATGATTCTTTTTTACCAAAACTTGTTTCATTTCCCCACCGCTTTTTGGTCCTCTATTCTATGTGATGTTAAAAACCTCTTGAAAGTATTGTCCTGTTGAGTTTAAGCACAATTTTAATGGAGTAATACTTCCAAGTATTCAGAATCTCCGGTCGCTGGGCTTCTTAGTTATTTCTCTCTTGAGTTAGGGCAGATTTGGATATCCGAATTTAAGTATTTGATTTATTTTGTGAACTTGAATAACGTAGTGACACGAGTTGTTTTCGCGTCAAAATAATTCATTCTTCTCAAATAATAAATAAAGGAATTCAAACGTAGTAAAAGAGAAAGGGTTGATCCCACAAGGACTAAGAGAACTTCCTGATTTATGTTTGTTCAATCGGTGAGCCGAGAAGAGAGTTGAATAATATTTAAATATGGTGGGGATTTGTGGAATTGAGTAGAAATAATAAGAGATTGTAAAGAAGATTAAGAAGTGGATTCAATATGGTAAAGATTAGCCTCGGGCTTTTGCTTTGACCCAGTTCCGTCTGATCATTGGAATAAGGATTTTCACTTCGGGGTTCACGTCAGTTACTCGCCTACAAGGATCAATTTTTGTGACTGTGCCTTGTATACCGAATACCCAAGAGCCATCTTTGATATCGATTTTGGAAATTGATCCAATCAACAACAATGTTGTAGATCAAAAATAAATAAGCCGACTCGGACTACGTTGTTTCATTAATAACTGATTTCGATCTGAGTTTCTTCTTAGCAAACAATTTTGCTAAGTGTGTTCCCAGGAAGTCGAATGTGCTTCAATAGTCGATTCTTCCTCCCACACATTTAACAAAAACAACATTCTGGCCAACGTCAATATTTGGTTTTGAAATCATTTTGATTTTGAAATTAAGTTTAGAAAACTAAGAGAGCTACCCGAAATTGTTTAAGTGCTTTTCAATCCTCACGTTGGAATTGAGTCGTTGATTTAGCCATTGGCTATGGAAAACTTAGCTAAGTATGATTATGGTAAAAATCATACTTAGCATTATAAAAAAATAGATAAAAAACTTAAAGCAAGAACTAAAGAAAAAAAAGAACTTTATAAAACTTTGAAAGTAAAAATAAAGCTAAGAATGAGAATGTGAGATCGATTTTTGAGTTTGCCCAAATGAGGTATTTATAGTTGTCTAAAACCCTAAAAATAACCCTAAAGAGATAAGAGATAAATCCTAAATTATTTAAATTAATTACAAAAGATAATTCCAAAGTTTGAATTTAAAATCCGGCTGATAAGTTATCTGATATGCGACTTATAAGCTATCTTGCTGCTGACGTGGCATCTTCTAGAAGCTACTGATGTGGCGTCCAGTCAGACTTTCATGCCCACTAATCCAGGCATGAATCCAGAAAATCAAAAATTGCACAATTTCAGCAGTTTAAGCAACATTCCTAGAATCTATCGTCCTGCATGGAAAATGAACAAAAATGCCCACATTAGCAACTTAAAACAACTAATCAAGGAGTAATTAGAGATAGAAGAATGCATAATTTAAGCACTAATCAAATCCCCCCTCACTTATTCAATGCTTGTCCTCAAGCATTTCTCAATTATCATGCTAAAAACCTTAAGTTGCCAACTCCAATTTTATAGAATTTCCAAGATTTCTAAAGTAAACTAAATCAAGTAAATGTTGAAATTCAAGATCAATCAAACATGGCATAATCAATTAAGTGTAAATCGACCAAGGCGTTTCAATCATCTACCAATTTCAAAGAATACATGACTTAGCTCCTCAAATTGGTTCACTCATTTTGCTCAAGTATTTCGGGTAAGAAAATCGCTCAAGCCTAAACTAATCAACTCATTACCATAGGCTTGGAACTAGATCTAATCTATACTATTTAATATGAAAATGATGCAAAAATTAAGATGACTTAAAATGGGTTGTAACGGGGTTAAGGTTCGGGTAGGATAAAAGGCCGAAAATGAGGTTTAAAAAGTCAAGACAAGTAAAATTATTCCAAAGAATTTATTCGAAGAGAGGATAAGAAATCAATCATTTTTTCATTCGAGTTGTCCCTTTTTTCTGTTTTTTTTTTACTGTTCGAACAGCACAGTATATTCGAACTGCACTGCACGATTCTACAATTTTTCTGCGCTGTATTTTCCTGCAATGTTTGAACCAAACCGCGCTGATTTATTTTTCTGCACAGTTTTTTTCCTGCACTGCACTGTTTATTTTTTTGCACAGTGTTTTTTTCCGAACTGATTCGAATCTGATTTTTTTTCTCTCTTTTTTTCTTCATTTTCTGCTTCGAATTAACCTCAACTTGTCCTAAAAAAGGGTGACAAAAAATAATTGAAGGGAAAACAAAAAGTAAAATAGGCCTGGTTTAATGATATGATAAACAAATAAAAAGATTAAAGGCTCAAAAATGGTTCACTAAGTGGAAAATAAATAAAAGGGTATGTTATTTTGTTTGGTAAGAGAAGTTGGTTTAATCCTAATATCTCTATCATATTAGAGCATCATAATCAAAATGTGTAGTCTCAACAAGCATTGAGTTACAAGTTCTAGAACGCAATCAATTAGTTTGGCGCACTCAATTGAAACAGAGAGCAAGAATAAAAATATATGCTCATTAGGCTCAAAACTCACACGAAAAGTCTATTGAACTAAGTCATGCATCCAATTCAATCAACAAATTCATGAAACGACCAAGAAAAATTTACATAAATTAGTCATGTCATGCTATCATGCATCCTAAATTCAACAGAAACAAGATTGAATTCACAAAGAAATGCAAAGAAATTAAATCAAACAAGAGACTAGCAACCAAAGTCTTAAACAATTCTAATCAAGAAACAACTCAATTTCAATCGCAAAATATAAGCGAGAGTTAATTCTAATTCCACCCCCTCATTTAATCATAATGTCCCATTATGGAAAATAAAATGCAAAAGAGAGAGGGTGAAAATACTCCCCGATTAATGTCGGCCACGCCCATGCCCACGTCTTCGACGAGATGTGCCCGGGTGAAGGAAGGATAGGATTTCGACAATATTGGTTTCAATAGAGTTCAGGCGCTCGTTAACATCCGACTACGGATTGTTGTCCTGTGCGGGTCGAGGAACTGGTCTCCGAAGGAAAACGCGCTCATTACGAGGTGTACTAGTGCCCGGAGAAACAATATATGGCATATCGGGAGTACCGACTAGAAGACCCATTGTATCCAAGCACCTCGCATCCAAAGCATCCATGGTAAATGGGTAAGTAAACCGTGAAGGATCAAATGTTAGAGGAAAAAGACGAGATGCAAGGTGTGTGATATAAGAACCAAGAATAAGTGGGTGATTAGTCCGCGCAACACGCTCAAAGGCATAGGCAAACCAAAAGCCTAAATTTACCTTAATGCCGACTTGCATACACCATAAAAAGAAAAGTTCGTCCTTACTTAAATTGGAAGAAGTGTTATTTCTGAAATAATTGTACGCAAGGAAGCAATGAATGTAGCGGAGTGTTGGATTATGAATGGCCCATCTTTTCGTCACACGCGGATCGTATACTGAACCCTCTAAGCCAGTAAGAGTTTCATAGCATATGTCACTGTCAAAATCCTGGGGAATCTCAAGTAAAGTAGTTAAATACCCAGGATCTGTGACATCTATCACGAATCCCATATAAAAATTAAATTCCGTGATTGACATTGAAAAATACTGACCAAACAGTCAAAATGATACGACATCAGGAGAGTGCACAGAAATAACACGATTTTTATCAAATGAAAATGTGGCATAAAACTCAAAAACCAGTTCATAATACGTGTTACATCTAATTTTCGGATAAGTTGTCCATCCAAACGCATCAAAGAACTGCATGACAGACTTGTGCAAGTGTAAACGTTTCTAGAGTTTGGGGAGGAATATACTTACAAACTTGAAAGTGACGGTGGCGAATGTGATTAAATCTTTCCAAGTCGTTGCCAACAAACTCCAAGTAGCCATGTAAAACCTCCTCGGTTGGAACCGAATACTTGCGGCCACGTTGATAGCGTTCGAAACGCTCTTCCTAATTGGTGTGGTCGTTCGAAACGGCATTGTTCGTTGTTCGAGTGGGATGAGGCGGGCTGGTCGGAAGAATGTCCATGCTCAAAGTCCGGTTGTTCCATCGATAGGCTGTTCGTGTGGAGATTAGCTCTAAGGGTGTCTGTAAAGCCAAAAACTGGATGGAATATTAGTATATGAGCAACGAGATAAAATCAGAATTTACCTCCGGCGTTTGATGCGGAGGATACAAATGCGTAGGATAAGAAAACGCAGCATCGTCGTGCATAGAATAAAATGACGGTGACGGCCTCCTTGAGGATATGTCTTGCCGTGGCTGGTCAGCATCAGTGGCATCGACTGTGAGGACGCGACAAAAGGCATAGAGTGGAAGAAAGGGGACGACGGTACCAGTTGGCTACGCGGTGGCCGATAGTGTGAAGACCCGGCAGCCACGCTGCTGCCCATCGAACGAACAGACCGGCCTGTCGAGTGATCGGAGGTTGGTTCCTGGTCGTTCGGCTGAGTGGTGGCTGCCTTCTGCTGATGCCTATAGCTGCAACGTGAGAGAGGCGGCGAAGGAGCAGGCTGCGAGTCTGAATCGCTAGGCACGATCACGAATTGCATTGGTACCATTCGACGACGGCCGTCGAGCGTTATGGGTGCCGTTGTTTGAAGAAGCCAGTGTGCTTGATCCCTTGTGCGCACAATTGTTGAATGGAAAAGAACAGACAAAGCAAGGAAAGGTGGTTGAAAGTTGAAGGAACGGCTGGTTGAGGGAACGGCTGAAGAACAAGGGCAATAGTTTAGGTCTGGGAAATGTAAAAATTGAATTTGGGAGGGATTGTGATATCTTATCACAAATGAGGCCCACAGAATCTCACAAAGCAACAAGATTGGGTCAAAATTTGACCGGTTATGATAGGGAAATTTTAAATTTTGATTCTAATATTTGAATAGGGGTCGTCTATAGTGCACCAATTAAAAGGGAGATGCTAACTTGCTCCATGCTTGAAAAACCTGTACATAATCGATGTGAAATACGATCAGCAACAAGGGATAGCAGACAATTTAATGCAAAAATAAAATAGAAAGAAAAAAAGTAAATTAATAAAAATTGTAACGAAAAGAAATAAACAAAATAAATTAAAAATGGGTTGCCTCCCATCCAGCGCTTATTTAATGTCGTTAGCTTGACGAGCCGATTTTTAAAGCGTAGGTTCTTCTAATTCTATCTCCTCGGCTAACCCTACCAGAGCGTTCTTATAATACGGCTTCAACCTTTGGTCGTTTACTTTAAATCGAGCCCCAGAATTGTCTTCTATCTCTACTGCGCCTTGAGGAAAAATCTGAGTTACCGTAAATGGGCCGAGCCATTTCGATCGAAGTTTGCCTACAAAAAGTTTAAGTTTTGAATTAAACAACAAAACCTTTTGGTTAATTATAAACGATTTAAAGGATATTCTTCGATCGTGGAATTCTTTCATCTTCTCTTTAAATATTTGAGCGCTATCATAAGCGTTTCGTCAGATTTCCTCTAACTCTTGAATGTGTAGCTTTCGTGCTTCTCCAATTTCTTTTATCTCCATTTTACATTGCTTAATTGCCCAAAAGGCTCGATACTCCAATTCAACCGGCAAATGGCATGGCTTACCAAAAATGAGTCGATACGGCGACATCCCAATAGGACCTTTATAAGCCGACCAGTATTCTCACAACGCGTCGGTCAACTTGAGACTCCAATCTTTACGATCCCGTTTAACAATTTTTTCAAGAATTGCTTTAATCTCGCGGTTCGACACTTTCGTGTGTCTGTTGGTCTGCGGATAGTAAGAAATGGCAATTTTTTAGTCACTCTGAACTTTTTCATGAGCGCGTCAATTACCTTGTTGATGAAATGGGTTCCTCGATCGCTAATTATCGCTCGTGGTGTGCCAAACCTAGAAAAGATAGAATTTTTCAAAAAAATTAACAGTGGTTCTAGCATCATTATTTCGGGTAGCCTTAGCTTCCACCCATTTAGAAACATAATCAACTGCAAGAATGATATAAAAATTTCTAAATGAAGAAGTAAAGGGACCCATGTAATCGATTCCCCACACATCAAAAATCTCATAGACGTGAATCGGATTTTGAGGTAATTCATTCCTTCGTCTTAAATTCCCTACATGTTGACACTTATCACATGATTTACAATATAAGTAAGCGTCACGGAATATAGTAGGCCAAAAGAAACCACATTCCAAAATTTTATGGGCAGTTCACTTTGGTCCAAAGTGACCACCACATGAATAAGAATGGCAAAAGTCTAGGATAGAATTTACCTATTCTTCAGCGATGCATCGCCTAATTACCTGATCCGAACCGTGCTTCCATAAATAAGGATCATCCCAAATATAATATTGGGACTCCCACTTTAGACGATTAATTCCAGATCTAGGCGAGTCTAAGGGTAATTTACCTGTGACCAAGTAATTTACCATGTCTGCGAACCATAGAACCACTTTCTGCGCCAACATCAAATGTTCTTCCGGGAACATATCGTTAATTGGCGGGTACGCTGTAGAAATAAGAATGCTACTTAAATGATCAGCTATGAGATTCTCGCTTCCCTTCTTGTATTTAGTTTCTAAATTAAATTCTTGTAAAAGTAGGATCCATCGAATAAGCCTTGGCTTCGCCTATTTTTTGCTCATAAGGTACTTTAAAGTTGCATGGTCAGAAAAAACAATCACTTTAGTTCCAAGCAAATAATATCTAAATTTTTCTAAAGCAAAAATAATAGAAATTAATTCTTTTTCTGTTGTGGAGTAATTTCTCTGAGCTGAGTCTAGAGTCCTTGAAGCATAGGCGACAACATGTGGTTCTTTGTCGATTCTTTGTCTAAGAACAGCTCCAACGCTCGTATCTGATGCGTCACACATAAGCTCAAAATCATATTCCCAATTTGGTGCTTTGACGATCGGTGTCGTGGTCAACTTTTCTTTAAGTACATCGAATAATTTTTGGCACTCAAGATTAAAGTCAAAGACTTTATCTTTTTGCAACAGCTCACACATTGGTCGCGCCAGCTTTGAAAAATCGTTAATAAATCTTCGGTAGAAACCTGCATGTCCAAGAAAAGAATGAACCTCCCTCACAGTTGTGGGGTAAGGTAGTGAGCGTATAATATCGGTCTTGGACTTATCAACGACAATTCCATTAGATGACACAATATGTCCCAAAATTAATCCTTTATCAACCATAAAATGGCATTTTTCATAATTCAAAACAAGATTAAATTCTAGGCATCTATTAAGCACATTAGTTAAATTACTAAGGCACTCATTAAAAGAACTGTTGTATACCGTAAAGTCATCCATGAAGACTTTGATGCCCTTCTCCACATAGTCAGAAAAAATACTCAGCATACATCTCTGGAAAGTGGTCGGTGCATTACAAAGGCCAAAGGCCATCCGTCGATATACAAATGTCCTGAACGGGCAAGTAAAATTTGTTTTCTCTTGGTCTTCTGGCGCAACTGGAATTTGGAAAAAAACCTGAAAAACCATCAAGGCAACAATAATGAGTTTTACCGGCTAATTTCTCAATCATTTGATCTATAAAGGGAAAGGGAAAATGATCTTTTCTAGTGAGAGAGTTCAACTTTATGTAGTCGATACAGACTCTCCATCCATTTTGTACACGTGTTGGAACTAACTCTCCTTCGAAATTTTAGACCACTGTCACTCCGGTCTTTTTAGGTACCACTTGAATTGGACTTACCCAGTCACTGTCAGAAATAGGATAGATTACATCTGCATCAAGAAGTTTATGTATCTTATTTTTTACTACCTCCATCATTTGTTGGTTCAAACGGCGTTGTCCTTGTCTAGAGGGTTTCGCTCCTTCTTCCGTTTTAATCTTATGCATACAAGTCGAGGGACTAAGTCCCTTAATATCGGCAATAGTCCATCCTATGGCTTCCTTGTGCGTGCGCAATACCTTCACTAGTTCATTCTCTTCTTCTTCAGACAACTTGTTTGAGATTATCACCGATAAGGTTTTATTTTCTCCTAAAAGGGCATATTTCAAGTGCTCCAGCAACTGTTTTAGTTCTATCTCTAGAGCCTGCAAAACAGAATGTAACATTTTAGTTTTAGAGGGAGACAAAAATAAGTCAGAATTCATATAAAAAAATATGTTCAAACTCTTTTTCTTCCTCTTTGCGGCAAAGTTCAAGATCCTTGTAAAAATTATTGAAAAAATAGTTTCAACAAATTCATCAACTAAGGGATCAATAATATCGACATAATTAATTATTTCAACTTGATCTGGGCATTTCACCGCTTTATAAACGTAAAATTCTACGACATCACCATCAAATTCTATTGTTAATATACTGTTTCTCACATCTATCTTTGTATGCGTGGTGCTTAAGGAGGGTCGGCCTAAAAGTACCTCAAAGCAAGTGTTCGCCCTATCATTTTTCATGCCGATGACATAGAAGTCGGTAGGAAAAATTAGAACATCGACTTTCACTAAGACATTTTCAAGCACCCCCTCCGGATAGATAATAGTACGATCAGCCAACTAGATAGTTACTCTTGTTTCCTTCAAAGGTTCGTTAGTAATCATTTTATAAACAGAAAGTGGCATAACATTAATTGAAGCTCCTAAGTCGCACATTGCACGTTTAATTAAAATATTTCCTATTTTGCAAGGTATAGCGAACATACCTTGGTCCTTCATCTTTGGTGGAAGCTTCCGTTGAAATACTGTTGAGACATGTTCTCTCAGATTTACCTTCTCGTGACCAGTCAGTCTCTTCTTTGTGGTGTAAAGCTCCTTTAAAAATTGGGCATACCTTGGCACTTGTCGGATTAGTTCTAGGAGAGGTATGTTGACTTGTACTTTTTGGAACACCTCTAAGATTTCCTTTTCTTCGGCTTTCTTGTCACACCTCATCAAACTCGATGGGAATGGTGGTGCGATTTCATGATGAGGAGGTGGTAGCGATGAAGACGTACCTTAGACGTCGGAGGGTGGCGTTTCTTTCCCTTTCTTGGACCGTCTGACATTCTCTTCTGAGACTTCAGGTGTGACAACGGTTCCATTTCGGAGGGTGGTAGCACTAACATTCTCTCTCGAATTTGACTCCGTTTGAGAAGTAAGTCTTCTCTGTGACTCTAGTCTCCCCACAGTTTAAGCTAGCTGGGTCATTTGTTTGTCCAAATCTTGTATGTGGGCCCCAGTGCGGGTTTGAAACTTCTCTTGGGATATTGTCAACTGTTCAACGATGGATTCCAATGATGACTTCGATTGTTGATATTGTTGTTGAGTGGGTTGTCTTTGCTGATATGGTTGACTTTGCCTTTGATTTTGAGCATAACTAAAGTTCGGATGATTTTTTCAACCTGGATTATACGAGTTGGGGTTGGGGTTGTATTATCTTTGTGGAGGTCCTGGAAAATTTTCTATGGCATTCACTTATGCAGTGTCCTCTTCTTGTATAATCGGATAGCAGTCCGTCGGATGCTCTGGACTCGTACATATCCCGCAAAGCCTGGCTGTAATTCTTTTATCTGCAACAAAAGATTGAACAATATCAGCTAATTTATCAATTTTGTTTTCCAGCAAAACCGTACTTACCTCGTGAATCCGTCGAGATGGTTCACTTGAAGGGTGAAATCATTGCGAGTTGGCGGCCATAGTAGATATTAACGTTCTTGCCACCTTCGGAGTCATGTTAACAAGAGCTTTTCCACTTGCTGCGTCTACCACTTTCATGTCCATGGGTGTTAATCCTTCATAAAAATACTGGAGAAACGTTTGTTTAGACAATCCGTGTTGCGGACAGTTTGCGCATAGCTTTTTGAAATGCTCCCAGTAGTCATATAAAGATTTAGTATCCTTTTGACAGATACTCAGGATGCTTTGCCTTAGTTCGCTTGCCTTAGCTTCTGGGAAAAACCTGTCAAGAAAAATGCGAGCCATGTCAGTCCAAGTTGAAACCGAGTTGGAGGGTAAATCAAATAGCCAATCCTTAGCAATATCAGCTAGAGAAAAAGGAAAAGAGCGAAGTTTTATTTGATCTTCAAAAACTTCCTGGGTTTTGTGCTTAAACAGACCATGTGAAATTCCTTTAGATGTTTATGTGGATTTTCACTTGGCAAACCGTGATAGGTTGGTAAAAGGTGTATTAAGCCTGTCTTGAGAGCGAATGGCGTCTTGCCATTCGGGAATGTTATGCAGATCGGCTGGTTATCATCAGGGGCCGTAGTCAGTTGTCGAATAGTTTGGTCGTTGTCTCCTATCGGAACTGGTTCTTCGGTTGTGTGGTCGAAGTGTAATTCTGCTCCAGATGCTATTTCTAAATCTCGTTCTAGTTGTTGTTGTCCCTGTCTTTACTTCTTCTCCGGAAGTGTTTGGGCGTGTAGTCTTCGGACGTATGCTTCGATCTCCGGGTTATATTCTGCTTGTTCTCCCAGATTCCCCTGGTCATAAATCAAACACAAATAATCAGTAACTTCGCCGTAGTCCCCGGCAACGGCGCCAATTTGACACGCTAATAAATAAAGGAATTCAAACGTAGTAAAAGAGAAGTAAAGGTCGACCCCACAGGGACTAAGAGAACTTCATGATTTATGTTTGTTCAATCGGTGAGCCGATAAGAGAGTTGAATAATATTTAAATATGGTGGGGATTTGTGGAATTGAGTAGAAATAATAAGAGATTGTAAAGAAGATTAAGAAGTTGATTCAATATGGTAAAGATTAGCCTCGGGCTTTTGCTTTGACTCAGCTTCCTCGAATTATTGGAATAAGGATTTTTCACTTTGAGGTTCACGTCGGTTACTCACCTACAAGGATCAATCCTTGTGACTGTGCCTTGTATACCGAATACCCAAGTGCCATCTTTGATATCGATTTTAGAAATTAATCTAATCAACAACAATGTTGTAGATCAAAAATAAATAAGTAAGCCGACTCGGACTACGTTGTTTCAATAATAACTGATTCCGATCTCAGTTTCCTCTTAGCAAACAATTTTGCTAAGTGTGTTCCCAGGAAGTCGAATGTGATTCAATAGCCGATCCTTCCTCCCACACATTTAACCAAAACAACATCCTGACCAGCGTCAATCTTTGCTTTTGAAATCATTTTGATTTTGAAATTAAGTTTAGAAAACTAAGAGAGATACCCGAAATTGTTTAAGTGTTTTTCAATCCTCACGTTGGAATTGAGTTACTGCTTTAGCCATTGGCTATGGAAAACTTAGCTAAGTATGATTATGGTAAAAATCATACTTAGGCATTATAAAAGAAAAATAGATAAAAAACTTAAAGTAAGAACTAAAGAAAAGAAAGAACTTTATAAAACTTTAAAAGTAAAAACAAAGCTAAGAATGAGAATGTGAGATCGATTTTTGAGTTTGCTCAAATGGGGTATTTATAGCAGCCTAAAACCCTAAAAGTAACCCTAAAGAGATAAGAGATAAATCCTAAATTATTTAAATTAATTACAGAAGATAATTCCAAAGTTTGAATTTAAAATCCGATTAATAAGTTATCTGATATGCGGCTGATAAGCTATCTTGCTGCGGACGTGGCGTCTTCTAGAAGCTACTGATGTGGCGTCCAGTCAGACTTTCATGCCCACTAATCCAGCCGTGAATCCAGAAAATCAAAAATTGCACAATTCAGCAGTTTAAGCAACATTCCTGGAATCTACTGTCCTGCATGGAAAACGAACAAAAATACCCACATTAGCAACTTAAAACAACTAATCAAAGAGTAATTAGAGATAAAAGAATGCATAATTTAAGCACTAATCACGTAGATTCTGATAATATAATTTTATAACTATTTTCTTTATTCGACTTTGGATGCTAACATTCAATTTTTTTTTATAGCTGTTGAGTGGTTCCAGCCCCATTTACCCATAAGAAATCTATAGATTAAAAAATATTTAAAATTGCTTTAGATTTGTAGATAACAAAATTTTTATATCGAACCTGTAAATATTATCATAGTCTGAACCCAACAAGTGAGTGTTCCGGTGTTCATCTTAGGATGTACTTATTCTAATCGATTTGTCTACAAGGTGTATAAGCATTGTTAAAAGTTAAAATTATCTATAATAGATATTATTTTGTAATCACTTTTAGATTAGGTTAAGCATACTCATCATATAAGATTTTTAATTTTATCTAAAGTTAAATATGTAAATTAGGTAATTATTTCATACATGATGGTAGAAATTGAAAGTTTCTACGCTTTAATTTTAAGGTGCATGGTTTAGGGGTAAGGATTTAAAATTTAAGAATAGTTGTTAAAATTTAGGGTTTAAGGTTATAATTCAAGGTTTATAAGGTAAAACCTAAATTCTAACCATGTTACCCCAAAAACTAAATTCCAACCTCTAAACCCCAAATTCTAACCCTAAAATCTAAATTCTAACCAATATCCTTAAATTATAAACCCCTACACCATAAACCCTACACCATAAACCCTAAAATTAAGGCACTTTAGGAAACTTTCAGTTTCTACTGCTAGTGTAATTGAATATAAATCCTTTTAATTTTATGTATAACGTATGTGCTTTACTTCTATACAATTATATACATAAATTATGGTATTAATATTTTCAAACCACTAATACCACCACCAAGCTTGACACCATTTCAAGTACTGTACATTGTATTTATGAACAATTATATTGGAAAATCATTTGTTTTCTTTAAATGTGTAATTAATTCAAAATTAAGTTCAATGCATAAAATTGAACAAAAACCAAAATTTTATGTTACTTTGCACCATATAAAAATATAAATATCATATTACATATTGCATAGGAGTCGGTATGATTTTGAGATATATCTCATTTTTTTTCCCGAACAAAGATATATCTCATTTATACAAAGGGTTTAAAAAAAATTAATTACGTAACAAAACTGGCAAAATTTCCACAGAGAAACATAGGCTTCGAACGTACCAAGTTATATTGCACTATATACACACTATTTTTTTACAGTAAAAACCGATCATCTAAAATGACAATCAAGGTTTTCATTGGTGTCAAAATACAAAACTACAATTAGTCATCATCAACAGAAAAGACTTGCCAAATGAGATAAACCTGAAACTCACATCACGATACACTTTTCTTTCGATTGACGATGAAGAAGAAGAGCCCCTTCCGCTGTTCTGCGGCGACACCTGCAAAGTGCCACTACCGTCACTTCGTTTTATGTTATTTGGATTTTTCATTTCCTGTTCGACATTTGTGGCAACAGTATCCGAACAATAACAAAACTATAACCATATGGGAAGGCAATTGGATCTCTGAACAATAACAAAACTACTAACATAAATGCTAATTAGAAACAATATGTATACTATTGACAAAATTTAATAATACTGAAAAGTAAGCCGTACAGCCTAATAATAGATGATATAATGTTTAATAATAACTTAGAAGGCACCACCAGAAATTGCTTACAGTAAAACTTCGATAAATTAATAACCTTCAAGGGCTAAATGCACAAGATAATAATTTTTAAAAAAATCCTTCAAAGGCCTAATGAAAATATAAAATAATAATTCATTAAATATACTGAAAATTTTATATACAATACATGAAACTAAAGTGCTTTCTAGACAACTCTTATTTTTCTCAATTTTATTCTTTGCTAACATATGCATTTATTGTTATCTGTTTCTTCTTTGCATATGAATCAAATACAATTTTATTTTAACTTTTAGAAGGGCATAAACCAAGTCTAGTATATTCTTCTCGTGTTGTATTAAATAATTCTTCAAGCATCAAAATCTCTTTTGGAGAAACATGAGGTAAAACACTACTGTCATCTGGATCTTCCTCGTCATCAGCTGACACATCCATTACTCCTCGAATAATTCCTTCATCCGTAGGTGTGATTCCATCAAAGATTCATTTTCACTGGATAAATCAAAATCTGCTAAACATCCATGGCATCTCTATAGAGTAAATCAGAAATTACTTCTTTTAATTTATGAAGGCCTTCAACATCACCAATTTCTTGTTCGAGAAGCATATCCTCCTCAGATTGAATAAAATTTTGATACATATGTTACGGACCGCGAGTTTGGATCTGATCACATGCGCAAGACGCTGCCAAGAAATTCGGAGGAAGACTTTAAGCTTGAAAAAATCACCAGACTGGCCCGATCCGTGAAAAATTCTAGAAGACTTATCCATCCACAACTATGTGAACATACAATGTGAATATAAAAGATACTTTCATTAGATATAGATTAAAATCTAGGGAATATGCTGATTTTGTACTGATTGTGATTAGTAAGTTTTGATTTAGGCCGTTGATATAATTCAGTAAGAACCGTCGTATGTAAAGAGACTAAACTATAAATAGAGGCTCCTATCTCATTTGTAAAGCACCTCATTCTCTGAGTAACAAAGCATTTACTCTAAATCCTCTCTTGTATTTTTCGTCTTAATCATTCTAGCAAGAAAGTTCATGGTCCCAATCCAATCGCGTTCCAACAAAATTCATGACCAAATACGATATTATTCAAAACTCCAAAATCCTCTCCTTACCACATTTTCAATCAAACAACCAAAAATAACATTTGTTGTTGAACCCATAATCATATATGTGGTAGGCATCTATACTAAAATTAGTTCTACCTCGAACTTCAGAAATTTGATAAAAGCAAATTACATAATAAAATGAAGGTCTTGCCAAACAACCTATATGCACAAGTTGAAATATATATGGTTATATACTCTATTGCACCTTTGTATGGTTTCCTTATTAAAAGGTTATTTGTGTTTTTCATGAATCGTTAGGTATGTAGTTTACCTTTGCAGCCTTAATAATTTCAAAATGGAAGTTAAGCACCATGTAACAGAATCATAGTCCAGTTCAAACAAGAATCTATACATTCTTCCTCACATTGTTTCTACTATTGCATCCCCCAATGCTTAAAAGAGCATACCTGGATATCAACTATCCAACCATAGTAGAGGGGAACATCAAGCAGATCAAATATGGCACACTCTGGAGCGAACTCAAAATCATCTATTCTACAAGTTGTACACAATAATGCACTAAGGACTGCAGAAGGAAGCGATTTGTCGAAGAAAAACAGAGAAAATAAGGACAAAGTTAACCTCCTGAATTTAATATTTACATCAATCCCTGTAGCAAGGCGTGGAAGTAAATTAATCGCATCTGCAATATTCTGCTGTTGATTTTCGACAAACCCTGCATCTTTATTCTACATGCCAAAATGATTCATCAGTATTATTGTACTATTCCATTAACAACAAGAAGCACATAAGTAAACAACAACAAGCACATAAGTTAAGCCTTGTTGCCTGACATTTAATTTACTTGAAGTAAGTAAACGTGTCCGACGTATTCAAACATGGGTACAAGGATAGGACCGTCCAACAGTCCTCGGAATACATGGAAAAACTTGGAAAATATAGACATACTCTTTTCGGATACATACCGGCCATATCCAACACTTAACACCTAAGTTCGAATAAACATAGGAAGCAAGCATAAAAAAGGAAAGAAATTACATTGACATTACTGTTGGAATCGATGAGTCGCTCGGCTACCACTGAAAGCAATTTCTCCTGTGAAACTTATGCTACATCAAGACTCGGGTTCAAATTGTTCCTTAAAAGGAGAACATTACCTGTCACAATCCCCAGGTTCATCCTATATAGCTTAGTTAGCTCCAATTATAATTTCCACAAAAAAAAAATCACAATATTGACCAATTAAAAATTTGATATGTGTGGAATTCAATTGATTTAAAGATAATTCCATTTCCAAATATTATCCCTTTTCTTCTTTCATTCACGCTAAACAAATTCGTACAATAGAAATGTTTGAAAAGATAGATTCCTGATCACTTCCTAGAACAATCAATAGAAAACATAATCAAAATTCTTCAGCTTCTTTCTGTCTACTAAAATTAGAACTTTTTAAATAAAATTTAGAGTCTATAGTTCAAATTTAGGATCTAGTGTTAGGGTATAGGGTTTTGAAGTTAGGGTTTAGGTTTTAGGGTAATATAGTAGGGATTTAGGTTTTTACCTATAACCCCTAAATTTTAACCATAAACCTTAAATTCAAACCACAAATTTTAAATTCTAAGTGCATAAACTTAAAACCTCTAAACTGCAAACCTTAAACAAAATCTCTAACCCCTAAAATTAGGACGCTTGTGGAAAAATAATGTTTCCATCGCCGGTGCATGATATAATTACCTATAATATAATATTAGAGATGTAAAAATAGGTAACGGGATGAATTTCAAGTCGAGTCATATCAGGTCGGATCAAATCATATACAAATCATTTCAGGTTGATTTGATATTTCGACTCGACTCAGGTCGAGTACAGGTTAATTTCAGGTCGGTCAAAAATGGTTCGGGTCCGAATCAGTTAATTGACAGGTTAATTCGAGCTAGGGCGGACTTAAAGTTGGTTCATTTCAGGTCGGGTTAATTTAGGTTCCGAATTTGTATTAAGTTTGAGTTTGGTACAAATAGTCGATAGACTTTGGTTGAGTTATTTCGAGTAAATTATTTAACGTCTTTCACGAACACAAATCACATTAAAAATAAATATTAGGGACTAGAATGAACAAAAATATCATCATATTTAAAATATTAGAATAAATTATAAAAATTTTAAAAAATAAGGGTCAATTTCGGCTAAAAATAAAATATTAAGGACTAGAGTGAACAAAAATATCAACTTATTAAAAATATTGGACTAAATTACAAAAAAAATAAATAAAGGTCAATTTTGACTGAAAATTAAATTTTAGGTACTAGAATAAACAAAAATATTATTAGACTAAATTACCAAAAATATAAATAAATATGAGGCAATTTCGATTAAAAATTAAATTGTAGGTGCTAGAATAAACAAAAATATTATTCAACAAAATTACCAAAAATAAAAATATATATGGATCAATTTCTGCTAAAAATAAATTTTTAAGAACTAGAATGAACAAAAATATTATCATATGAGTCAATTAGTTTCTCATATTATACTATAATAAATTTATAATTTCTCAAATATTTTATTTTGCCCTTGAAAATCATCAAATCATAGATTTCCTTAATTACAGTTCAGGTCAACAACAGGTCGGGTAAAATTATATCTAGAGTCGTTTTAGTCGGGTTATATCAATTATTTGCATAGTTAATCTCGAATTCGAGTTTATATCAGTCGAGTACAGATCAAATTCAATTACTACAATATTATATTCAACTCAAATTTAAATTATTTTTATAAAAAAAATTATGTCTTAATAAATATTATTATTTTAAATTAGGGTAAAATACACAGATCATCATTCAACTATCTTCTCGCTCTTATTTTGGTCACTCAACTTTCAAAATTTTCAATTTAATAACTAACTTTATACTTTTTTTTGTCACTCTCAAATATTTTATTATTATTTTCAAATTATTTAATATTATTAAATATAAAATAATTTAAAATAATTAATAAAATAATATTTTATTATATTATTAAATATTAAAATAATTGCCGCAATTTGTCATTACCGATGGCCTTCGAATCGGCGGCCATGTGACCTCAAATTGCACTAGGAGACTCATTTTGACTCGTGAGTTTGAATCTGCGGTTGTTTTGTCGAAAAATATCTTGAAACTCGCGAATCTCGACATAAATGTTTCGGTTTCTTCACTTTCGATCTCCTTTTCATGGACCTCAAATTTTTTTTCGACAAAATAGAAGTCGAATTCGGACTCATGGAACGAGATGAAGTGACCAGCAAAATATGAGACAGAATGGTCACCATTTATGACTGGCGACGGCGGCGTCCGACGCGATGAACAATGGCCTGCGAATAATTTGGTTTTACTTTTTATTTTAAATTATTTTTATATTAAATACTCATATCATACTAAAATAATAATAAAATATTTGAGAGTGACCAGAAATGTTCGATGTACAAATTTTAGTTGTTAAATTAAAAGTTGAGTGACCAAAATAGGAGTGAGAAGATAGTTGAATAATGATTTGTGTATTTTACCCTTTAAATTATACTTAATTCTCATGTAACTTCAATTTTTTGTTTTCCAAACATATCAAATAAAATCAATACCGATAGCGAAAGATTTGGATCTGCGAAATTTATCAACATATGTTCAGGGTTGGATTCTGAGCTTTGGGGAGTGTATATAGTAGTTTCATGTGCATGGACTTTTGGTATGCGAAATGTGATGGTTGAAGTGGATTGTTTGGATGACATTCGTCTATTGCAAGCTCGAGAGAGTCGACAAGAGTATTCTTCGAGCTCATTAATGAACTGTAAATGAACGATCAATTTTTAACATGTTTTACGGGATGGTAACAAGATTACAGACCGATTAACAGATTTTACCAAATCGAAGGAACATGAAGGTCACATCTTTCATTCCCCGCTATCGAAAGTATTGTTCCTCTTTCGGGAAGATACTTTTAGTTAGTTTATAGAGTTATTTGAGCTTGTTGCTCGGTTCTTTATTCATCAAAAAAATTAATACTCCTACATTTATTGCATTAGGGGCAGAGCTAACAAGGGAATAGAGGTGACCACAGTTAATTTTGACACCTTAAATTTTTTAAAAAAAGTTTAATTTGGTCTCTCAATTTTTTTAAAAATTCATATTAAGATTTCAAAATTTTGAATATTTTTAATTAAATCCCCTGTCATTATTTTTAAAAATTCTTATTACATGTCTCAAAATTATTAAAAATTTAGTTAAACCTTCAAAAAAATTTGAAAATTTTAGTTTAAGCCTCCAAATTTTTAAAAAATTTAAATTGTCCTCCCAACTCTTACGCTAAGTTTTGCCACTGATCTCATTGCACTGTTATATCTACATTATGGGGTGAAAAAAAAATAACACATCTTCAACCGAAGTTTTTTCAGTTATCGTCGTCAAATGAGAGAGAGATTAAAAAACTAACGAATTATTTTTCTCAGAAAACATGTTCAATCTCTCTCTCATATAGCAAGATTTTTAATCACATTACTAAGATATCACCACACAAAAAAGCCTAAAACATTATTTAATTACGCATAATTATCAATAATTAGTTAGTTTAATGAGATGAGATACTAAATTTTTTTAGCAAAATTAGATGTTAGAATCTTAAAACTATAAATGAAACAAATTAGACCGAACATATCATCCTATAACAATTATAAGCTGTTTAGGACATGGTGGTAAAGCTTTGATGTTTCGCTCTTAATTTGCGGTTTTTAGCAGGAAACTTTTTTGGACTGATTTGGCTTGTGTATTGCAACTTTCCCTTTGTAGGCTCCTGCCTTCTTTTCATTCTATAACAAATTATAAAGTGCTTTGCGAAAAAAAAATCTACAATATCTAGTCTGAATTAATATGTTTATGAAAATTGTTTTTTCTATTAGCGGATGACTCGAGTGGTGATCATCCGCATGATGATTGATTATACTGTTTCGACCATCGTCGTTATCAGGAAGGATCAATTGATGGCAACGGTCCCTATTCCTTCCTAATAGATCTCTTATTATGCTTTGGTGGTGCCTCCTTTGAAGCTTGATCCCTGATTTTTCTTTTGTTTTTCTCGTTGCAGTTTCAGCTCTTCCACTGCTATTTTCAAGGTTAATTGTATCTCATGTTTGGATGATTTCAGCCTGTTTTTCTCCCTTGCTCCCTGTTTGGCCCTTATAACATCTCTGATGACAAGATTTTTTACCCGACAGAAAACAGAAGCCTGCCTCCGAATAAAGTTTTCACAGAGATGTCGCCTGTTTGAGCCTTCGATTGGATTATGTACTAGGGTTTTATGTCTCTTGTTTTACTTCATGTGTATTTATGTTCTTTATTTCTTTTGTCCCGGTTCTGGATTTAGCTATATTCGGCTCTTGTTTTCCCCCTTAGTTGGTGGTATTGTTCTGGCCTGAGTGGCCAGTTTTGAGGGGACCTTTTTATATGTTTTTTGTTTCATATTATTGTTCGTCAATTTTTATGATATTTTCCTTCTATATCAAAAAAAAAAAAGAGTTCAACATGTCATTTTATGGCTTTATATATATATATATATATGTATGTATTACTTCTCATATTGGATGTCTAAAATATATGCCAACAACCTTTGGAGGTTGCTGTTAATCTGTTATGATTATTAATTACATATAATATTGTATAAATATAAAAGGAAAGAAAGAAATTGCCTTTACATATGTGGGTAATAGGCGAGAAGGAAAATGTGAAGGAGACGAGTAGATGAAGATGAATATGAAGCAGAGTAGATAATGAAGTAATTTTAAATAGGAGTCTCTATTCGATTGAGTTGAGTGAAAAAAATTTGAGTTAATCGAATTGACGAGTTTTATTTTATAACTCAAACTTTGTTTGAATTTTTTTATTCGAGTTGAGTTGTTAAAATTTAATTGTAAACATTTTCATGTTTCGGACTTACAATACTAATTGGTTACAATTTAAACGACTTTCTATAATCATATACAATATACTGTAAAATTGCATGAATATAACAATAACCTTTTTTTTATTTTCACAATTATGACAGACATCAAATTATTTTTAGTAATATAGCATTTGTTATAGTGTTTTTGAAGACGATCTGAAATCCGACTTTAAACATTAATTTAATTTTTTTAATTAAAAAATGTTGAAGATAGTGAGTTTAAATTCCACCTTCAGTACGTGGCATATTTTTATTGGCTTTACTGTCATCGGAAGAAGGTTTTTTAATCAAAAAATTTCAAATACTATTTGAAGTCAGATCCAACTCCCACGACTTTAAGAATATTGTAGCAATTGTAATATTTTTTCAAATAAAGTGAGTGTGTCATACTTGTAAAAATAAAAAGGAAAGAACAATATTTATGCAAAGCTTCCTACAATATTTATATATATATATATATATTTGTATTTATTTATTTATATATATATATTTCTTCATGTAAAATATATGTGTATTAAACATAGTTGAGAGGCTCATTCCAGCTTAAAAACGGATCAACTAATTACTGAGAATTTTAAGTTATTCGAAATTTTATTTTATAATTTAACATTATTTAAAGTTTTTTAAAATCAATTTTTTTGTGTCCAATTAAGTAAAAAATCGATTTTTACAATTCTAACAAGTTTTGCTTATCTAAATATTTGAGCTTTGGTTTTCATTAATTATTTTTAAGAATAAATAGTGTTTCTCTTTATAAAGAGACAAGTTCCTGATTATTTGTCTGAAAATTCTTAATCAGCAGTCGAGGGTTAAATTATAAGTTTAGGCGTAGAACAATTTATAGTTGGTATAAAGTCAAAAGTAACCTCTAATGTTTGACTTTTTGGTCACTTTAACCCTTATTTTTTTGTGTGCAAACAATCACCTAACGTTTTATTTTCGTTCAAATTTCACTCTCGATGGATGGAAACCGTTAGTCAATTAATGGTCAACGCTTGAGGCTGACGTGGCAATGCCACGTGACATTTTGCTGACGTGGCATCACATTTTTTTAAAAATAAAAAAAATATTTTTAATATTTTTTAACCAATCAGATGATGCCACATGCCACTTTACTGATGTGGCATTATTTAATTGGTTAAAAATATATTTAAAATTTATTTTTTAAAAATAGCCCAAAATTTCTAGATTTCACAAAATAGCTCCTAAATTTTGAAATCTCTAATTCCCTAAACCCAAATCTCGATTTGAGTCGATTCTACTGCTGATTTCCACGTCGTCGTCTACCACAATAATTTATCCCACCATCTCATTTTTAGAAATTGACCGGCGTCGTGTGAAACGCCGAACAAAAGAGAAATCGTCAAATAGTTCATTTGGACGATTCGCGACAAACGGCGACAGAACGGACGACGAACAGTGTGTGGGTCATTCAGCGAGGGGAGGGCGCTTTATTCTATCGCTAGCAATGCGGCCAACGTCGGCGAAAGTGGTTGAATTTGAGGTGTAGGAATTTGGGACTATTTTAAAAATATTTGAAAATTTCAGGATATTTTATTATTTTTTTAAATATTTATTTTTTAAAAAATATTTTTTAAATATTTTAACCAATCGAATGATGCCACATCAGCAAAGTGCCATGTGGCATCATTCGATTGGTTAAAAATATTTAAAAATACCTTTTTTAAAAAAATAATTAATTATTTTTTTAATTTTTAAATGCCATGTCAACAAGTGCCACGTAGCATCGCCACATCATTTCTCCCCCATAATATGCAGAAGTACCACGTCAGCCTCAGATATTAACCATTAGTCAACTAATGGTTTTTATCCAACAAGGATAAAAATTGAATAAAATAAAACTTTAGGTGGTTGTTTGCACCAAAAAAAAGAATAGGAATTAAAGTGACCAAAAGATCAAATATTGAGGGCTACTTTTAACCTCTTACCTTTAAAATTAGTGATTTTTGTTTACCTCTGTATGTCAATAAATAATCAAAACACGAAATTAGCAAAAATTGGAATAAAATAAAAAGACACGGAATTCTCAGATAAAAACATAGCATAGAAATAGAATAAGTGAAAATTTGCGGACCGCCTCCTGTCTTAATCATTCCATTGTTATCCATTCTTTTTGTTTCAATACAATTACAATAACAAAAAACTTATTATATCACAACAAATTCCATAGAAAGAGCCCATTATTTGAATGAAGTGCCAAACTTGTGGGCGGGATAAATAGATCTATTTATTTATGATCGAATTATATTTGTTCAATACGCTGTTGTCAATATGATTGTAAATTTGAAATAAGAATGTTTAGAGTTGAGAAAATAATAAAGAATAGAAAAAAGACTATAAAAATACAATGAAAAAAAAAGAAGTCAACTTTTTTATTAATTATTTTTTTATTAATTATTATTAATATTTTCTATTTTTATATGTTATTTTATCAGTTTTTTATCTTATTTTATGTTAATTTTTAAAATAACATATTTTTAAAAATACAATTACTTTATTTATTCAATTGATTTTTTTCTCTATATTTTATATCAATAAAATTAGCTCCAGATTCTAGTCATTAGACTTACTCGCAATGGATAAGCTGAACTAAAATCAGTTAATTCATTACAAATAAGGAACATTTTTCCGTTGGATTTTTAAACAGTATTATCAAGCAAGAACAGGAATTGCTCGCAAAGGTTCCGCCATCTGAACTGTGATCCCAAACTTCTCTTCCATGTCCATTTCATCCGGCGAGAGCCCGCCCACAAGTTTCCAGTCAAAGCAGTTTATAAGAGATCCCAACATCAAATGCAGCATTCGAATCGCCAAAGGCAGTCCTGGGCATATTCTTCGCCCACCCCCAAATGGAATCAATCCAAAATCCCGGCCTTTGACATCGATTTCAAACCCCAAGAATCTCTTCGGCATGAAACTGTTCGGCTGCTCCCAGATACTCGGGTTTCTTCCGATGGCCCATACATTGATCAACACTTGTGAGCACTCGGGTACTGTGAAACCACCAAGCTCGGCATCGGAGCCGGCTCTTCGAGGGAGCAGAAGAGGGACAGCCGGGTGCAGTCGGAAGGTTTCTTTGACGATTGCCTGCAAATATGGTAAACGGTTTATGTCTGATTTCTCGATTGGATTCCCTTTACCGATAGCGTGCTCTAGTTCTTTCTTGGCTTTATGCAAAACATGTGGGTTTCGAAGTAGTTCCGCCATTGCCCATTCTAATGTGGTTGATGTTGTATCGGTTCCAGCAACAAGCAAAACCTGTCAATATCCGATAATTAAACCAAGACAAAAGTCTTATAACCCAATGTTTTGTAATGAGAAAAAGTATAGGGGCCGAAAAGATTACCGAAAGCAAGTGTAGGACATGAGTTATGTTGAGCTCCTCCGTACCACCTTCAATAATGTCGAGTAGAGTATCCAAAACATCATTTGAAACAGTAGAAATCTGGGATTTTCTTGATCCCGATCTTTCATTGTACATCTTCTCGAAAATATTAAGTAACTTTTCGAGATGAACAGTCAATCGGCGCCGTATGCCTTGCGGATCAATCTTTTGAAGCAAAGGGAAGTAATCAGCCAAATTAGGCTTCCCTGCCTCTGCCATCAAATTCCAAAATGTTTTCTTGAACTCTTGAGCATTAGACGAATTCGGACCAACCAAATCTACAGAAAAAATAGTGTTGGACAGCAGATTAATGGAGTATCGAAAGCAGCTTGGCCTACGTTAACGGCTTCACCTTTAAGGCAACATTTGCGAACATTAGCAACCAGTTGTCGAATCTTGTCCCGACGCAGGTGCTCATTGGCGTCGAGCTTCAGAGTAGTGAAAAGATGGGTATTACATACTTTGCGAAGAGTTCTCCAGAGTGGCGAAACGGGCAACCATGGCAGCGAAACTTCATGGTGTTGGCAGGCTCGAACAGCATCGACAACGGTTCGGTTCGAGAATGTGAGGTCCTGTCTCTGAAGGATCTCTTTCGCCGCTGCCTCCGACGAAACAACGACGGTGAATAAGCTGCCGAGTTTGAGCCCCATAACGGGGCCATGAACCTGAGCAAGCTTAGCCAAGGACCTGTGGGGTTTATCGCCAAGATCGAACAGGTTGCCGAAGATTGGCAGCCGCCGTGGACCAGGTGGGAGCTTGGTTTGATCATTTTATTTACTTCCAAATCTGAATGGCTTTAAAGCTTGGAGCATCAGCCATGTGAAGAGCAGACATAGCAAAGAACTTGTTAAGAAATCCATATCTGTGTGTCTGTGTCACTGAGTTCGGTCTCCACAACACAGATTGAACTCAACTAAGGTCTGGTTTATTAAAGCCATGTGGTGCACACTGCGCCACCTGTAATAGCCTTCCTCTACTGGAACAGGTGGGTGGTCACATATTACGTTCAAAATATATACACGTGTCGTCCTTAGGATGAGAAACCTTAAAAACATTTTTTATTGCCATTCAAGTTTATTTGGTATCACATAAATACACATCTATTTTAGGCTTAAAAGGTCCACTCCCTAAAGACTAGAGTACAGTACTCCTATTTTATCGAGTTGCTATCTAAATTTCAAACCGTTATTTTAAATAATTTATATGTCTCATTAAATTTGATTTTTACTTATTTTTTTAATTTTAACATATTATGATTTAAAATTTATTATTAATAAAAATATAAAAAATATATATTTTATAAACATTCAATTAAATAGTTTTAAAATATATATTTTATAAAATTTGATTGTTAAAAATATTTCAAACAATTAAGGTCAAAAGTAAATAAAATTGACTTTTAAAAGTCAATAAGAACAAAATAAATGGGGGCGAAAAGAGTAATTATATACTAATTAGAGCACGTTATATCGATCAACAAAATGAAACTAGCTTCAATTAAAACGTAAATTATATTTTTGAGTTTTTAAGTTTTATATTTATTTAATTTAATTTCTATTTTTTATTTAATTTAAAATTGGTCTTTATTTATTTTTAAATTTTATAATATAACCCACTGTTATTATTGATACTATTATTTTATTTAAATTTAATATTAAATATGAATACCGTTTCTTCTTCTATAGCAACCGTCCTTCCCTCTACTGAAACCCAGCAGAGAACCAAACCATCATTGAAGAAGACGGAATGCCTATTGTCCCACTCGTTTGCTTCTCGAACCAGTGGTTGCCTGTCAAAAGCTCGACGTATACATCTGCCGATAAATGTATAAAAAACGTACGCAAGATTTTATATTAAGAATAAATTTATAAAATTTTAAGAGACAATCATATAAAATATTTGAGGCGAAAAATAAATTTTTAATAAAAAATACATAAAAATTTTAAAAATTATATGCGAATTTAAAATTTTCAAGACGACTGTCCCATCCAATCCTCCTTAGTCATCTATAAGAGGATGCATTAAAAAATTTTAGGGTGTAAATGACCCCACTAATCTAACTAAAATGTCTTTCAAACTCATTATAAAATATAAAAAAATAATTTTTTTCATAAAAAATATAAAAATTAACCTCACTTAATTTTTTTAAGAAATAAAATAAATAATACTTATTATAGTATTATAAGAATTTTTCAAATTCTATACTTCACTATGACCCCACTATATAAAAATCACTGTCACTACGATCATACCCTAATGTCTCAACTCTTTCTCTTCATTGTTTTCTTTCTTTAAAAGCAGTATTTTTTAAGCGTTTGTTTAGACTCGGATCAGGAAGGAAGACGGAGAAATTGGGGTACTTGATTATCAAGGGCGTGAACATATGAGAGAAGCAACGCATTGAAATTGGAAAAGCACAAGTAAATCGTGGTAGTCTATTATGAATATTTTTAAATGAAAATATAACCACTCCAAATAATTTTTATTTAAAAATAAATCAATTTTGAAATTAAGGAATTTTCCTAGGAAAAAAATGTTGTTTATCTTACTATACCTAAATTCGAGTAGTTTATTCTGCAAAATATAATAAATTTTATTAAAAACTATAAATTGAACAAATACTAGTTTGACATATATTTATAATTCTCATAAAAATTAAATTTTTATAGCTTCTTTATTATAAAATTACCCACTTCGAATAACTTATTATTTTATTTATTAGGCTTAATGAAAAATCAACTCTTAAATTATGCTATTTATTTGTTTTTACTCCTTAAACTATTTTATGGTTAAAATAAATATTTAAAATATTATTTTAGACCATTTTAAGTTTGATCGTTATCTAAGTTAAAAAATATTTCGGTCAATTAAATGTTGATATGTCACAAAGATTTAACTACTTGTTTTGACCTAAAAGATATTTTAGGGATTAAAAGCAAAAAAATAATTTATGTAGTTTTTTACAAAAATAATTTAAATACCTAAAGTGGTCAGAAATAACTTATTATATACTTTCGAAAAAAATATAATGTAAGGGCTAAAAATGAGGGAGAAAAAACATAGTTTTAATATTGATTTTTCGTTTAAGTCCACTCATTAATATATCTTTAAGTTTCATTCACGTCATGAATTACAATACCTTACATTTATATTAATTTTCAAATTCTATATTTATTTATATAAATTAAAAATTTTAATTTTAATCGAGTTATGTTATATGCAATCCTAAAAATTGTCAATAAAAACTAGATAAATCTCTGTCAAAAAGTTATATTTTATTAATTTAGAATGTTTAATGCAATTAAACACTAAATTTTAAATCTTTTTAGATGAACTTTTTTTATGAAGAACTTTACAAGCAACTAATTTAAGGGAGCAACCTCTCCTGTAATAAATCAATTAAGCCTAACGGTGGCTCCTCAAGAACTAAAATAGCAATAGGACCCTCTCGACACAAATCAGCTAACCAATCTACCACCCTGTTCACACGGCGATTGATCTTACAGACCTCAACCAACCAAGGACGCGTCAACAACTCATGTGCAGCAGTCACCATAGTTGTCCCAGCTAAACTTCCTGATGAAAAATTCAGAATATGGACCACCTTCATGTTATCTATCTCAAGAATTACTCTTCGACACCAAATTCTCCGAGTGTGAGAAAGAACATCAACAACAACCTTCAATTCAGCACACAATAACGAGCATCGACCAATGATACGAAAAAAACTAACTAACCATTGGCCCTGGTCATCACGGACGATCCCCCGGCCGAAGCCATATCATCACTCGATCTTCTTACACCATCACAGTTCGCTTTAACCCATTCAAATTAGTGGTTGTTTCCAAGTCATTACGTTTAGACAAAGAGAACCCGACCATAATTGTGGTGATTCAAAGCAACCAATACAATCTGCCAAAATGGAGTTGCATCAATAGTTGATATCATCCTTTTGGATGTAATCAACATCAAAGATGAGACTGCATCTCTGCTTCCAAATAAGCCAACATGTGATAGCAAAACAAGCATCCCAGTTTATATTTTGGCGCATCATACCTCCCATTCTTTGGTGATTACAACGTAGCCAATCCATAAAAGGCATCATTAAAAGTTTATGAAGATTTTCAAGAAAAACCACTTGTTACCAGACCCTTGATGTCTCAAGGCATTGTCATAGCACATGGTCTAATGATTCAGGTCCGCGCCTACATATAGAACACATGTCTGAGTCAGCTAAATGTCCTCTACTTCTTTCAATATTGGTCAACAAGCGATCATGGAAAACAAGCTGTCACACCCCGAAAACTGTTATAGTCGAAATTAGGTTCTGGTGATCGGAATCTTGTATCGGTTCTACTTGAATGATGTAATCGCTCGATCCTTGTATCCTATTTTGAAGTAATGAAAGTTGATTGGGCTTAACTTAAGTCATTTGACCTTTTTTGTAAAGAATTCAAACTAGTGATATGAAATTCGAGCCAAGCGTATCGATACGGTAAGACCAATATCGGTACGGCCAAACTGGCCTTAACTAACTTACCGGATTTGGCTTAGCTGTATCGATATGGCCATAAATTTTATCGATACTGGTCTCTATCAAAAATCATTTTTGTGATCAATTTGTAAAAATTGAAAGTAGGGTGCTCAATCACCTACTTGCTTGCACCCCTCACGTGAATTAGTTCAGAAAAGATGATGGATGGTTACCAAATTACCTAGATAGTGTAAAAGAGGTATGGAAAGATGGAAATAATTAAGCTTTCCCTTGCCCAAAGGAAAGCTTCCTATTGGCCCTTGTTAAGGTGGGAATTAAGCCTTAATTCTAGCTCCTTATTAAGGAGCAAAGAGCAAGCCTTCACATTTGTATTCACCGTAAACCAAACTTGCCCTTTTTGATTAAAAAAACCAAGCTAGCACCTCCATTATCATCTTCAACCCTAAGCTCAAGCACACACCTCCCCCATCGACTTCCTTAATTACAAGTTTCTTCTGATCTGATAGTTTCATAGCATATCTATCGATTGGTTAAGTAAAAGCCCTCAATCAATTGGTGGATTCCATGGATATTTGGAGTTTAATTTCTAGTTGAATTGCTAAACCTAATCTTAGAAATAAGTATCGACATTGTTGTGTTGATTATAACAACTCCTTGTGGTTTCTTCCTAGCTCGAGAATTGGAGGAGACCAATCCATCGTCCCCAACCAAGCCTAGGAAAAAAGGAGTGATAATTCAAGAGCCTTGAAAGCATCAAAATTCAAGGTGAGTGTAATTGTGTTACATGATCGGCTAGGTGTCATCCCATTGCATTTGTTTGTGCTTAAAAATTGCACTTTGTGTAAGGGCTCAAGTAAAGCAAATGTATATGGATTCTAATGGTAAGTGTGGTAAGTTATCATATTGTTTTGATATGTTTGTAAGCTTATATGTGATATTCGAAATACGTTACATGTGGAAAGTGATATGATTATGTTATGTTATTTGGAGCCAAGGCTCAATTCGTAATCCGATATGATATGGCCTATAGGCACAAGGTAAGTTTTGTGATAAATTATATAACCTTGGAGACTTGTGGACATTGGATACAATTGGCATGCGATAGGGTTATTTGAGCTCACTATGTAAGGGATTGGACTATGGCCTGGGCTACGGCCTGTATGCAGGGAGAAAATGTTGGATTGTGTAAGGGACTCTAGAGTTACGGCTCAAGGCTACGGACTATCTTTATTATATGAGGTGTACGAGGAATCCGTGTATCCATTGGTTACTATGTCCAAGGATATGATATATGTTTGTGCTTTACATTTGGTATATGAAATGTGATACTTGGCTTGAGTATGACCTATATATGTTTAATAATGTTTATTTGCCATTCAAGTATTCTTACATGTCATTCATGCATAAAGAAGATTATTGTGCATTTGTTATAACTACCTCACTAGGCTATGTAAGCCTAACATTTGTGTGTCTCATGTATTTCAAGACCTTGAAGAATTCCGAGCTCCGATTGTGTAGTTGCGATTGCAAGTCACTCCCATCAACTATATGTATGTTTACATTTTGTCCTAAGCTCCTAGTAAGGTGGCATCAAGCTTGGACATGTCACATTTTCCCATTTTGATATATATGCAATGTTCCTAAAGTGCCTAGATGTAAAATGAGGAAGATGGTAGGTTTGCAAAATTGTAAAACTAGTTAAAATGGCTTAAAGGTACCAAAAGGTAAAAAAATTAGTAAATGAATTCGAAATACCCTAAAATTTTGTATGCTATTAGAATTATGGATTAATAACTTGCTGGTAAAATTTCATGGCATTCGGACATCGTTAATAGGCTAAATCAGCTAAACACCAGATAAAATCTATCATTACAAGACAAGTGTATCGATACGGGTCAACCTGTATCGATACGGCCTTGCATATTTGGACTTGGAAAAATAGAGTGTATCGATACAGGTCAAGCTGTATCGATAAGGACTTGGGCAATGAGGTCTGGGAAATAATTGTATTGATATGGCTTTAGGCTGTACCAAAACAGGTCAACCTTGGTTAGCGCGTATCGATACAGGCTTAGACGTATCGATACGGGCTTGTTACCCTTGAATCTAGAATTGAGAAAATTTGGCTTAACGTACCGATACGGTCTTAAGTGTATCGGTAAGGTATTAGTTAATTTAAAAGACTTAAACAACAATTTTAAATAGTTATAGATTGGTCACTAAACTTTAGAAGGTTTAAGTGAGTAGGTAAATAACTTCCGTTAACAACGAAATTTCACAGGCTAATAATTGATAAGTTAAATTGAAGATTTGTAAAAATAAACTTTGATAAAGACCCTTCATTTGTAAAATTTGCAATTTAGTCCCTAAGTTCGAAAAAGTTTAAAATTAACTCCAAATTGAGTAACTATTAAAAAGTTAGTTCAATAGGTCTTAAAAGAGATTAATAAGACATTCCGAATAAGATTCCAAACTCTAATTAAGCTTCTGACCTCTGAACAAGTTTCCGTTAACACTTTCGACCCGGTTCTCTACTAGGCTAGGAAAAGGGTGTTACATTTGTGGTACCAGAGCTAGAGTTTAGTCGATTCTAGGACTAAATTGAGGCCTATCATGAGTCTGCATGTACATATGCCACCTAGGAGTTTATTTGTATATGTTATCAGTGACTTGCAACTGACATGATCCAACCTTTCTATTTGATCAGATTTGAGAATGTTTGCACCCGGTGATAGGCGTACTACGATAGAACCACACCCCGACTCCTCCTCGACACATGGGGACAATCTCAGAGCTAAAGTCCGACCTGAACAGGTTGGACAGAATCACCCACCCAACCCTCCACTGATGCCTCCTTTTCAGTAGAAATATTTGATGTCGATGGCTGAGATGATCAAACAAGTGGTCATGTCCCTTAGGCAAGAGCCGACATCACAACCTACATAAGCATCTTCATCTGTCTCGAGAGCTCCCATTGATAAGCTCAGACAATATCTGGTTTAAACTTTCACCGGCCAAGAACATGACAACCCCAAAGTAGTAAAGTATTGGCTGAAAAATACTCTCAAAGTCCTAAACAAATAGATGAAGTGTCATGATGAACACAAACTAGAGTGCGTCCTGGCACTGATTTCTAAAAAGGCTCAGAGTTGGTGAGACACCGTGACACTCATCGTACCTGAGTATGGAGTTACATGGGACTTCTTCCTTTAGGAGTTATGTAAGAAGTATGCTAGCGACCATTACATTATTGAAAGACGCAAGAAGTTCTTCCATTTGAGACAAGGAAGTCAACCCGTGGAGCAGTATATCCATAACTTCTACACGTACTCGAGGTATGGTACGGAGATCATACGTACGGAGAAGGAGAAGTGTAGAATATTTATCGATGGCCTATGCGATGAATTACGTCCCATCTTCAATACCTTGGAGTTGAAGGACTTTCAAAACTTGGTCAACCGGGCGATTGCTACTGAAGCCTCCCAAAAAGTTTATGAGAGAAGGAAGGAGACCCAAGCCAGATCTGACAAGAGGTTCCGAGACGATTCTAGACCTCACATGCCTCAGAAGAAGAATAGACAGTGGGACCAAAAGTCTGCCACCTTTCAGCAACTTCCAAAGGCAGGGTATGTGCCATAGTCCTAATCTCCGAGAACATTTGTTTCTCGTACAACTTTAATGGATATCAAGGGTGGTTCTGGAAAAGGCTCACAGATCCCTTTATGTAGTTTTTGTTAGAAGAGGCACCCGAGTAGTGCCATAGACAGGGCCAATCTTGCTACTTTTATGGTGAAGCTGGCCACATTATCAGGAAATGTCCACATAACCCGAATGCTCCTACCTTAGTGGCTTCTCAAACCAATCCTAATAAGGGAAGAAGGGCAAAACAAATGCAATCTGAATTAGTAGGGAGACCCCGCAACTCGAACACTCCATCAGTAGGATGCGACCCTCATACCTCAGCTCAGATGTACCATATCCGAGGTCGAGAGCAAGAAGACGACCCTGATGTGATTGCAGATATGGTGGAATTATGCTCTGAACTTGTTTATGCTTTGGTGGATCCCGATTCTACGCATTTTTTATTTGTGAACCGTTGATTAAGAAGAATGCTCTAGAGCCTGAATCGATCACTTCTGAGATAGTTGTCTCTAACCCACTAGGAGATAGTGTGGTTATACAGTTGATTTGTAAAGCTTGTCCTCTAAAGATCCAAGAGATCTCATTTTCGGCCAGTTTGATAGCCTTGCATTTCCATGAGTTTGATCTTATCTTAGGCCTTGATTGGTTAGCAGAACATCAAGCTTGGGTAGATTGTTCGAAGAAGAAGCTGTATCTCTATGGATTCGGCAATGAGAACATAGCTTTGATAAAAGCCAAATTCGAGCCTAAGGAAGCCATTATGTGGGCTATGGAGTATAAAGAAGATCTAAAGCTAGAAAATGTGCCGATTGTGAAAAAAATTCCCTAATGTGTTCCCTGATGAACTTCTGAGACTTCTTCCGACCCAAAAAGTAGAATTCGAAATCGAAGTTCAGCCAGGGACTACACCAGTCTCCATTGCTCCGTATAGGATGACCCTAGTTGAATTGAAAGAGTTGAAGGCCCAAATCCAAGATCTTTTGGATAAAGGATTCATTCGATCGAGTTCTTCACTCTAGAGAGCACCAGTTTTGTTTGTCAGGAAGAAAGATGGATCGATGCGACTATGCATTAACTATCGTCAGCTGAATAGAGTAACAATCAAGAATAAGTATCCGTTACCAAGAATCGATGACCTCTTCGATTAGTTGAATGATGCTTCCGTCTTCTCTAAGATAAACCTACAATCTGGGTACTATCCAATGTTGGTGAAGGAGTCTGGAATTCCAAAGACTGCCTTTCGAACTAGGTACGACCATTATGAGTTCTTGGTAATGCCTTTTGGGCTTACTGATGCACCTGCAGCCTTCATAGACCTTATAAATCGTGTGTTTCGGCCCTATCTAGATAGATTTGTGGTTGTGTTCATAGATGACATTCTGATTTATTCCAAGGACACCACCACTCATGAAGAACACCTCCGGATTGTGCTTCAGACTCTCCAGGAGAAATAGCTATACGCTAAGTTCAGTAAATGCAAATTTTGGCTATCTGAAGTATCCTTCCTGGGACATGTGATTTCTTTTGCGAGAATACAGGTGGACCCAAAGAAGATTCAAGTGGTTCTTGATTAGATTCCTCCTAAGAATATTGAAGAAGTTTGTAGCTTTCTGGGCCTTGTAGGCTACTACCGTAGATTCGTTAAGGGGTTCTCGATAATTGCTGCACCCTTGACAAAGCTTCTCTGTAAAGAAAATCCCTTTGTGTTGGAAGTGGAACAACAAATGAGTTTTAATCAGCTTAAGCAAGTCTTAAGCCATGCCCCTATCTTGGTACAACCCGAGTCAGGCAAGGACTTCACCGTATACAGTGATGCATCCCATCTGGTATTAGGTTGTGTACTTATGCAAGAATAAAAGGTCATAGCCTATGCCTCACGTCAACTTAAGCCACACGTGTTAAACTATCGACTCGTGATCTAGAGCTAGCCGTCGTTGTGTTTGCCTTAAATATTTGGAGGCACTATCTATACGGTGAGAAGTGTTACTTGTATACTGATCGCAAGAGCCTGAAGTATCTTCTGACTTAGAAAGAGTTGAATCTTCGAAAACGTCGGTTGATGGAACTTTTGAAAGACTATGACTTGGTTATTAATTATCATCCTGGTAAGGCCAACGTTGTGGCTGATACTCATAGTCAGAAGCCCACTCCCTCCCCGAGATGTTTGAATACCTATTTCTGGCTCAAAATGCATGGCAAGTTATTGGCTGAATTGAAATTTCAGTCAACCATCGTGTCCCGAATCAAAGCACTCTAAGAGTTTGATGAGGAGTTGCAAACTCTTATTGCTAAGATTGAGGATAAGCTGAATCCTGATTTTGATATGAATTACAAAGGTTTATTGTGTTTTTGAAATCGTATCTGTGTCTTTGACGATGATGATCTTTGGAACCAGATTCTGAGTGAAGCTTATTCGAGTCCTTTCTCTGTTCATCTTGGAGCTATCAAGATTATAAAGACTTGAAAGAGTTGTATTCGTGGTCTGGTATGAAAGGTGAGATCACGGACTTTGTGGCTAGGTGTTTGAACTACCAACGGGTTAAAGTCGAGCACAAGGTGTCTATTGGTCTCTTGCAACCTATTGAGCTTCCATAATGGAAATGTGAACGTATTACAATGGATTTCGTAAGCGGTTCACCAAGTCTTCTCATTTCCTTTCGGTGAGAATGAATTTTAGCTTGCCTAAACTCGCTGAGTTGTACATTCGCGAAGTCATCCATTTGCATGGAGTTCCTATGTCCATCATCTCCAACCGTGAGCCGCGTTTTGCATCTTGATTTTAGAGAACCTTACACGAAGCTTTGGGAACGCGAGTGCACCTCAGCACTGCTTTCCACCCTCAAACCGATGGCCAATCTAAAAGGGTTATTCAGGTAACCTTACTTCTCTTCTTTCCATATGTATAAATGTGTTGTACCAATCTCGATTCTTTCTTGTAGATTCTGGAAGATATGCTACGAGCCTATGTTCTTGATTTCAAAGAATACATGAGAGAAATCCCTACCGTTAGTGGAGTTTGCATACAACAACAATTACCAAGCTTCGATTCAAATGGCTCCTTATGAATCTCTTTATGGAAGAAGGTGTAGAACTCCTCTTTGTTAGACCAAACTTGGTGAAGGCAAGATGTTAGGCCCTGACTTACTTTGGGAAACCGAAGAAAGGGTAACCGCCATTCGTGATCGGTGCAAGGCTGCGTTTGACCGACAGAAAGCTTATGTTGATTTGAAAAGAATGGACATTTAGTATGATGTTGGTGAAAAGGACTTCCTTAAGGTATCCCCGTGGAAGAAGATCATGTGTTTTGGCAAAAAGAAGAAGCTCAGTCCCCGTTTTATTGGCCCATTCGAAGTGATCGAGCGAGTTGGACTTGTTGCCTACCGACTAGCTCTTCCCGAAGAGTTAAGTCGTATACATAATGTCTTTAACGTATCTATGCTACGAAAATACTGATCGGATCCTTCTCATATAATCGAGCCGGAATAGGTGGAAATTCAGTCCAATTTGACATAGGAGAAGGAACCTGTGCAGATCCTCGCACGAGAAGTCAAAAGACTACGAAATAAATCTGTGCCCTTAGTAAAAGTCCTCTGGAGAAGACATTCGGTTGAAGAAGCAATGTGGGAGCCAGAGGGGACAATGCAAAAGCAGTATCCTTATCTTTTCAGTTAGGATAAAAATTCGAGGACAAATTTTCTTAAGGAGAAGAGAGTTGTCACACCCCGAAAACTAGTCTAGTCGGAATTAGATTCCAGTGATCAGAATACTTGTATCCTATTTTGAATTAATGAAAGTTGATTGGGCTTAACTTAAGTCGTTGAACCTTTTTGTAAAGAGTTCAAACTGGAAATATGAAATTTGAGCCAGACGTATCGATACGGTAAGACCAATATCGGTACGGCCTAACTGCCCTTAACTAACTTAGCAGATTTAGCTTAGTTGTATCAATACGAACATAAGGTGTATCGATACGGGTCTCTGTCAAAAATCATTTTTGTGATCAATTTGTAAAAATTGAAAGTAGGGTGCTGAGTCACCTACTAGCTTGCCACCCCTCACGTGAATTGGTTCAGAAAAGATGATGGATGGTTACCAAATTATCTAGATAGTGTAAAAGGGGTATGAAAAGATGGAAATAATTAAGCTTTCCCTTGCCCAAAAGAAAGCTTCCTATTATCCCTTGTTAAGGTGGGAATTAAGCCTTAATTCCAGCTTCCTTATTAAGGAGTAAAGAGCAAGCCTTCACTTTTGTATTCACCGAAAACCAAACTTACCATTTTTGAATAAAGAAACCAAGCTAGCACCTCCATTATCATCTTCAACCCTAAGCTCAAGCACACACACCCCTCATCGACTTCCTTAATTACAAGTTTCCTCCGATCTGATAGTTCCATAGCATATCTATCGATTGGGCAAGTAAAAGCCCTTAATCAACTGGTGGATTCCATTGATATTTGGAGTTTAATTTCTAGTTGAATTGCTAAACCTAATCTTAGAAATAAGTATCGATATTGTTGTGTTGATTAGAACAACTTCTTGTGGTTTTTTCCTATCTCGAGAATTGGAGGAGACCAATCCATCGTCCCTAACCAAGCCTAGGAACAAATGAGTGATAATTCGGGAGCCTTGAAAGCATCGAAATTCAAGGTGAGTGTAGTTGTGTCACAAGATTGGCTAGGTGCCATCCCATTGCATTTGTTTGTGCTTAAAAGTTGCAAGAGTGTAAGACTAGTTAAAATGGCTTAAGACCAAATAAAATTTGTTATTATAGGACATGCGTATCGAAACAGGTCAACTTGTATCGATACGACCTTCCATATTTGGACCTAGAAAAATAGAGCGTATCAATACGGTTCAATCTGTATCGATACGGACTTGGGCAATGAGGTCTGAGAAATAAATTTTATTGATACGGTTTTAGGCTGTATCGAAACAAGTCAACCTTGGTTAACGCGTATCGATATAGGCCTAGGCATATCGATACGGGCTTGTTACCATTGAATCTAGAATTGAGAAAATTTGGCTTAACGTACCGATATGGTCTTAAGTGTATCGGTGTAATGTTAGTTAATTCTGTTAAACGACTTAAACTATAGTTTTAAATAGTTACAGATTGGCCACTAAACTTTAGAAGGCCTAACTGGGTCGGTAAATGGCCTCCGTTAAAAATGAAATTTCACAAGCTAATAATCGATAAGTTAAACTGAAGATTTGTAAAAATAAATTCTGATAAAGACCCTTAATTTGTAAAATTTTCAATTTAGTCCCCAAGTTCAAAAAATTTTAAAATTAACTCCAAAAGTAGTAAGCTAGTAATAAGTTAGTTCAATGGGTCTTAAAAGAGATTAATAAGACATTCTGACTAAGATTCTGAACTCCGATTAAGCTTGTGACCTCTGAATAAGTTTCCGGTAACACTTTCTGACCTGGTTCTCTACCAGGCCGGGAATAGGGTGTTACACAAGCCTGTAAAACCAAAGTTTGATTTTGATATAATAAATTGTTTAAGGACCTATTTGTAAAGGATACTATTTTTTAAGTATCTCAAATACTCATAATTGACAAGGATTTTTCAAGTACAAAATTATTTAAAGTTAAAAACTTAAACCCCATAAATTTTTCTAAGTGTTTTTAGAGCCAAATTCAACTTTTACGCCAAGGCGTATCGATACGCCCTCGAGTGTTTCAATACGAGATTAACTTAAAAGGCCACTGTAAGAATCCATTTCGATACATGCAAGCCTATTTTGATATTATTCATTCCGTATCGATAAGTCCTTCATATGGGCTAAGGTTTTTACTCAGGCGTTTCGATATGGTGACATCCATTTCGATATGGCCTTCATACTTGTAATAAGTGCTTTTTTGAAAAACGGGAAGAATAAGGGATAGAGTAACTACCAGCCACTTTGGTAGTCTAGACACCGTTAAAAATAACCAGAGATTCAAAAACGTTTGGGGTTCGGGAGTCAATTACGCGTGGAGAAGGATTAGCACCCCTACAACGCCCAAAATTGGTACCGTGTTGATTTGGTGTTGTCTTTGCAAGAAAATAAAAATTTGAATTTAATTTAAAATTTAATCCCAAAAATAGTCTATGGAGAATATTTCCTTATTTACGAAAACCGAGAAAGATGATACCTGAATGAGTCAGGATAACACTTCTTAGCCAGTTCTCAAAATAAATTAAAAAATATTCCATTAATATTAAACCAAATTTAATATTCTAAAAATACATACAAAAAGAAAAATTAAAAGGAAATCTATTTTAGAAATTATAATTTAGAATTAAATATATTTTATTCATGTAAATAATTCATACAACTTAAAATATATAAACATGACATACAAAATATAAGAGCATATCGATAATTAAAAGAACATTGTAAATAATTCATTCAACTTAAAATATACAAGCATGGCATGATGAACATATTTATTACAAAAACATGCCAATATATATTACCCTATATCTAAGCCAAAATAAATACAAAGATAAAGATCAAAATTTACCCTACTAGAAGCTCGAAAGAGAACCTCGATAAACCTCTAGCGAGATCTCGGCATCTTCTAGTTATGATCCAAAAATTTATTCGAACGGACCTCAACAAGACCTTCGATCGAACAAACAGTCTGAAGAATAATTCCCCAGTCGAGAGCACTGCTCTCGAGCCTCTAAGGGCACCACCCCAAGGATTGCGCCATGCCAATTGCTTTCAATTGCAATTGGCAATTCATGGCCAATATTTTGCCTTACTTTGGCAGCCTCCCCACTTGCCTTTTATAGGCAAATGGTGAGGGTGACGTGGGTGTGCACGTGGCACACATGCACATTTTCTCTCTTTTTTTTACTTTTTTTACTTTTTTCCTTTTTTTACTTTTATTATAATATAATAAGATATAATAATACTATATTCTGACAAAAATGAGTGATTACAGCTGCCCCTCTTTTCTTGTTCTTGTGAAACGAGAACAAAGCAAAGATCATAAGCACTCATTTTTGCCATACTTTTGTATGTGGAGATACAGAGCTTCGAGTTCTTCCTATATAGAACTGTTCACTTCTCTTCCATCTAAAACCTTCAAGCTGTAAGTTCTTCCTATACAGAACTTTTTAGCTGTCCTCTTTGAGTCACAAGAACTTTTAGGTTGCAAGTTCTTTATGTATAAACTTTTTCACCTTCTAATCTTGGAGCTACATGTTCTTCCTATATTGAACTTCTCGCCTTGAAATCCTAAAGCTACGAGTTTTTCCTATATAAAACTCTTCGCTTTGAAGTCCTTGAGCTACGAGTTCTTCGCTTTAAAGTCCTGGAGCTGCGAGTTCTTCCTATATAGAATCGGCTCACTCTTCCTCTGTCATGAGCCTTGGCGTAATAAGTGCTACGCAAATGTGCAAGTATACACATCGCAAGTTATAGTATAAAAGATATCGTCTCCACAGGGATTGGTGCCACTTCAAGAATCTAGTCTCTTGCACTGTAAAAAGTAAAAACACAAGTAAAGGATTATAGAAGTTTTAACTAATAACTAATCTAGAAAGCAATTAAGTAAATGAAAAGATGAATTCGAATGAGAGAGATAGGCTAGGTTATCGTGAGTTGAGGTGTGATAGCCGATTGGATTGTCTTGGTAAAAGAGTGCACGGGCAACTCAGTTGCCGTGGCGACTTGCACAACGGGGTTGCCTTGGCAACTAATTGATGGTTGCTTGGGCGACTAGTTGGGCAACTACTTGGGCGATCGGGCAGCAACTTCAAGGTTCGGCGGAGCATTCTTCAATGGTTTCTTCTTATCCCTAAGTCGAAACTCTAGCTACTTGTGCATGCCTTGATAATACATCCTGCGTGAATCAAGGGTGAACAACAACCAATCTTGCGCTCCTCTTAGCCGTTGAAATCCTTAACTTATTCCTAAGCGGATTAATCTTCACCATCATTGGATTGAATAAAGATCATATTCATTCGTTTCTTGAATCTAACTCTCCCGATATTAGATAAATGGATGAAATCACGAGATCCTCTCCCAATTCACTCGCAAACAATAATAAGAACCAAGAATGAATAAACCTTGAAATAGAAAAGTGCAAACTCTTATTACCTAAACAAAAACCAATAGTTTCTCACAACCACAAAACACAATAACCATAGCCAAGTAAATTTAGTTCATGGCTAGGTTCCAAAGAAACACAAGATAAACAATCCCTAGCATGAACCCAATCGAACAAGGAAGAAAAGATGAAGCTTGTCGAAAATCCCTTCCCCTAGATGCTTGCCGAAAATTCCCCTTTGCTTCCTCTCTTGGTCTTGTCAAAATTCCCTCTTGCTCTCCCCTTGGATTTGTCGAATTTCCTTGCTATTTATAGGGCTAGGCCAAAGTCCTTCTTTGAGGAGGAGTTTGAGTTGGAATTAAATTATCTTTAAAGAATATAATTCTTTATTATAATTTTATTCCTATTAGAACTTCTCCTATCTTCTTGGAATTTAATTCTTCTTTAATCTCTGCATGGCAATCAAATTCCTTTGGGCTTGGGCATTGCTCCATGTCATCTTGGGCTTGTAAAGTCATGAATTTCGACATCCATATTGCTTTTGGTCTTTGTCGACAAATGCCATGGCAACTGGCTCGGCGTCTCCTTCATGCATTGCCCTGGCAACTAGCTCGGTATATTCTTCATGCATTGCCCTGGCAACTAGCTCGGCATTGCTTTGGCAAGTGATCCTGCACAAAAACACACCAAAGCAACATCTATTTCCACAAAAATCACCAAGTTATTTAATCAAGCTCAACGATTGAAGGAAACGTGGATTAATGCATGAATGGCTAACTATGCAACTAATATGAGCCTAAGTCTAACAATAATATGAGTAAAAAGGGTAAGAAAAATAGTACTTTTGAACACTTATCACACCCCCAAACTCGAACTATTGCTTGTCCTCAAGCAATGCAAACTCATAATTACCTGCCAAGACTTCAATTTTCACAAACTTAGCTTTGAACTTGATTTCAATTCTCTGAACCGGGGCACAAAGTATGATTGGCTTTTTATTTTTCAGAAAACTGAGGAGTTACTCGGAATCAAACTATAATGCTTGTGAGTGTGTGCGGAGTTGTGTGCAAGTTGATTTTTTCGGATTCTATGCAAACAATAGGTTTTCAAATTACTTCATTGGGTTTTTTTTAACATGTTTTAACTAGAGCCAATTTCGGGCACCTCTAGTGTTTTATTTTTAGTTTTCTTAAGTTAATTTAATTGACTAGAGTCGATTTCGGGCACCTCTAGTTAAAAAAAATTTAACGCCTCCTAGAGCCAGTTTCGGGCACCTCTAGTGATCAATTTTTTAGCATATGCTAGAGCCAATTTCGGGCATCTCTAGCCTTCATCCAATTTTTATTCTAATCCCCCAATTAGTTAATTATCAACCTAAGTTTACTAAACTCCTTAAATCAATCAAACCACAACAGTGTTTCATCAAATTTAGCATCATAGTAAAATTCTAAGTTTTTCCATGGTTATCCTAGAATAAAAATTCTATCAATTAAGTGCATTGGCAAAGTCATCATTGAATATTCATCAAATTCAAGCAATTCTTGTTCTAATTAAAGGCATGGCAAGCAGTTTATGTATCCTAAATGTAATGCTTAAGATTAATGTAACTAAACATGGTAATTACTAATAACAATCCCCCCCAAACTCGAGTGAGGCATTGTCCTCAATGCATGCATAAAAATAACAAAAAATAAAAATGCATACGAGGACTTACTCCGAGAGTTCGTCATCGTAGATGATTAGTTTCCTTCTAGTTGGCGTCTTGATTTTCTTGTTTGAACGCGATGGTTGTTTTCTTGTTGCCGGTGGTGGAATCGATCCTCGTACGGGGTTGTCCTCATCATCCTCTTCATCAATGTCAATGGCTTTTCGTTTGGAGGATTCAATTGGTGCGGTCTTTATTGGTTCAATGGAGGACTCGTCCGAATCTGAAAAATCAGAAAATGATTCCGTAGGAGTTGATTCGGGCATAGGTGCTTTACCTTTGGCTTTTTCAGTGGTTGCCGGGGCATTGTCAGGGTTGGTTGCCGTGGCGTCAGCATCCTTGGTTGCCGTGGCAAGGATATCGGCGGGAAAGATTGGGAACGGCACACGATTGTCCGGGTACTTTTCTAGGATGACTTGGGTGATGGCATTGTTGTGCTCCTTCATGTACCGCATGAACATTAGTTGCCGATCTTCAATTTGCCTTAGGCGGCTTGCCAATGGGTGCAAAAGTGCTTCAAAGTGTCCCGGGATTAATGGCCGAGTTGCCCTGGCGTTAGGTGCTTGGGCATTTGGGATTGCCGCGGCGGCAGGAGTTGCCGTGGCAATTGGAGGCCTTGAAGAATCTTCCGGTGCCTCTCCCATTAGCTTTCGGATTAGTGCTTGATTCCAACCAGACTTGGGTAGGGCCTTTTCATCGGTGGACTCACTCGGGACATGCATCTCCTTGCAAAGATTAGAAATTAAGCACGGGAAGAAAAGATAACCCTTATCTTTTGAGCTGCATACAAAAATCTCATCACAAATAATTTTTCCAATGTTAATGATGCGATTATGCAAAATAGAATGTATGAGCAAAAGACGTGGTATATCAACGGTAGTATTGTGTGTGGAAGGCATTAAAGAAGTTTTAACAAACTTATTCCATAGTTTTGCCTTGGGTTTAAGCCGAAGGCGTTTTACCGTGCCCTTGTATTTACCGTCGTTCCAATGAGTTCCCGGTTGAGTGAGTTCTTGAAGCACCTTGTCGAGTTGCTTGGGATTGATTTGGTCAACGAAGGCTTGATGCTCGTCCTTCTCAATGTAAAGTCCGTAAAAGGTGTTGATGCTTTCGGGACTTATAAGTATGGCCTTGTCACGAACAAAAACATAAGGATTATCCGGGTTAGGTGAGTGAGCATAGAATTCTCTTACCCATGAGATGTTACCTTGGTTCGGTTGATGGCAAAAGATTTGCCACTTTTGATGTGCAATCCTCTTGAAGATGAATGGTTCAAGGCCGAAATCTTGAGAGTTGGAGTATTCAAAGCCTTGTTCTTCATGAATCTTCCGGCTTTCAAACTTGGATTGAAATCTTTCTTGAACCGCCGGTGTAGCAAACTTCTTGTATCTTGGTTCTTTGGAGGAACTTGGATGAACTAAAAGTTTAATCTTGGATGCCATGTATGATCTTGGTTGTGAGTAAAAACAAAGAAAAGAACAGAAAAGAACTAAAAAGTTGCAAGATAGAAAGTAGGAATAGGTTAAGGGTGATGGGTTTATAGAAAAGATAGGTGGTTGGATTGGGGGAAATTGAAAAAAAAGGTTTAGGGTTTGGTAGGAATTTTCGACAAAGGGGTTTTGGTTAGGATGAATTGGAGGCTTTATATAAGCCTTAGATTCAGCCCATTAGTTTCCTTGTTGAAGATGTTTTCCTACTTGGTTTAGAATTCCTTCTTTATCTTGAACTTCCTTTCCTACAATTCAAAAACAAATCAAATAAGGATTAAAATTAAAGATAAACTAATAAAGAAAATAAATAAAGATGTGTAATAGGATTCTTAGACTTGAAAAAAAAATCTATCCTAAAACTACTAATAATCGGCAAAATAATAAAATAAAAAAAATTGAAAAAAAATGAAAAAGAAAAATAAATAATTAAATAATCGAAAAAACAAAAATAAAAATAAATAAAAATAAAAATAAAAATATCAAAAGGGAGAGCATGCTCATGCATCTCCTAAATTGACCACTTCCTTGTTACGTTCCACATGGGCACCATTGTAGTGCTTCAATCTTTGTCCATTAACTTTGAATTCATGGTTGTCAGAGATGGACTTGATTATCACAAATATGGGAGAATGGTTTGACGACTTCAAATGGTCCCGACCATCTTGATTTCAGCTTTCCGGGAAAAGTTTTAGCCGAGAATTGAATAGGAGAACTAGTTGCCTGGCGTGAATTGCCGTGGCAATAGTTTCTTGTCGTGCCATCGCTTTGTTTTCTCCTTGTAGATTCGTGCATTGTTATAGGCGAGTGCACGTAATTCTTCTATCTCATTGAGATCCATCAAACGCTTTTGTCCGCACTTTCCCAATCCATATTCACGGTCTTGATTGCCCAAGACGCCTTGTGCTCGATTTCCACCGGTAGAGATGACATGTTTTACCATAGACAAGTTGGAAGGGGACATACCTAAGGGTGTTTTGAATGCAGTGCGATATGCCCAAAGTGTCGTCATCTAGTCTTAATGACCAATCCTTCCTTGAGGGATTTACAACTTTCTCGAGTATTCCCTTCAACTCCCGGTGGAAATTTTTGCTTGCCCGTTGGTTTTGTGGGTGATATGCCGTGGCGATCTTGTGTGATATGCCGAGCGTTGCAACATCTTGGCAATTAGTCATTTGTCAAAATGCTTGCCCCGTCACGATAATTGCTCTCGGCATCCCAAACCGTGTAAATATGTTTTTCTCAGGGGAATCGTTGCACGGTCTTGGAATCGTCGTTGGGAACTGCAGCTGCCTCTACCCATTTAGACACATAGTCGACGGCGAGTAAGATGTAGAGGTTGCCGAATGAAGATGGGAAAGGTCCCATAAAATCGATCCCCTATACATCGAACAGTTCCACCTCGATGATGTTCTGGAGTGGCATCTCATGTCGTCTAGAGATATTGCCCGTCCTCTGGCAACGATCACATTGCTTGTAAAAGTCTTGGGCATCTTTGTACAATGTTGGCCAATACAAACCGGATTGCAAGACTTTGGCCGCGGTACGAGTTCCTCCAAAATGTCCTCCATAGGGTGAAGAATGGCATTGTCGGAGTACATTCTGTTGCTCTTCTTCAGGGACACATCGGCGTATAACCTGATCTGCACATTGTTTAAACAAAAGAGGCTCGTCCCAAAAGTAATGCTTAGCATCATGGTGGAACCGCTTCTTTCCTTGGTGAGTAATGCCATACGGAAAAATACCACAAACAAGGAAGTTAACTAAATCTGCGTACCAGGGTATTGCCGAGGCATGTGCTGCCGTCGTGTTTGCTTCCAGAATTGCCGAGGCATGCGCGTCAAAGACTGCTGCGGCGTCGAGAGCTGCCGAGGCGTGTGCATCCATGGTTGCCGAGACGTCATGGGTTGCCGAGGCGTTGAGGGTTGTCGAGGCAATTAGAATTTGTTCATCCGGGAATGCATCGCATATCTCTAGATCCGCGTCCTCCTCCCTATTGCGTTCCAAACGTGATAAGTGATCGGCCACTTGATTTTCTATTCCTTTCCTGTCCTTAATTTCAATATCAAATTCTTGTAAAAGTAATATCCAACGAATCAAACGAGGTTTATCATCCTTTTTAGTAAATAAATATTTGATTGCCGAATGGTCCGTATGATCAATTACCTTTGTACCAATTAAATAGGATCGGAACTTGTCAAATGCGAAAACTACAGCTAGTAACTCTTTCTCCGTTGTTGTGTAATTCACTTGAGCACCATTAAGAGTTTTACTAGCGTAGTATATCACATGGAAGGTCTTACCTGTGTGTTGGCCTAGGACTGCTCCTACCGCGAAATCACTTGCATCACACATAAGCTCAAAAGGTAGTGTCCAATCTGGTGGAATGACAATTGGTGCCGAGGCAAGCTTTTTCTTTAGGGTTTCGAATGCTTGAGTGCAAGAATCATCAAAATAGAAGACTTTATCCTGTTCAAGCAGATTAAACAAAGGTTTAGTAATTTTAGAAAAAGTATGAATGAACCTCCTGTAAAAACCTGCATGTCCGAGAAAACTTCGAATTCCTTTAACCGAATTTGGTGGGGGTAATCTCTCAATCACATCCACCTTGGCTTTGTCTACTTCAATTCCCTTGGATGAAATCTTGTGGCCGAGCACTATTCCTTCATCTACCATAAAGTGGCATTTTTCCCAATTGAGGACTAAATCCGTTTCTTCGCATCTTGCCAACACCTTCTCTAAATTACCGAGACAGCCGTCGAAGTCATTACCAAAAACTGAAAAATCATCCATGAAGATTTCAAGGAAGTCTTCGACCATGTCTGAAAAGAGTGCCATCATGCATCTTTGGAAGGTTGCCGGGGCGTTACACAATCCGAACGGCATCCTTCGGAAGGCATAAGTACCGTATGGGCATGTGAAGGTTGTCTTTTCTTGATCTTCTGGTGCTATGGCAATCTGATTGTAACCTGAATAACCATCAAGAAAACAATAAAAGGGTTTACCTGCAAGACGGTCAAGCATTTGATCAATAAAGGGTAATGGGAAGTGATCTTTCCTAGTGGCTTTGTTTAGCTTTCGATAGTCCATACAAACCCTCCAACCGTCACAATCCTGGTTGGGATAAGTTCATTATTTTCATTGCTTACCACTGTTATACCTCCCTTTTTCGGTACACATTGTACCGGACTTACCTACGCACTATCGGAGATAGGGTATATAATGCCTGCGTCAAGCCACTTGATGATTTCTTTCATTACAACCCCTTTCATGGCATGATTCAGTCTCCTCCGGGCCTCAATTGAATGTTTGTGATCATCTTCCAACAAGATCTTGTGCATGCACACCGCCGGGCTAATTCCTTTCAAGTCGGCAATTGTCCACCCTATTGCCTTTTTATGTAGCTTCAACATGTTGATCAGCTTCTTTTCTCGCTCAAAGTCTGTAACTTAGAGGAAATAATTACAGCTAATGTATTATCGATCCCTAAGTATACATATTTCATTGCTCGAAATTGTTTCAACTCAAGAATTGGTGGATTTTCGATGAGGGTTTTTCGATCTTACCTTCCTTACCCGAGTAGTCCAAAGGTTCAAAGTATGTACCGGGTCGATTGACTAGCCAATTTGCCTCTTCTGGTTGTTCCTCATCGACCGGTTCTTCATACTCCTCGGGTTCCTCGTGTTCGGCAATGTAGTTGCCGAGGCAACTAAATTCCTCATCGGGTTAAACTCACGTGGCATGAAGTAGTTAGCATTCTTCGGATCATCGGCATGCCTTAGTGTTTGGAACATATTTAGTTTTACCTGCTGGTCATTCACCCTCATTGTGAGTTCTCCCTTTTCAACATCAATCAAGGTTCTCCCTGTCGCTAGGAATGGTCTCCCGAGAATGATAGGTGCATGCTCATCTGCTTCACAATCCAACACAATAAAGTCAGCGGGAAAAATGAATTTATCAACTTTTACCAGTATGTCCTCGATTTTTCCCTCTGGATGCACATAGGATCTGTCGGCTAGCTGCAGCATAATCATTGTAGGTCTTGCCTTCCCGATTCCTAGTTTCGAAAACCGATTTAGGCATCAAGTTTATGCTAGCCCCTAGGTCGCATAGTGCTTTCCCGACATAGTGATTTCCAATAGAACAGGGTATTGTGAAACTTCCGGGATCCTTCAACTTAGGTGGCATACGATTGTGTAACATTGCCATGCATCCCTCTGTCGCGGCCACTGGCCTTGTTCTTTTGGACACAATGTCTTTAAGGAACTTGGCATAGTTGGGCATTTGTTCAATTGCTTCCACCAGTGGCAAGTTGATGTGGACTTGCTTTAGGATATCAAGAAACTTCTTGAATTGGTATTCTTGCTTTTGTCGCTTCAACCTTTGTGGGAATGGTGGTGGAAGTCGGATATCTTCGATCCTTTCATTGGCTTGAAATCTGATTGACGGCATTGCCGGACATCCGGAGTTGCCGATGCGTTATCAACCCGGGTTGCCGAGGCATGCTTATCACAAGAAGCCGAGGCGTCATCGGTTCTTAGAGCCATGTTTATTGCGGTTGCCGCAGCAATTCCTAGTTCAAAGATCCGAGGCTTTGCCGCTAGGTTCGCCTTGATCTTTTTGTGGAGTTTTGTTTGACGAGCGGGTTTGAACCTCTCTAAGTTGTTGGCCACTTCTGGTGGTGATTGCCTTACATTGCTCATGGCGGTTCCCTCTTGCGACTTCAATGATCGCTAGGTAAACCTCCTTGTGGTCTAGTGTTCAGATTTTGAGCAAGTCTGTCCGACTTGATTTTCCAATGATTTGATTGCCGCCTCTTGGTTTTGCAATCTCATCTCGGTCCTGTTAATAAAAGCATCAGTTCTTTTTATGAAATTACTATTCTCACCATATAAGATTCAGTTTTCATCATAAAAGCATTTAGATAATTTTCTAAAGAACTAGATGTTGTCGGTTGTTGCCGCGCATCATTGCTGTCGTGGCATATTCTCACCGAATCCCGATGCTTGTGCATTCTGATTGTTCCGGTTTAGAGCATTGTTGGGATTACTCCATGAAAAATTCGGTGCTTCTTCCAAGCTGGATTGTATGTATTGGACATCATGTTGTTGCTCGATTGTAATTCCCACATAGAAGCCGGATTCCGGATTCGCATACATTCGAAGAATTATGGTTATCGCCACATAACTCACAAAAAGAATCCATTACCTTGACTTCATGTGTGTTGTTTGGTTTTTGCATGTTCGGACCATCTTGGTTAAAGCGGCCAATTGTGCCGAAAATTGAATCGATGATCCTAGTTCATGTATTGTGGCTTGGTGTCTAACTCCTCCTCTTCTAGTAGATGGGAATTGATAGTCATTCTTGGCCAGCTGTTTAAAATTTGCATTGCTTCTTCCGGTGACTTATCTAGGAGTATGCCGTTTGCCGAGGCATCTAGCATCATCCTTGTTGGTGTATTCACGGCGTTGTAAAACATTGTTACTTGAGTCCACACCGAATCCGTGTAGAGGCATTTGTGTAGAAGTTCTCTATATCGCTCCCAAGCCTCGTACATGGATTCATCATCCGCTGCCGAAAAGAAGTAATGTCGTTCTGAAGCTTATCACCAAATTTGTAGGATTAAATCTAGCAAGGAAATCACGACAAAGATCAGTCCAAGATGCTATGGATCCGGCAGAATGCTATTCAGCCATGCTTTCGCCTATCCTCAAGAAATAGGGAATAATCTTAATCGTAGGACATCGGGGTGACTCCATGTATCTTGAACGAGTTGCAAATCTCGAGGAAAGATTTCAGATGTTGTCGTGCATCTTCGATTCTTTGAGCCGCCAAATTGACCTATTGTGTTGATCATATTAAACATTACCGATTTCAAATCAAAGTGGTCGGCTTCAATTTGGGTGCGACAACTCTGGTTAAGTCCATCAAGATCTTCTTCCGGATAGTCTCGAATAGTTCTGCTTTGTGCAAGAATCACTCCTCCTCCTGCTCGAACATCTTGATTAATATTGCAGTCTTGATTTGCCATTGCTTCTCTTATCCTTCGTCTAAGTCTTTGTAAGGTTCGTTTGATTTCTGGATCAAAGGGATATTCTGGTGAAGTCGGTCTCGCCCTGGTCATATACCAATGCAAAACCAAAGTTTGTTAGCCCCTTAAATTATAAACAAGAAAAATAAAAAGAAAGTGCAAGAAAATAAAAACAAAGTCGCTATTGCCAATCCCCAGCAACGGCGCCAAAAACTTGTTGCGCGTAATAAGTGCTACGCAAATGTGCAAGTATACACGTCGCAAGTTATAGTATAAAAGATATCGTCTCCACAGGGATTGGTGCCACTTCAAGAATCTAGTCTCTTGCACTGTAAAAAGTAAAAATACAAGTAAAGGATTATAGAAGTTTTAACTAATAACTAATCTAGAAAGCAATTAAGTAAATGAAAAGATGAATTCGAATGAGAGAGATAGGCTAGGTTATCGTGAGTTGAGGTGTGATAGCCGATTGGATTGTCTTGGTAAAGAGTGCACGGGCAACTCTTTCGATTTGCCGTGGCGACTTGCACAACGGGGTTGCCTTGGCAACTAATTGATGGTTGCTTGGGCGACTAGTTGGGCAACTACTTGGGCGATCGGGCAGCAACTTCAAGGTTCGGCGGAGCGTTCTTCAATGGTTTCTTCTTATCCCTAAGTCGAAACTCTAGCTACTTGTGCATGCCTTGATAATACATCCTGCGTGAATCAAGGGTGAACAACAACCAATCTTGCGCTCCTCTTAGCCGTTGAAATCCTCAACTTATTCCTAAGCCGGATTAATCTTCACCATCATTGGATTGAATAAAGATCATATTCATTCGTTTCTTGAATCTAACTCTCCCGATATTAGATAAATGGATGAAATCACGAGATCCTCTCCCAATTCACTCATAAACAATAATAAGAACCAAGAATGAATAAACCTTGAAATAGAAAAAAGTGCAAACTCTTATTACCTAAACAAAAATCAATAGTTTCTCACAACCACAAAACACAATAACCATAGCCAAGTAAATTTAGTTCATGGCTAGGTTCCAAAGAAACACAAGATAAACAATCCCTAGCATGAACCCAATCGAACAAGGAAGAAAAGATGAAGCTTGTCGAAAATCCCTTGCCCTAGATGCTTGCCAAAATTCCCCTTTTGCTTCCTCTCTTGGTCTTGTTGAAATTCCCTCTTGCTCTCCCCTTGGATTTGTCGAATTTCCTTGCTATTTATAGGGCTAGGCCAAAGTCCTTCTTTGAGGAGGAGTTTGAGTTGGAATTAAATTATCTTTAAAGAATATAATTCTTTATTATAATTTTATTCCTATTAGAACTTCTCCTATCTTCTTGGAATTTAATTCTTCTTTAATCTCTGCATGGCAATCAAATTTCTTTGGGCTTGGGCCTTGCTCCATGTCATCTTGGGCTTGTAAAGTCATGAATTTCGACATCCATATTGCTTTTGGTCTTTGTCGACAAATGCCATGGCAACTGGCTCGGCGTCTCCTTCATGCATTGCCCTGGCAACTAGCTCGGCATATCCTTCATGCATTGCCCTGGCAACTAGCTCGGCATTGCTTTGGCAAGTGATCCTGCACATATACACACAAAAACACACCAATGCAGCATCTATTTCCACAAAAATCACCAAGTTATGTAATCAAGCTCAACGATTGAAGGAAACGTGGATTAATGCATGAATGGCTCTAACAATAATATGAGTAAAAAGGGTAAGAAAAATAGTACTTTTGAACACTTATCAGACGTAAATTCTTTCTATATAGAATCTTCTCTTTGGCAAAATCTTTTGGGCTGCAAGTCCTTCCTATATAGAACTTTTTCGCCTTCGATTACCAATGTTGCGGGTTCTTCATATATATAATTTTTTACATCCTAGGTATTTTCTTCAAACTGAGAGTTCTCTCTATATAGAACTTTTCGTCTTGAAATCCTAAAATTCTCACTGGTTTACTATTTTTCGTCTTGGAATCACGAGTTCTCATGGAACTTTTCACTTTTCCTCAGTGAATTCTTTGAGCTGCAAGTTTGTTGGTATCTGCTCGCTTGCTTGTTTGGAGATTCAGAGCTTCGAGTTCTTCCTATACAGAAATGTTTACTCTTCCTCTTTCTGAAGCTTTTGAGCTACAAGTTCTTCCTATATATAACTTTAGCTGACCTTGGTGAACTCTTTAGGCTACAAGTTCTTCCTATATAGAACTTCTTCACCTTCAAGTTTTAGAATTACATGTTCCTCATATATAGGACCTTCCGCTTTCTTCAGATGGATTCTTCGAGCTACAAGTTCTTCCTATATAGAACTTCTCGCCTTAAAATCCTAAAGCATGAGTTCTTCCTATATAGAACTATTCACTTTGAAAACCTGGAGCTGTGAGTTCTTCCTATGTAAAACTCTCTCCTTTTGTTTCTCTTTTTTTCTCATTATTTTCTCCTTTCTTCTTTTCTTTTTTTTCTTTTCTCTCATTCTTCTCTTTTCTTCTTATTTTTTATTTTTCTTTTTTCATTCTTTTTTTTCATTTTTCTTGAAATTTAGAGCGTTGAGTTTTTCCTGTGAAATTCCCTATTTTGAAGTCTTTGAACAACGAGTTCTTCCTATATGGAACCTTTTGCTCTAAAACCTTTGAAGCTGTGGGTTCTTCCTATATATAACCTTTCATTTCGAATCTTTTGAGGAACAAGTTCTTCCTATATGGAACTTGATGGGTTCTTCCTATATAGAACATTTTGCTCTATCTTTTGAGCTACAAGTTCTTCCTATATAGAACTTGACGGGTTCTTCCTATATAGAACATTTTGCTCTGAAACCTTTGAAGTTGTGGGCTCTTTCTATATAGAACCTTTCGCTTTGAATCTTTTGAGCAACAAGTTCTTCCTATATGGAACTTGATGGGTTCTTCCTATATAGAACCTTTTGCTCTAAAATCTTAAAGTTACGGGTTCTTCTTGTATAGAACCTTTCATTTCAAAGTCTTAAAAATGCGGGTTCTTCCTATATAGAAACTTTATCTTCAGAGGTGGCAAGATGCCCCGATTTTTGATCTTCTCAGCATCAAAAAAGCTTTAACATTATGCTTGAAGGTCTTATTGATAGCCCGAAGGACTTAGAAATGGATTCACTCCTAAAAGGCTACAAACATCTAGATTCACGCCAACATGGCTACCAACATCTAGATTCATGCCAACATGGCTACCAATATAAAATCTTCAATGTGATCTACCTCTTCAACATGAAGCCTGCAGATCAAAATCTTCGGTAGTATTCAAATATCTGTTTAAAACAAGCAAAATGCTTCTAAATTAGCATGCCCCTAACATAGGGACCTCTATATGATGTATGCAATGTGATATTTTCTTCTTCTTTTCTTTCTTTTTAAATCTATTTTTAAAACCTTATTCCCTGAAAGGTCATTCTCGGATTTCTTCACTCCATATGTCTGCAGTATGCTCCTCAATCTTCATCTTTGTTTATTGAATCTCTACCTCTCATTTGTTTCACGCTTCTTTCTTGTGCTAGTAACTCTTTTCTTTTTCAGGGTTATTACCCATTTTCACAAATAATCTCATTCTAGTCCTTATGCTATTCTCATATAAGGACTTTCATCGTCTTATAACCCCATTCAATCTCTGGGCTCAAATGTTTTTCTTGTCTTTGACCCAATATGCAGAGTCTTCATTTACCTCAACACTAGGGTGATCAGAATGCCTTTACTCCCCAAAATTTAATCTTCTTACAGCATCTTGGAAGAGATCAGCTCTTGGTTTCTATGCTTTAATTCTCATTATAAAGTAATGTCAAAAAGACAATTTGTTTGTGTTATCTTTCAAAATAAAAAATAGCTAAATTTTGAAAGAAAAAAAATTGGCAAACAATTCTTATCAAAATTTTAGAGAAAGTGACAAACTAATGTTTGGCCCTCAAAATATCAAATGCAATAGCAAATCTGTTTCAAACAAAGTCCAATTCCAACAGGGCGTATGCTTAGAAGATCTTGACTATTGTGGCGATATATGCACATGTATAGTTTCCCCTAGTCTATTAGGCTTCTGAGAGAAACAATTCATATACCTAATATCTAACCCTTTTTAATATGGCTCTCTTGATCTCACCAACACACCATGCCACTTCCTTCCCTCATTTGGGTGTCGACCAGACATTTGAAGTTTGGCGTTCCTTGAAGAAAGGTTAACCCTTATAGGCGGAATATAATCTAAAGACAGTCTCATCCAACGTAGATATCCACGTATGATCAGAATGGTCTTTGTAGGCTCATAGTGTAGGCCATGGGTCACGGTTAAACAAAACCACATTTCTGTACTTGTTTGACCTGGATCTGCTCATATGAAATATTCTCTTTCTTTCTTTAGATTGCTCTAGACTACCCATTTGTGGGTTTTCACCGTAGAGTTCATTTCCTTCTTCTGCAACTTCAGATTGGCCTGCACCCTAGCTGGATATTGATGCTCACTTTTTATTCAATGGTGATCAATCCTCCATGTCTTCAAAATTGATATTTACTTGAATGAAGGATTATGTAAAGGTTTTTTATTCATTTCTTACGGTTTAAGCCCTATTTTTGCATAAATATTATTTCCTCTTGTGTTTTTTTTTCTTTTTTTTCTTTTCTTTTTCCCCTTTCAGATTGTCTATTTTGGGTTTTTAGCTCCAAGCTTGATTCTTTCCTTTTTATTCAAACTGTATCTATATTGGACATCGATGCTTACTTCTGCTTGAAAGTAATCAATTCTCCATAGTTCTTTAAAATTGATGCTGGTAATTTCTTTCATGTATCTTCTGCTTCTTTATTGCAATGTTCAATGTTGATTCTTGACTACTTCGGCCTTTCAATTGTCAGTTTCCACATTTTCTCGGTTTAGTACTTAATCTTGTCTTCATCTGTTTCCCTCTAGTGATTCTATGGCCTTCGTATCCAACATATCTAGTCTCATTTATTCCTCTTTGAAAAGCGAAAGAATGTCATTCATCGTCCCATTCATAGACATCCAGAGAAAGTCTTCAGTGGGTAGGAGTTTAAGGTCAACACTCGTTTCAAGGATCTTAAACAAAAAATGCTTGAGAATAAAATTCCTTAAATGGGATTTGCCCATCATCTAAACATTCGTTTTGTTCCTTCGTTGACCTAAATGGACTAAGAATGCTCACATTTGCAACATCCCCACAATATTCAATTCATTCTAAACATAAGTATCTTGGAATTGATCTTTGGATCTACATCAGAAGTACTCTTGCAATGAAAAATGATATGTATGTATACATACATTTTCCATAAACATGTATATGAGTATGGGAGAACAAAAACTACCCCATGACAAGGAATAAAATGTTTAAAGACAAGAATGTAAAAAATGTTTCTCAAATAAAAATTAAGGGAAAACGATTTCATTCTGAAAAAAATGCATGTGTCTTTACAAATATTCCTACTACTTTAGGGCCTAATCCATAGGGTTTTTCTGTGCACTGTTCTAAAAAAATGAAAACCAAAATTTAGGGAATCAAACTACCATCTTCGCAAAAGATGAGAATCCCGAGCATAGGGACTTTTGAATCAACCTCAGGGTGCCAACTTATTCTAGCCTTTTTGGCACGGTATAAGCTTGCCCCAATTCCTTTGTTTTCCATTGCTAGATCAATTTTTGTGATAGGATTTCCTTTCTAACCAGCCTCTTCATCTCTTCGAGTAAAGACCCATATCTCCTAGTAAAATGTCCTGGTGCTCTCATATGGAAATCACATGTACTATTTGGGTCAAAACTGTGAGCAGATGAGTCAGGTGTAATCTTCATCGGTCTAGGAGCGAGGTAGCAACCTTCGACCAAGTGAGAAAATACATCTCAAATGGGTATCCCATATATCTCAAGATCTGCACGTGTTTTGATGTGACTCAGAAAGACCATCAGGTCTTCTTTTCTTGCGATTACGAGAACCTTGAAGGTGGCATTCATTTATTTTTTTTTCTTCTTCCGTTTTCATGCTGGTTTGGTTTCTTAACTTAGGTCTCAATTTTCCTTCTTGGATTATATACTCTATCATTTCTCCTACCGTCATAAAGTTCTCAAATCTGCTTCTTGATTTCTCGAGCATTATCAAAGAGATGTAAGGGGAAAAGTCGCATGAAATAAGGGAGTCATTTCTTCTTTGATTATGGGAGGTTGTACATGGGCTGCCAAACTCCATCACATTAAAGCATAATCCTTGAAGTTCTTATTTGGCCTCATCTTCATGTTTTAGAGAGTCTTCCGGTTGGTGCTAAATCAAAAGCATATTTGTATTGCTCTAAAAAGACATTACTAAGACACTTCCGAATTGAATTTGATTTTTTCTCAATCGGTTTACCATATTTTCAAAGCTAGGAAGCTTGAAATTCGAAGGAATGACCAAATCATGGACTAAGGAAAGCTCTTTTGTATTTAAAATGTCAACTTTTTTTCTTCTCTCGGGTTATTTTTTGAGTCTTCCTCATAACTGCTCGAGTCTAGATTTTTGAGTTCATGTACGCTCAATTTCTTCGTCCATGGAAAAACTTCTACTAGTCTCTGAGTTACTATCATTGAACCCAAAAATCTTATTATTTGATTACTTAATGCATGAAATGCATCATTAATGATTAAAGAGCGGAAGGGTAAGCAATACATATGAATGTAAATGAAGTGTTGATTCTCTAATAATCCTTTAGGAAGACTTTTATCCAGAGAATATGTTTGTGTACTAAAGATTGGTAACATTCTACAGGCTTCTGTTAGTCATTCCCCATAATATCTTAACTTTTCGGAGCAAAATATGTATTTGGTGCCCCATAATATCTTAACTTAAAATATATAAACATGGCATACAAAATTTAAGAACATACTGATAATTAAAAGACATTGTAAATAATTCATTCAACTTAAAATATACAAACATGGCATGTTGAACATATTTATTACAAAAACATGCCAATATATATTACTCTATATCTAAGCCAAAATAAATACAAAGATAAATATCAAAATTTATCCTACTAGAAGCTCGAACAGAGAACCTCGATAAACCCCTAGCAAGATCTCGACATCATCTAGTTATGATCCAAAAATTTATTTGAACGGACCTCAACAAGACCTTCGGTCGGACAAACAGTCCGAAGAATAATTCCCCAGTCAAAAGCACTGCTCTCGAGCCTCGAAGGGCACTGCACCAAGGCTTGCGCCATGCCAATTGCTTTCAATTGCAATTGGCAATTCATGGCCAATTTTTTGCCTTGCTTTGGCAGCCTCCCTATCTGCCTTTTATAGGCAAATGGTGGGTGTGCACGTGGCACACATGCATATTTTCCTTTTTTACTTTTTATTACTTTTTTTCCTTTTTTACTTTTATTATAATATAATAAGATATAATAATACTATATTCGGACAAAAATGAGTGATACAATACTGGGTTTAAGATTTAAGAATAGCGTACTGATACGGCTACTTGCATATCGATACGGTAGTTGAGATTTCTTAAATATTTTTATTTATGATTCGAACGTTGCCTTGTTAGTTATTGGGAACATGCGATTTTTAAAATTAGTTAACCCGTATCGATACACTTACATGGCGTACCGATATAGGTTCTAGTAGTAGCCCAAGTGAGCAAAAACGTATTGATACGGCCTCTCGTGTATCGATATGCCCTTTGTTTTAGCTGCACAATGACTATTTCTATTTCAGGTCTGTACCGATACAAACTCCTGTGTATCGATACGGTAGGTTGTAGCAGAGCATTTATGGTTTTAATAATGTTACATTTATTTCATGCATTGAGCCTAAAAATATCAAAGAAGCATTAAAAGATGATTTTTTTTATATTGGCTATGCAAGAAAAGCTTAATCAATTTGAGAGAAGTAAAGTATGGACATTAGTTGATAGGCCTAGTAATAAATCTAAAATATGAACTAAATGGATCTTTAGAAACAAACTAGATGAGAGTGGTAACATAGTGAGAAACAAGGCTAGACTTGATGCTCAAGGTTGCACTCAAGAAGAGGGAATCGATTTTGATAAAAACATATGCACCCGTAGCTAGAATGAAAGCAATTAAGATGCTTCTTGCATTTGCATGCTTTCATGAGTTCAAGCTTTTTCAAATGGATGTCAAAAGTGTTTTTCTAAATGGTTTTATAAATAAAGAAGTGTATGTAGAACAACCACCGGGTTTTGAGGATCCAAAATTTCTAAATCATGTTTTCAAACTCACTAAAGCTTTAAATGGTTTGAAATAAGCCCCTAGAGCTTGGTATGAAAAACTTTCAAACTTTTTGATTGAAAAAGGTTTTGAAAAAGGCAAGGTGGACACCACACTTTTCATTAAAAGATATGGCAAAGACATCTTATTAGTTCAAATTTATGTAGATAATATTATTTTTGGTTCTACTAATGAATTGTTTTGCCAAGAGTTTTCTAAGCTAATGCAAGGTGAATTTGAGATGAGCATGATGGGAGAGCTTTCATTTTTCTTGAGGCCTTGAGGCTCTAAATCAAGCAAATGAAGGATGGCACCTTCATAAATCAAGCAAAGCATATAAAAGACATGCTCAAGAAGTTTGGCTTGGAGAATGTGAAGCCTCAAGCCACACCAATAAGCTCATCCATAAAGCTTGACAAAGATGAAGGGGGTAGGTGTGTTGATTCTAAGCTTTACCATTCCATGATTGGCTTCTTGCTTTACCTTACCGCAAGTAGACTCGATATTATGTTTAGCGTTTGCTTGTGTGCTAGGTTTCAAGCTAGCCCTAGAGAATTGCACCATATAGCCGTTAAGAGAATCTTTAGATACCTTAGAGATACACCTAGTTTAGGTCTTTGGTATCCTAGAGATTCCTCCTTTGATCTTCATGCTTTCTCAAATGTAGAATATGGGTGATGTAAGATAAATAGAAAGAGTACCTCGGGAACTTGCCAATTTTTAGGTAGTATGGTCATATCTTGGTTCTCTAAGAAACAAAATAGTGTAGCTTTATCTACCACCTAAGTGGGGTATATATCGACCGGGAGTTGTGCTCAAGTCCTTTAGATAAAGCAACAACTCTTAGATTATGGAGTCGATGTAGGTACCATACCCCTTAAGTGTGACAACACTAGTGCCATTTGTCTCACTGAGAATCTCATCCAACATTCTAGAGCCAAACATATATAAATTAGGCATTATTTCATTAGAGATCATGTTTTGAAAATGATGTAGTTCTAGAGTATGTTGACACCTTACACCAATTAGCGGCTATATTTACCAAACCTTTAGATAAAGAGTGATTTTGGACTCTTAGGAGAGAGTCAGGTTTAACCAGCCTCTCTTGACCCTTTAGAGCCCTTTAAAGTTAAAATTTTGCTTGAATTCAATTGATTGATATGCATGTGTGATTTTGCTTCTTGATGCATCTATGCTTGTTTCTAGGGGGAGTATGTATCCATGTTAGACCATACATATTGTTCACAAATCATCTGCATGCATTTCGGTTTGAATAAAATCAAACTTTTGAGCAACTTGTGGCCCAAAATACATTTTTGGGTTATCCGTATCGAAATGGGTGAAGGTGTTTCGATACATCATTCTTGACTCAACCCAGATTGCATTTCTCAACACAAGTGTATCGATACGGTTGGACCCGTATCGATACAGGTTCAAGAACACGTTTTGGTACAATCAAGTTTATACCGATACGGACTCATGTTTCAGTACACCTCCTAGGCGTACCGGTAAACATGTTTCGATATGTCATGTGGTGTATCGGTACGCGTGGACGCAAAACCTTAAATGAGTCTTTAAATGGGTTTTTAACTTTACATTAAATTTAAACACCTTTTTCTCCCAAAAACCCTAATTTCTCATCTATAAAAACCCATCAAATCCTCTTGATTTCTCACACAACTCTTCAAATTCTTTAAGGATTTTTACTCTTCAAAACAAATATTTGCTCTCTCATCAATTTGGTGCATTGCTTCATCCTCATTCATCTATAATCCTAACTTTAAGGTATAAAATTCTATTCTTTTTATTTTTAATTTCTATACTATTTTTACTTAGTTTTTGTGTTTTAAACATATACATACTATAGTTTTTCAAGTTTCTGTAAAAAAAATCCAAAAATTTTCATTTGAATATAAAATTATACCGTATATTTTATAAACTATTTTTTGAAATTCTTTTTACCAAAATTATATTTTTTTTACTTGTATAAGTTTTTAAACTATAGATTTTTAAACAACACCTTGAATTATTGGATTAATTATTGGATCGAATATGATGACTTATGCATACGTTGTTTTGTACCTTAAAATTGTTTTTCAGATTATCTATGGCACTGAGAAAGAGAGCTAGAGCAACCGAAGTTTGCGAGTCTTCAAACAAAGACAATTCGGCTCATCCCAACCTTAGTGTTATTTATCAAAAGAGCTTTACGACCCCAGAGGCTTTAAATCACTTCAAGCAATATCAAAACTACAAAATTCACCACGAAAGAGTAACATCTATTCCATTTTAAAATTTTGAACGTTTCAAGTTTAGATATCTTCATCTTTTGAGACGTTGGAATTTTATTCAATTTTTGACTATCCCCGGGATTTTATATCGTAGCTTTGTCTTGATTTTCTTTGGTAATGCCCGTGTATCCCTAACAAAGACCGTTCTAAGGTCATTGCTATTTCGTCGTTCTTAATGGGGGAAAAAATTTGCATTGATGTTCAAAATCTAGTCAATGTTTTTGGGATAGAAGATGAAGGAATCGATGATGAAGAATCCAAAGGATATGTTCTTGGTGGTTCTGTCACTGTTCTTGATGCTTACGGTCGCATCTTACACTTGATGATCACTTAGTGGTTTTGGCCATCCAGTGGTAAGTTTTTCACTATCCGACAAGTAGACGACTTTTGGATTAGGTGTTTTCGTGAAGAGAAGCAGTCCAATCTTCCTCGAATTATGTTTGTAGAGCTAGTTTACCTCATCCAACATTGACACACCTCTCTAGTTTCATCCTTCACTTATGGGACAGCATTGAGTTACTTGTTTTCTCAATTGGAGATCGATTGCTTGCAAGACTTTTCCGAGCCTCTTACCAATCCTATTGATGAGCGCTCTCATGTTTGTTCAAAGTTTTACTATTTCAATGGTGAGTGACTACGTCTCGCCGAGCTTCCACATGATGATATCCCTGAAGTAGTTGAAGCTCCTCCACAAGCCGCCCCTCAAGCTCCGGTAGCTCCATCAGCTATAGGTGCTCTCATGGCTTATCTCAATGAGCAATTCACTACATTGAACACCTCTATGGCCTCATTGAAGACAACCATGAATGAAGGGTTTGCGGCCATTGATACTCGATTCACTTCCTTAAAGGACCGAATTCAAGAAATTGAAAGCCAAAAAGGTTCGATAGACATATCTCTCACGGCTTTCCATGAGGAATGGAGACAATCTCAAGCTACTCAAACCCATGACGAAGATGAAGATCAAGAGGACGAGGATGATGAGGATGCTCCATATACATTCATTGCATTGCATACATGTCATATTACGATCTTTATTTTATGCACCTATGTTATTTCCTTTAAGAACCTATGTTTTGATTTTAGTTTTTTTTAGTTTTAAGTTGGATTTGGATTATGTTGCTTTGAACTTTCAATGATAATTATATTGCTTTGATTATGCTTTGAATTATGCTTCATTGTTATGTTTCTTGTTTCTATCCTTTACTATCATTGATTTTGATCTAACAAAAAGGGGGAGAAGTAAAAGAGCTTAAATTTTCAAAAATATTTTTAAAACCTATCTTAAAGTAAGGGGGAGTTTTTCAAAAAAGACTTAAAAATTAAACTTGGTTTTGTTATATCAAAAAGGGGGAGATTGTAAAACCAAAGTTTGATTTTTATATAACAAATTGTTTAAGGACCTATTTGTAAAAGAAATAAATTTTTAAGTATCTCAAAGACTCACAGTTGACAATGATTTTTCAAGTACAAAATTATTTAAAGTCAAAAACTTAAACCCTATAAATTTTTCTAAATGTTTTTAAAGCCAAATTCAACTTTTACGCCCAAGCGTATCGATACGCCCTCAAGCGTTTCGATATAGGATTAACTTAAAAGGACACTGTAAGAATCTGTTTCGATACAGGAAAGCCTATTTCGATATGGCTGTTTCGATATGATTCATTCTGTATCGATACGTCCTTCATATGGGCTAAGGTTTTTACTCAGGCGTTTCGATATGGTGCCATCCATTTCGATAAGGCCTTCATTCTGGGTTTAAGATTTAAGAACAACATATCGATACGGCTACTTGCGTATTGATACGGTAGTTGAGATATCTCAAATATTTTCATTTATGATTCAAACATTGCCTTATCAGTTATTGGGAACATGCGATTTTAAAAATCAATTAACCCGTATCGATACACCTACGTGGCGTACTGATACAGATTCTGGTAGTAGCCCAAGTGAGAAAAAAACGTATCGATACGGCCTCCTGTGTATCGATACGCCCTTTGTTTTACCTGCACAATGACTCTTTTTATTTTAGGTCTGTACCGATACGGCCTCTTGCGTATTGATACAGTAGGTTGTAGTAGAGCATTTATGGTGGGAAAAAGAGAACCCAACGGCTCTATTGATGATGTTAACTACCCAAACGGATAGAAATCAATGGAAGGGTATAAAAATAAGCCTAAAAAGCTACAACAACTGGAATTGAACAAGTCAAGCACATTCAAGCATAAATCCAATCCTTATGAGCCTTATAGAGTCAAATTCTTGTAACCCTCTTAAGAGGTTTTATTGTATTCATTTTTATTCAAGTTTGGGTTTGTGTGAACTTGTAATTGGATAAACTTATCTACCTTTGAGAGGCATTTTTCTGTTTACCATAATTTCTCTTTGTAAGAGTGTCTTTGATCAAGCTTTGGGTAGAAAGCTTTGATCGATTGTAATAGTTTCCTCCAAAGCCAAGAAAAATGGACGAATTCAGTGAGTGAATTATTGATATCCTCAGTAGGGTGCTGAGATAGTGGATGTAGAGCTTGTTCTAAGCTTGAACCACTCTAAAATTGCTTGTGTCTAATACTTACATTTCCATCTTGCACCCTTTAACTTTTAAATAGCCAATTCACCCCTTCTTAGCCAATTGCCATTGTTTGATCAACTCAACAAAGCCACATGAAAATTTTAACCCATTGAAACACTTTCAATCTCCATATTGTCTTCCAAATCGGGTCGCCCTCACTTTCACCATCAAGAGTTTACACCTTATATGCTAACTTAGTAGAGAAGCACTGGTTGGATTCTCAGTGCCATCCCACAACATCTGAACCAGACTCCATATGTAGGGGTAGGACTCTTGCGATTTTCTGTATAACCTCGACCGCATGGGAATGGAAAACAAATCCCAATTCTATTCTTTAGAGACAGTCACCATATCTGAAATAGAGCATGGTCATGGAGCTGCGTTCAAGGTGCACCTAAAAGCTAACTTGCCTTTCAGTTTGAGCCAATTGTTGTACCAAAAATTTGTATCTTGACCATCCTTAATGTTCCAACTAATGCTCTCCATAAGGTCTCCCCACACATTCATCAAGCCACGCTATAACCTTGAGCACTTTGTCCATCGAATATCAAGTGGCACCTCTACATTCACTCTATATTTAGATCTCAAGACATGAATCCAAAGTTTATCATTACTAGAGACAAGTTGATAGGGAAGGTTTAACAAAAATGCCTTATTTTGTAATGACTAATTTTTAAGGCCTAAGCCTTCATCCTCAGATGGTTTTTAAACTGATTCCTAACGGACTAGAGGTAGCCCGGTACCACCCAATTCAGATCCACACACAAATCAATGAATCAACTTTTCCATAGTATTGCAAACACCCTTCGACAACCAAGTGGATTGTATAATGTAAATTGGGATAGATTGCAGAATAACTTTAGCAAGAGTTATTCAGACTGCTAGAGAGAGAATTTTCACAGCCCACTTGTTGCATGTTGTGATGTGCTATAAATGATACATAAACGGTGCAAGTATACACTTTGAACAAGTAATAATAGTGATAAGTAAGATCGTCTCCATAGGGATTGGAGGGAATTCAAGTAAAGTTTAAGCACTCAAAACAAAGACTAAATATTGAATGAAAGAGTTGATATAAGCAATTAAAAGAAATGATGTAGAAAATTATATTAAAAACTAGGATTAAAAGATAAGACTAAAAAATGTCCTCACACGTGTGGAAACTCTCAACTAGGATGAAAGGTTGGGTTTATTGAGGAATCCTATACCATGTTCTCTTGAATGATTAACACTTTCTTGCTTATATAATGCTTGACAGAGTTTTCACCTGTGTTTCTAAACTATCTCTAGCAAGAAACTAGCAGTAAGAATGCTACAACAATACCTCTCAGCATGAACCCTAGCATAACACTATCCTTGAAGTTCTACTCCTTTTAGTCTTTGAAACCATTTCCTTATCTCTAAGGCAAGTTAGGTTTTAGCCTCTCAACTCAACCCCATTGTTCACGTAGATCTAAGCTTAACTCTCTCGACCATTAAGCATCAAATAAAGGTAAAGGCTAACTCTCGAAAGCTCTTACAAACCTAAGGCAATAAAACAGTGAACAAAGCATATATAGAACTGGAAAACGCTAAAACATTCATTTAAACAAGAAACATAACCATCTAACAATAAACCCAAGCCACTTAAAGTTAGTTTATGGCGCGGCAAATAATGTCCTAATCATTCGTTTGATACAACCCATTTCAAAAAAAGAATAGAAAGATAAGAGCAACAAAAAGCAAAAAGGAAACTCCCAAGCCGTCGTGGACTGCCTTGAACCACCTTAAGCTTGCTGCTTCTCTCAAAGGCCATCAAGTTCGTCCATTGGAGCTTCTACAATAGAGGACATGATGAAGGAGAGAAGAAGAGTGGATGTCCCTTACTTTTCTCTTTCTTATCTCATAAAAGCCTCATCTCATAAATGTAGGTGTCTTATTCTTTATATAGTGGGGGTTCCTAGGGTTTTGTGCCCTTAATTCTTTGTGTGCCCTAGGGAATATTCCCTTCATGTGTGGGGGCATAGCTGGCTGGTGGAATCACGTGTGGGGGCTACAAAATATCTTTATTCTTTGTCCTTTTGTGTGCCTAGAAATGCCATCCAAAATTTCGTAGCGTAATTTCCTTTCCCAGTAGTGCTCCTTAACTCACATGCATATCACGGTACCAAAACAAACCCTTTCTCTTAAAGCAGCAACAATTTCATAAATATATAAAATCAACCAAGCAAATACCACTATATGCAACTATATGCAATGAAATGAGCTTAAAACCAAACAATAATCTAAGTAAAAATACATGAAATATATCATTTTTACAAGGTTAACACACCCCCCAAACTTAAGCTATTGCTTATCCTCAAGCAATGAGTAGTGACCATCAGAGAAAATGCTATGGCAATGTTCAGTTCAAGACAGCGCTATGGCATAAATTTCAATCCTCGGAAAATATAAGCTTCAACATGCTAGACAATTTTGAGATTTTAAGAACGTTTCCTTAGGACAAGATCCTCTACATGTGTGTGCATAATTGCATCCAACCTATGCTTAACAGAGCTAGAAAACTTCTAGGAAAGTTCTCTTTTTACACCCTAGTAATTGTTTATCAATTAAGCACAATTTTACTCCCATAATTTTTTTTGAACTGCCACGAGGGGTGTCAGCTCATCACACCTACCATCCTAAACTCTAGATGAAATGGAGCAAACATTCCACCCCCGAGCTAGTAGGTAGAGTAATCATGTGACTATATTTATTCACTCATTTGTTGTTGCTTCCATTTATTAAAACGCAGTATCCAGGAAAACAACGCAAAGCAGAGTGTCCTTCGACAGTTATGTCAAAGCATTTATTCTTAATTCAACACATGCAATAAACAAAAGGGAGTCTAATAAAGCCTTTAATACTTTTATTTATCATCCAAGTTCAATAAGATCATTCATACTAAAGCATTCAAGTGCTCTTCCATTAAAAAATTCTAACACCTTTAAGCATAAAAAACATGCAATCATGTAAAAGTCCAATCACAAAGCATCAAGTCCTATAGTCAGTTCTATCAATCTCAACAGTCATGTACATTCAATCCATTCATAGCCATAAAGATTAAATACTCATCATCTGACATCCTCAATTTATTCATAAAATTGTCTTAAAACTCAACCAAATGTCATATCAAGTTCATAACTACAAATGAAAATGCTTAACTATGAATAATAACTCCCCCAAACTTGAAGGATGTAGCGCCCTCAATGCATGAAAACTAAACTAAACTAAATGAAATGCATATGAGAGGTACCTTGCTATGGTCATACTGTGGTGATGGTGTCTTGGTCGCCATGTTCTTGACTCACTTCTTCTTTTTAAGTGCTGCGATGGGCTGCTCAACTTTTTCTGGTTGTGGTGGTTGGTCATGCTCATCCCAGTCGGCCCAAGCATCACTCCCCTCAATGGGAGTGTTTCAAACACGACCGGTAGAACGCTTGAAATGATGCCTTGTTCTCGTAGTGGCATCCGGTGTCTGAGTTGGTGCAGGGGTAGGCATGTCATCCACTATCTCCTCATCGTCACTTTCAATGGTGACTAGATCATCTGCATAGGTTTTAGTAGGTGGGGTTTTCATTGGAGCTTTTCTTTTATTTTGTTGCAGTGGGCGATAACTTTCTGTGGCATCAGTAGGGGCTGGTTTGTGAGTAGCTGGCTTTGGTCGTGTAGCGGTTGTGCATGGGGTTAGGGCTCTCTTAAGCATAGGAGGGTCCTTCGGGGTAGCTAGCAGGGCTTCTTCAAAGGGAGGGAAATCGTTGGTCATGTGTGGCAGCATCTCTTTAAAGTAGAAGTTTATCACAACGTCTCTTTCCTTAACATAATTGAAGAAAGTATGCAAGTTGTTGTGCATCTCCTCCATCTCAGCTTTCGTGCGTCTTGTGGAGGATACCAAAGAGGCAAGCCATGCTGCAACAAAATTTCTAGCCCCATCATCAACAATTTCTACTGGAGTATCTTCATCAAATCCCTTCAGCCCTGGAATCTGGTAGGGGGTTAATCCTTGCTTCTCTTTCTACACCTCATCCTCTTATCTTCATATACTTTCTTCTTTCAGCAAAGGGCCGTGGTTAGATTGGGGAATATCAAAGGCTTGGATTTTCTCTTCAAACAGGCATAAACTTCATCCACTATAATCTTCCCCCACGTAAATCGGCCTCATGTTAAAAATAGAGTGCAAGAAAAGTAGTCTACTGAGGGCTACAGTGGAGTGAGGAGAGGTCGACATCAAGCGGGTTTTGATGTAATGATTCCAAAGCTTGGCCTTGGGCTTCAAACACCCATCTCCACTATTTTTTTGTTGGGTCCAACTCGGTTCCCCTAAAATATACGTCCTCTAGGACTTCTTTGTATGTTTGGGCATCGGCAGTTTCAACGAAAGTTGTGTGCTGGTCAACCACATTCTTCAGCCCAAAAAACTTGTTTATCGCAGTAGCAGTAAACTTGATTTGTTCGCCACACACGTAGACGCTAGATTGTGTGAGGCTTGTGAAATGGGCATAAAATTCCCTTACTAGTGGCACGGATATGTTGCCTGGGTGCTTGACAAATGATTCCCAGCTTTGCTTGGTGATGACCTCCATCACCTCATTATCAAAACCTTCATCACCCTCAGAAGGAAAAACAAATCCTTGTTCGGGGAATACCTTTCTCTCTTTAAGTTGTTCAAAGCGTAGCTTGGCTGCCTCATCATAGAACTTCTTGATTTCGATAGACGGCTGGGCTTGTGCACTACTAGAGGCACCAATCACGTTTTTGTAAAGAACCATTGTTGAAGGAAGGGGATAAAGATTTTTTGGGTGCATTAAGGGTTTGAGGCAAGGTTGTGTTGAAGAAGAAGAATAAGAGTTTAGGGAAATAAGAAAACAAAGTAAAAGTATAATGAAAGAAGGAATGGTGTTTAATGAAAAAGAAACTGACAAAGTAATGGAAGAGAGGATGGATGTGACGATTATAGAGCTTGGGGAAAATGAGAGATACGATGGGGAGTTAATGAAAAGCAAAAAGGTGGAGAGAGAATCTGAAAAGTGTAATGATGGGGTAGGGTTTTGAAAATTAAATAGGTATAAAATCCCCTTTTTTAACCCTTTTATGTTGCCCAAAAGCTTTGGAAAATCTTATTTCCTTTCAACTTCCTTCAATAGGGTAAAGAAAAAACCCTAGACCAAATTAGAAAGATATTCCTTCCTTAAACCTTGCCCTTGAGTGACACTTGCAGCTAGAGGATACAATCTGACACGAGGTAATAAAAATAAAATAAAATAACCACATAAAATAAAGAATTAACAGACGAAGAATAAAAAGATAAACAAAATTATTTATAGACATATAAAGCATGAAGAAAAACGCTATAGCGAAATAGAAAAAAGTAGGGGGTTCAAACTCTCATGTATCATGAAGAAGCAAGGAAGACTTGTCACGCGGGATCAGAGCTCTAGTGTAGGCCTTCATTCTTTCGCTATTGACCTTGAAAAAAGTGTCGTCGTCAAGGTTCTTGATATCCACAGCACCATGAAGATAAATCTCATGGACTTGGAATGGGACTGACCATCGTGACTTGAGTTTTTCATGGAATAACTTGAACCTAGAGTTGTAGAGTGGCACTTATTGGCCTTCTGAGAAATATTGTGGCAAAAGATGTTTGTCGTGCCACTTCTTTGTTTTCTTCTTATGCAAGCGTGCATTCTCATAAGCTTGGGCTCTAAACTATTCCATCTCATTCAGCTCCAACAACCTTCTTTCTCCAGCTAGCTGGGCGTCCATATTGAGATTTTTAATGGCCCAATAAGCCTTGTGTTCTAGCTCGACGGGAAGGTGACATGCTTTGCCATAGACAAGCTTGAATGAGGACATTCCCAAATGAGTCTTGAAAGTTGTTCGATCAGCCCATAAGGCTTCATCAAGCTTTGGAGACCAATATTTCCTTTTGGGGTTGACCACCTTCTCTAATATTTATTTTATCTCTCGATTGGAGATCTCAGCTTGGCCATTGGTCTGGGGGTGGTATGTTGTAGTAATTTTGTGCTTCACCCTATATCTTTGTAATGCTTTGGCAATAAATTTGTTTTCGAAGTGGGTTCCCTCATCACTTATGATAGCTCTTGGGGCTCCAAACCTTGTGAAAATGTTCTTGTGAAGGAACTTCAAAATTGTCTTTGAATTATTCTTTGGTGTAGCCACTGTTTCAACCTATTTTGACATGTAATCCGCAACTAATAAGATGTAGAGATCTCCAAAAGATGAAGGGAAAGGTCCTATAAAATCTATTCCCCACACGTCAAAGAATTCCACCTCCAAGATGCATTGCAATGGCATTTCATGCCTTTGAGTTATATTCCCCACCATTTGGCATTTATCACAAGCCCTACAAAATTCATGTGCATCCTTGAAGAGTATAGGCTAATAGAATCTAGATTGTAAGACCTTCACAACAGTTCTAGCTCCTCCAAAATGGCCTCTACACGAAGATGAATAGCAATGGAATAAGATTTCCTTTTGCTCCTCTTCGAGGACACATCTTCGGATCATTTGGTCAGCATATTAATTGAATAAATAAGGTTTGTCCCAATAGTAGAATCGCACATCATGTCTGAATTTTCTTCTTCCCTAGCTATTCCATCAAGAGGCAAAATACCACTAACGAGAAAGTTAACAATATCAGCATACCACGGAATCTCCGCAGCAAATAATATTTTCTCATCAGGAAGTTCCTCCTTAATTTCTAGTTAATCATTTCATGCAACCTTGTTTTCTATCCTAGAGAGATGATCAACAATTTGATTTCCAGTGGCCTTCCTATCCATAACCTCTAAGTTGAATTCTTGCAAGAAAAGTATCCACCTAATAAGTCTAGGCTTAGTATCCTTTTTAGTCACTAAATACTTAGTAGCTGAATGATCGGTATGTATAATGACTTTAGTGCCTATCAAGTATGCTTTAAACTTATCAAATGCAAACACAACAGCCAACAATTCTTTTTTTGTGGTTGTGTAATTGATTTGTGCTTCATTTAAAGTGCAACTAGCATAATAGATAACATGAAAGACTTTACCTCAGCCTTTTCCAAGTGATGCCCCTACTACATAGTCACTTGCATCATACATAAGCTCGAATGGTGAGAACCAATCTGAGGGAACAATTATGGGTGCTGAGATAAGCTTCTCCTTTAGTTCTTTGAACGTGTTGTAGCAATTATTATCAAACATGAAGGGCTGGTTTTGTTGTAGCAAACTGCACAAGGGCTTGCAGATCCTGGAGAAGTCCTTTATGAACCTCCTGTAGAAGTCGGCATGTCCCAAGAAACTCTAAATTCTCTTCACGATGGTGGGAAGAGGTAGCTTCTCGATCACTTCAACCTTCGCTTTGTCCACCTATATCCCTTTTTGCGATATCTTGTAGCCTAAAACAATCTTTTCAGCCACCATAAAATGACACTTCTCCTAATTGAGCACTAAGTCTACTTCTTCACATCTCCTAAGCACATTTGCTAAATTACCCACGAATGACTCGAAGTCAGCTCCGAAGACTAAAAAATCGTCTATGAAGATCTCTAAAAACTCTTCTACCATGTTTGAGAAGATGGCTAACATGCATCTTTGAAAAGAAGCTGGAGCGTCGCAAAGTCTAAAGGCCATCCTCCTAAAGGCGTAAGTACTATAGGGGAATGTGAAGGTTGTCTTCTCTTGGTCCTTCGGCACTATAGCAATCTGGTTGTACCCTGAGTATCCATCGATAAAGCAATAAAAGGATTTCCTCGCTAATCGATCTAGCACTTGATCAATGAATGGGAGGGGAAATGGTTCTTCTTGATTGCCTTGTTGAGCTTCCGATAGTCAATTCAAATCTTCCACCCTGTGACGGTCCTTGTTGGTAATAGTTCATTGTCCTCATTGCTCACTATGGTCATGCCTCCTTTCTTTGGTACGTATTACACCGAGTTTACCCACAAACTGTTGGATATCAAGTAAATAACTCCAGCATCGAGCCACTTGATTATTTCTTTCATCACCACCTTCTTCATGACTGGGTTAAGCCTTCTTTGGGGTTCAACAGAATTGTTGTGGCATTCATCAAGCAAAATCCTGTGCATATAAATAGTAGGGTTTATGCCCTTCAAGTCAGCCATAGTCCAAACTAAAGCTTTTTTATGTTGAGCTAACACATTTATCAAGCTACATTCTTATTCAAGTGTAACACTAGAAGAGATTATCACAGGAAAAGTCTCATTGCAACCCAAATACGCATATTTAAGATGCGATGGTAAGGGCTTTAATTCTAAAGTGGGTGCATGCTCAAGTGAAGTTTTTGGAGGAATATATTCAGCAAAATCTAAAGGATCGAATTGTGTACCTGGTCTAGCTATGAGCAAGCTAGACTACTGCACCTCCATTTGGAACTCCTCGAGCTCCTCGTTGTCATCTTCATTGAGCTTCAAATAGTCCCTAATCTACAAAAAAATGTTGCAGTAGAATTCTGCAGCTTCCTCGTTTACCATAGAATCCATGTCTTAAAGATATTGACACGCCTCGTGATCATCCACATATTTGAGGGTATTGAAGACATTTATGGTCACCCTCTGATCATCCACTTTCATGGTGAATTCATCCTTTTCACAATCGGTCAAAATTCGGCCGGTAGCTAGGAACGTTCACCCTAAAATAATGGGTGCATTATCATCTGCTTCGCAATCGAGAATGAGAAAGTCAACTGGGGAAACAAATTTGTCCACCTTCATCATAACATCTTCAATCCTCCCTTCTGGACAAATATGGGATCGGTTTGCTAATTGCAAAATAACAGTTGTGGGCCTTGCATTTCCCATATCAAGTTTCATAAAAACTAACTTGGGCATTAGGTTCACACTAGATCCTAGATCGTATAGAGCTCTCCCTACATAGTTATCACCTATTGAGCATGGAATAAAAAAGATGTTTGGATTCTTCCTCATGGGTGGCAACTTGCTCAACACAAAATAACACTCTTTTGATGTATCAACAGTCTCATACTTCTCCATCTTCATCTTCTTTGTGACGATATCCTTGAGAAAATTCACATAAGTGGGCATTTAATTTACTGCCTCCAAAAATGGGACATTGATGTATAGCATGTCAAGGATATCTACGAATTTCTTAAACTGGATGTATTCATTTTGCTTATTTAATCTTTGAGGGAAGGTGGTGGGGGTCTGACTTCTTCCTCTATTGTTGGGAGCATATCTTTTGTTGTAGTAATATTTGGTCTCCCATCAGTAGGTTCACTTGTCGAGCCCTCATTCTTGTCCCTTGCAAGAGATGAATCCTTTGGCAACTCAGGTTCTTCAGGCACAGTTTTTAGGTAGGAATCATCTACTTTCTTTCCCACAAATTTATCTTCTTTGTTAAGTTGGGTTCCACTACTTAGAGTGAATACACTACACTACTCCTTGCCATTAGCTTTAGTGACTTCAGTATCACTGGGTAAACTGCCCTAAGGTCGAACATGTAAAGCTTGCGCAATTTGACCTACTTGGATTTCCAAAGCTCTCAAAGATGAGCTGTGACTTTGTAGCAATGATGTAACGTCTCGGTTTTGGGCCTAGAGGTTTATAGGCTGGTTAGACTGTCTGGTGGATCGGGTTAGAGATTCGAGTTAGATTCAAGATTAAAATTGAATTAAATATTTTCAAGTGAGGAAATATTTGGGAAAAATATATAAAAATCTATTAGATATATGGATATTTTTGGTGAAGTCAATTTTGTAAAATGAGTTTTGGAAATCGGACATTTTGATCTAGTGAAAAAAATGTAAAAGTTGAAAAACTATTTTTGGTAATTTCTTTGTAAAAGGGGTTTGGAAAATATAAATAGTTTGGGAGAATTAATTTTATAATTAATTGCTTAAAAAAATTTCAAGTAACTAACTTTCTCTATAAAGATTTCTCAAATTCTCTCCAGCCAAACACTCTTTTCTTCTTCAAAATCTTAAGGTAAATTCTTATTTTCTTTAATCTTTTGATTTCAAATGGATTCTTGATGGTTTTCTATTAAAGCCTTATTGTTTTAATCTTGTTTTCTCATGTAAATCAACTCAATTAAGGGGGAAAACAATCTATTAGAGGTGAGCTTCATTTTTCTCCTCTAATATAAGGTTCTTTATTGAAATTACCAAGTTCTTGACTCCTTATAAATGATTTCTAATGAGTTTTAATGATTTAATTATGAAATATGGTTAAATCAAGGTTTAATTGATGAGTTTATGTGATTTTTGAATTGGATCTTTTTTGCTAGGTTTTTGAATGGTTTTAATCAAGATTTTGATGTTAAATATGTTAATAGATTAATTTTTAAAATTGGAATCCCGAAGCTATGTGAATATCTAATTTTCTAGGTTACTGGTTGTGTGTTTTTGAGGTGTTGTGGGGGTTTAATGCTTTCTGGAGATATAAGGATTATCTTGGATTGTTTTTGAATGCCAATTGATGTTATTTGATAGATTGAAATGTTAGATTATGGCTGGGTTATGTCTACGTTAAGTTAGAAGGTATTTTCGAAAGGCGTTTAATAGATGTTTGTGAGGCAAAGTTGAGGAGTGGTGTTGTTGGGATTATGAATGCATGATGATGCATTAATACTCTTTTATTATGTGATTAAAACAAGAGAGAGTGATCCTAAGGTCATCGGTGAAGCTTTGGAGGCTTCGGATGTTTGTTTTCGCATTAGCAATTAAAGCTTTGTGTATCGGTGAGTGAAAACGTGGATTCTAACTTTGAAATAGTTTAAAGGTGGTTTATGGGAGTTTAAACATAGCTTGAAATACTGGTTTAAACTCGGAAGTAAGTATAAAGGGATTTCTCTCTCAGTTGTGCTTTAATGAAACAGTTTTATGCACTTGTTTTGAATTACATGGTACCTACTTTTAAGCATGTTTTCAAGTATGTTATATACTATTTTTTATCATATTTTGATGATGGATGCATTGGTAACTGATTCATGTAAGTATAAGGAATACATGTGAATGCATTGAAAATGGTTTTGATGTGTTGCTTTAAAAATTGTGAGGTACATGGTTAATAATGAATTATATTGGCAAGTGACGTGGTTTAAAATGTTATTGGATATAGTTAGTCGGCCACTAGATTGATAGTACACTATAAAAAGTCGCCTTGGATGTCGAGGAGTTTATATAGTGTACCTAATACTCCATCCAAGTACCCTAATGGTTGAAGGATTATATGGTACCGAAAACTCTTGTGAGTGGATTAAGCTTCTAACCAATGATTGGGGTTGATGTCCTCGGGGTTGTGAGTGTACCATGGTTGTGATCATACCGTAATTCCGGTTGAGATGGCTTAAAGTGTTAAAAGGACACTTGTTGAATCTGTGTATTCGATGTAATATTTTGAAAAGTTTAATATTAGACTTTTATCCCTTAATTGGCTATTTTAAAAGGGTTTTGGAAAATATAAATAGGTTGGGGGAATTAATTTTATAATTAATTGCTTAAACAAATTTCATGTAACTAATTTTTTCTAAAAATATTTTCTCTCAAATTCTCTCCAGCCAAACACTATTTTCTTCTTCAAAATCTTACGGTAAATTCTTTTTTTCTTTAATCTTTTGATTTCAAATGGATTCTTGATGGTTTTCTATTAAAGCCTTATTGTTTTAATCTTGTTTTCTCATATAAATCAACTCAATTAAGGGGAAAATAATCTATTAGAGGAGAGCTTCATTTTCTACCATAATATAAGGTTCTTTATTGAAATTCTCAAGTTCTTGACTCCTTATAAATGATTTCTAATAAGCTTTAATGATTTAATTATGGAATGTGGTTAAATCAAGGTTTAATTGATAAGTTTATGTGATTTTCGAATTTGATCTATTTTTGCTGGGTTTTTTATTGGTTTTAATCAAGTTTTGATGTTAAATAATGTTAATAGATGGATTTTAACATTGGAATCCTGAATCTATGTGAATCTCTAATTTTCTATGTTGCTAGTTGTATAGGTGTAATGTTTGCTGGAGATATAAGGATTGGTTTGGATTGATTTTAACATTGGAATCTCAAAGCTATGCGAATCTCTAATTTTCTAAGTTGCTAGTTGTGTGTTTTTGAGGAGTTGTGGAGGTTTAATGTTTGTTGGAGATTTAAGGATTGGTTTGGATTATTTTTTAATGTCAATTGATGGATTGAAATGTTAGATTATGGCTGGGTTATGCCAAGGTTAAGTTTGAAGGTGTTTTTAGTTGTTTTCGGAAGGCGTTTGATAGATGTTTGTGAGACGAATTTGAGGAGTGGTGTTGCTTGGGTTATGAATGCATGATAATGCATTAATCTTTTGTTATCATGTGATTAAAAAGGGGAGAGTGATCCTAAGGTCATCGGTAAAGCTTTGGAGGCTTTGAATGTTTGTTTTCACATCGGCAATTAAAGCTTTGTGTACCGATGAGTGAGAACGTGGATTTCATCTTTGAAATGGTTTAAAGGTGGTTTATGGGAGTTTAAACTTAGCTTGAAATGCTGGTTTAAACTCGGAAGTAAGCATAAAGGGATTTCTCTCTCGGTTGTGCTTTAATGAAATGGTTTTATGCACTTGTTTTGAATTACATGGTACCTACTTTTAAGCATGTTCTCAAGTATGTTATATACTATTTTTAGTCATATTTTGATGATGGATACATTGGTAAATGATCCATGTAAGTATGAGGAATACTTGTGAATGCATTGGGTTAATGCATTGAAAATGGTTTTGATGTGTTGCTTTAAAAACAATGAGGTACATGGTTAATAATGAATTATATTGGCAAGTGATGTAGTTTAAAATGTTATTGTATATAGTTGGTCGGCCATTGGATTGATAGTACTCTATAAAAAGTCATCTTGGATGTCGAGGAGTTTATATGGTGTGCTGAATACTCCATCCAAGTACCCTAACGGTTGAGGGGTTATATGGTACCGAAAACTCATGTTAGTGGATTAAGATTCTAACCGATGATTGGGGTTGGTGTCCTCGGGGTTGTGAGTGTACCACGGTTGTAATCATACCGTAATTCTGGTTGAGATGGCTTGAAGTGTTAAGAGGACACTTGTTGAATCCGTGTATCCGATGTAATATTTTGAAAAGTGGAACTTGGTTTTTAATCACTTTAAAGCCAATATAATTGTTGATGTATCATATTGATGGATGTTAATGTATAATGTTGGTTTATACATGTTTTACTCTTTAAGCTTTGCATATTATGCATGGGAAGGCTTAAATTGAGGGTTAGTAATGGGATTTGTTGTTGACCCATGATACATGTTGCATATGAATTAATATACTAGATTTTGAAAGTATTAAGTGCATGGTTTTCAAGGCATGATGTTTTAAATGATGATTGAAATGGTGTTTTCAATGTGGTTTTGGAAAATGGTTTAAAAATGCATTGATGGTGTGTTGTTTGAGCACTCCCCACTAATCCTTGTGTGCTTACGCTCCTTTTTTTTTCCATCAATGCAGAGAATTAAAGGTTACAAGGCAGCGTGTGGGCAAGTGAATACCAAGGACTTCGGGATTTAAAAGTATGATTTCAATTTAAACTTGTAGTAATAAAGGTAATGGGGTTCATTGTTGGTTTAGGATGCGTTTTGATAAACTCCATGTTTCAACATTTTGTTATGTTGTTTTAGGTAGTAAATGGCGTTTAATGCTTGGTATTGCTTGGATTTATGATTCATGTAACACCCCTTTCCCGGATTAGGAGCGAGGAGTGTCGAGGTTCGTTAACGAACAATGACATATAAATTTAGGAGTCAATTTAAACTTTTCTTGCAATTGCTTAGTGATCAAGTACCATTAAAATTAATTCAAGTTACTAAATTCATTGCATTTTAAACCACATCATCTTCTATTTGAATTACTTACTTAACATTCAAGAACCATACACTGCTTCTCTAGCCTAATTCTATTTGAACACTATAGTCAAGTTACCAACTTAAAACGTTTATAAAATGGCATTACCTATTCAGAATTACTCCTTATTTAACAAGAAACTATGCCCTAAAACGCAAGGTTTGTCCCTATCGAATCCTATGGCCAACATACCTTTATGATCAATTCAATTTATAACTTAATCTTCCTATATCATTCGAACATTTCATGCATCTTAGGGCCCATTTCTTTTTAATTCATTTCAGATTGATTAATTAGTTCACAAATCTCATTCGAACGGGTTACCTATTAAGCAAGAAGGAATATAATTTATTTTAAAGTTCAATTAGAATACAAAGCTAATATCAATGCTTTATTATAACAATTCGGCCAACTATTACTAGAATCTTTGCACACATTTATATATATTCATCAAAAGATGGCTACCAAGCCATTCAAGTTCACATCACCATATATACATATTTACATAACAAAAGTACCAAAACCTTACATTCTAGACCGTATACTTCATTTCCAATATTTACATACCAAAACACATAAGTCAACCATTTATTTAGTTATTTACAAACATTTCATATATATCTTTAAAATAAGCCATATGCATGAAACCTGGACAACTAGACATAGAGCTAAGCCACCAACTAGGAGTGTAACCAGAACAAAACAAAGCATACTTTTAATCTTTACTTGGTATGCTCAGCTCAAGGTTGGGGTGCTTTAATCTTTTTAAAACTTGTGGTTTGGGAAGAAGGAAAACGAGAGTGATAAGTACTTATAGTACTTAGTGAGGTAGTTCTTAAATCTATCAATTTATTTAAAGCTTATTAATCAAGAAATCTTATTCATTTTCGGCAACTATCTTAGCTAAACTTTCGGTTAAGTAATTTCAAGGCTTAACTAGTCCAAATTGTACTATCCGAATACACTATTTAGATTACCAAACTCAAGCTCAATCAAACAAACAAGCAAGTTTATAATAGGAATTTCACAATGGATACAATAGCTACAAATCCTTCATTCGAATAGTGTCATATCAATATAACTTGTATTTCAAGCAACAAGCCAACTAGAATAGCATTTACCTCATTTTTGCTCATATAATTTCAATTCGCAAGTAGCTCATTAACATATCTCAATTCGATCATTCAATAACCATGTATCGTGTCTTATTACGAGTTTTATCAATTTGTTTGTCTTGGTAGTTAGTAGGGCTAGGTAATCGAGTCACGTATTAACAGTAGGGTGTCTACAACACCAAGCAGTAGGGTACACAACGCACCGAATCAATCTGATACCCAAGGTATCTAACAGTAGGGTGTCTACAACATCAATCAGTATGGTACACTAACATACCAAAACAATCGAGCTCTAGATTCTACCTAAGACCAACTAGTAACCAAGGGCTTATTACATCTTTTAATTCAAGCAATCACATTACAAGTGATTAGGCAACAAGCATAGCAAGATCAATTCCATTTCAAGTCTCTAAAACAAGTGAACCTAAGTTCATATTATATAGTTCCACAATTTCCAGCAATACCACATTCGAACATCAACAAACATTAACAAGCATCAATCGAGGATTCATTTACTCTATTCGAATGGTCATTCTACTAAGAAAGTGTCCTAATCAAGATTCAAATTATACTATACTAGTTATCAATTAGCATCTACAATTCATTTATCAATTTTCCATTTAATTATTTCTTCCCTTAACTAATTTACCAACTATAATTTAAGTTTATTTCATATTACCAATCATCAACAGAAACTTTAAACATGTATTGATGGTTAGAACACTAGTTCCAACCCTAAATGTAACTACACTCACAATACAATCCAAGCAGCTAGCAATTGTCTTGTATAACTATCCCTTTGTTCTTAGCCTTTGGATGACTTATTTTTTTCTTCCTCCACCAAGTTCAAAGCTGGTTCTAAAACATCATACAAGCAGATGCATATTAAGACAAGTCTCATGTGACCATTCGAATAAAGCAATATCACTAATACTTATTAAACACAATTCTGGCAGTAAGATTATGCTCATATAGATTAAATTCAATCAACATTTTAGTAGCCAAAGCTAGGCAGAGTCTAGTTATCCCAATTTGTTACAAATCAGTACAGTACAACTATGCTCAAAACAGTTTCAAACTAGCCAGACAGCTGCTGCCTGGCAGCTTACACACTTCATGTTTAAATAGGCATATCTTTCAATTCTTACGTTAAAATTTCAATTACTTTATACCGTTATAAAGCTTATTTAATCCTCTATACATTCAGTTAAGCCTTACAATTTAATTATTAGCCATTTAATACAGTTTATTGCTTAAAGATAGGACAAATTTCAATTCTGGACAGTTTGCACTGTCCAGATGTTTCCATTTACAGTTTTCAGCACACTATACAGAATTCAATTCGGTTTTCTCCTAGTGAAAATAGACATATTATAGTATCATATATTAAATTTTCAGCCTTGAATTCCATGTATTCCATTTATGGTAAATTTTTAAAGTTGCTGCCCAGAATAGAGTATTCTGGGCAGACTTGCACTAGATTATGTTTAACCTATTGGTATTCACTCAATTCAAGTCCTAGCATAAATTTCCAGTTTTCATACATGTCTATACATATTTTGGTCAGTCCATTTAAGCTTATCCAAGTGATCTAAATAGGGTACGATGTTCAATTAACTCAATTTAGCATGTTTACACAATTTCATCCTAGTAAAACAGTTTCAAATTGCATTATCCTAGATCATGTTTTTAATTCTCCAATTTCCAGCATGTAATACATTAATTCAAGCATGGATTTCAACCTACAAGTCATCAAAACAGATTCATATTCAATTTCAACACTCACAAACGAAACGATTACATGTTCATACAATTTCCAGCATCTATATACTCAAATCATAATTCCATTTCAAATCAAGCAACTCAAGCATGAAATTTACAAGAGAATCAAGTAATTACCTTGTTCACTAAGCTATTTAGACTTTAAATTGAAGCTAATTCAAGGTTGTAGAGTATGGATTCAGCTTTTCTCCTTCAAGTTTTTTCTTTCTCTCTTTCCTCTCTTGGTTTTGGGTAAAATGTGATAGGAGGAAGGAAATGGCTGATCATTATCAAATTTTCCCTTAATGAAAGGACTATAATGTCCCTAATTTATCCACTAACCAAAGGCTAATCAAGGGCATTTGTAGGATATTGAGAATTCGGCATGCATTCCTTCTATTTTACTAAAGTTTGCAAGTTGGTCACTTCATTTCGGTCACTTTGTTCTTTTAATCTTCCAATTAAGTCCTAATTCAATTGTCTTTTGTTCTCTTTTTAATTCGGTTCTTTAATTCTTTGATTTTTTTACACGCTGATCCTTAATTCGATTCTATTCAATTGTGACTTATTTCACTATTTAGGGATTCGAATTAGTAGCAAAATCCTAGGCCCAATTTAGGGTGTTATAATTCATGCTTTGGATGTTTTGGTTTTTAGGAAGCATGCCTCTAGTTTACTCATTGGAGCATAATGTCATTATTGGTAGGTGATCCTATGATAAGTTGTTATGGATTGATCTTTGGAAATGTTGTGATTATGTTAGAAGTATGTTGGAATGTTATGGTATCTTAGAAAGCCTGGAAAATCAGCAAAAATTGGAAATTACATGTCCAAGCGTATCGGTACGCGTGTCTATGTACCGGTACGGGTAAGCTATTTTGGGGTTTGTGTTTCGATACGCGAGTAAGTGTTTCGGTATGGGCAAGAGTATTTAGGCAAGGCGTATCAATATGCCATGGTTGTATCGGTACGGTTTTAGGCCACTAAAATATGGTTTTTGAGAAATGCCAAAGCGTACCGATACACCTGCCTATGTATTGATACGGGCAGCTGTTAATTTAGTTATTGAGATGTTTGGAAGTTTCTGTTTCTTCCGTTTTGGTCCCTAAATGTTACGTATGCAATTGCATGAGTTTGAATGATCGTTTTTTAGCTGATTTCTAACATGTGAGCATGAGACTTGATTAATTAAGGATTGGTAACTTTAAAATGAGTTTAAGTCCCGGTAGTTTTCCAGAACTGCAATTTGGTCTCTAATTGCAATTACGAGCAATTGGATATCGATTCGATGCCCAATTGAGTTGAGTTTTTACTCGCTTCTAGTATGCACACTATAGGTTAATATGTTGCATCTAGATAAGATAAAAAGAAGAAAATGATGTAATTCGAGTTAATCTTTATGGGTTTGTTTCGGCAAACCCAATTTAGCTCGCTCAATTCGTTCATGCGACTAGGTCGGGTCGAGGGGGTTACAAATTCTCCTTGGCTCTTGATAGATGCATTATGGTCTTGAAATAAAGCCTTCGTTGTTGTCATAAAGTCTTGGAAAGTAGCTTCCAAAGAATTGTTGTTTGATGAAGATGTTGAACCCTTGTCGTTGTTTTGCCATGGCATATTTTGTTGAAAACCTAGGGGTTCAGTTAGATTATGTTGCCGATTTAAGTTGTTAGTATTGTTGTTTCCCTAATTTCCCCGAGAAAGATTAGGATGTTGACACCATCCTAGGTTATAAGTGTTCGAATAGGGGTTGTGGTTGTTTCTATTGAAGTTCCCCACGTAGTTGGTAGACTTGTGGTTTTCGGGGCACTCATTCATATGATGATTTCCATTGCAAAGAACACAAGCAGTTGCTACCTTTACTTCATTCTCCTTATTAGGATGTTAGAGATTCTTCAACATTTTTGTAATGGCCGACAATTATGCTGAAACAGATCCATTGGTATCAAGCTCACGTGCCCCACGAGTCTTCCTCCTCGTTCTAAGTCTTGAAGTAGGAAAATAGTAATCATTGTTTGTTATCCTATCAAGGATATCAAATGCTTTTTTAGGCGACTTGTCCAGCAAAGTTCCATTTGCTGAAGCATCTAGCATCGTCTTCGTGAGAGCATTGACACCATTGTAGAACATCACAACTTGCATCCAATCGTTAAAACCATGATTAGTACATTTGCGAAGCAGTCCCTTATATTTATCTCAGCACTCAAACATCGACTCGTCATCAGCTTGATAAAAGAAAGCAATATCATTCCTTAGTTGGGTGGAATGTACCGCAACAGAAAGCTCTTGCATAAATCTGTCCATGACTCCATCGAACCGACGGGTACTCCACTCAACCATGCTCGAGCTCAATCACGCAATGAATAAGGAAATAACTTCAGCTTCAACACATCTTCATACACACCTTGTTGTCTAAAGGAGTCACACACCTCCAAGAATGCACGAATGTGTTGTCTTGCATCTTCATGAGGCGATCCACCAAATTGCCCAATAGAGTTCAACATGTTAAACATCACCGGTTTAAGTTCGAAGTGGGCTTTCTGCATCTCGAGAGCTACAATCCCAGGGTTGAGATCATCCAAGATAGGAGTCAAATGGTCTCTTATAGGACATGGGCAAGCTATAACTCTTGTCGCAGCATCATGATCGTTCGGATCCTTAACTAGTTGATCTCCTTGATTACGACCTCTATACATGGCTCTTAAAGCTTCGTGTATACATCTTCTTTGACGAAAAAAGGTGTTCAATTTCGGGAACTATAGGTACTAATGGCTCTTCAAGTCTTCCTCGGGTCATACAACAACACAACACCTGCAAAAAGGTAAACACAAACATCAAATAAAGCTATACAAAAAGAATAATTAAAATGGTGCAAAACTAAACTCAAAATCAACAATTGTCAATCCCCAGCAACGACGCTAAAAACTTGTTGCGTGTTGTGATGTACTATAAATGATACGCAAACGTTGCAAGTATACACATCGAACAAGTAATAATAGTGATAAGTAAGATCGTCTCTACAAGGATTGGAGGGAATTCAAGTAAATTTTAAGCACTCAAAACAAAGACTAAATATTGAATGAAATAGTTGATATAAGCAATTAAAAGAAATGTTGTAGCAAAAACTATATTAAAAACTGGGATTAAAAAGACTATGAAACGTCCTCACACGTGTGGAAACTCTCAACTAGGATGAAAGGTTGGGTTTATTAGGGAATCATATGCCATGTTATCTTGAATGATTAGCACTTTCTAGCTTATATGATGCTCGACAGAGTTTTAACATGTGTTTCTAAACTATCTCTAGCAAGAAACTAACAGTAAGAATGCTACAGCAATACCTTTCAGCGTGAACCCTGGCATAACACTATCCTTGAAGTTCTACTCCTTTTAGTCATTGAACCCTTTTCTTATCTCTAATGTGAGTTAGGGTTTAGCCTCTCAGCTCAACCCTATTGTTCACGTAGATCTAAGCTTAAATCTCTCGACCATTAAGCATCAAACAAAGATAAAGGCTAACTCTCAAAAGCTCTTACAAACCTAAGGTAATAAAACACTGAACAAAGCATATATAGAACTGGAAAATGCTAAAACGTTCATTTAAACAAGAAACATAATCATCCAACAATAAACCCAAGTCACTTAAAGTTAGTTCATGGCGGGGCAAATAACATCCAAAATATTCGTTTGATACAACCCATTTCAGAAAAAGTATAGAAAGATTAGAGCAACAAAGAGTAACAAGGAAACTCCCAAGCCGCCGTGGACTACCTTGAACCACCTCAAACTTGCTGCTTCTCTCAAAGGCTAACAAAGTTCATCCCTTGGAGCTTCGACAATGGAGGACACGATAAAGGAGAGAAGAAGAGTAGTCGCCTCTTACTTTTCTCTTTCTTATCTCATAAAAGTCTCATCTCATAAATGTGGGCGTCCAATTCTTTATATAGTGGGGGCTCCTAGGGTTTTGTGTCCTTAATTCTTTGTGTGCCCTAGGGAATATTCCTTTCATGTCTGGAGGCATAGCTGGCTGGTGGAATCACATGTGGGGGCTGCAAAATATCTTTATTCTTTGTCCTTTTATGTGCCCAGAAATGTCATCCAAAATGCCGCAGCATAGTTTTCTTTCTCAACAGTGCTCCTTAACTCACCTGCATATCACTATACCAAAACAAACCATTTCACTCAAAGCAATACCAATTTCATAAATATATAAAATCAACCAAGCAAACACCACCATATGTAACTATATGAACTAAATGCAACTATATGCAATAAAATGAGCTTAAAACCAAACAATAATCTAAGTAAAAAAGGCATCAAATGAATCCTTTTTACAAGGTTAACACCACTTTGAAAGTCGAAGGCTCATCCTATCAAGAAGGTAAGCATAAGTAGCCTTGGTAACTCTAGAATGCAACAAAGGGACCCCAAGATATCTCCCTAAATCCGCAGCCTCTTCAAATCCAAAATTAGTTGCAGTCGATGTTTGGATATAACTAGGACAATTCCTAGAAAAATGGATTTGGGTTTTAGCAATACTCACCCTATGTCCAGAAGCTACACAAAACACCTCCGTAGCTTTTTTAATTGTCACCAATTGGCTCATGTTGGCTTCGGAAAATAGAACAATGTTATCGACAAAGAACAAGTGAGAAAAAGTTGGTCCCTCACTACTAAGGCGAATGGGTTTCCAATCCCCGTTACCCTCCAGTTGTTCAATAATTTGAGACAAACGCTCCATGCAGAATAAAAAGATGTACGACGATAATGGGTCACCCTACCGGATCCCCCTTGTAGGTTTAATTCATCAGTTAATTCACCATTCCATAACACTTGTTTCGTCGCAGGCCGAATACATATCATAATGAGCGTAATAAGCTTTGTCGGAAAGCTTGCCAATCCCAGTGTTTCTTCTATAAAGTCACATTCAAGGCGGTCATATGCCTTCTCTAAATCCACTTTGATTGACATCCATGCCTTCCTCCCGTATTTACCAACCATTGAATACATGACCTCTTTTGCAACGATAATGTTATCAATTAGTTGTCGCCCGATAATGAAGCTAGCTTGCGAAGGAGCAACCCAATTAGACAAGAAGGGTTTCAAGCGACAAACCAACAGTTTCGTGATGACCTTATACAACACAGTGCATAAGCTAATCGAGCGAAATTGGGAAATAAACTCAGGCCCTTCTACTTTAGGAATAAGAACAAGCAATGCCCTATTCACATATTCCTCAAGCTGCTCCGATACGAAGATCCCCATAAAAAATCAAAAATCGATGGCCCACCACATCCCAGTTTCGTTGGTAGACGACCGCAGTTCATCCTCGAAATATTGGTGGAAATCGGCCTGAAAATCTGATGTACCAATTGCTCTCGGCCAGAGGAAAACAAGCGCTTAAAGAAGCTCCGAGCATGCTCCTTTAACATTTTAGAATCCGCACACCAATTTCCATCATCCAGACACAACATTTGAATTGAATTCCTCTTACGCCTCGCCATGGTGGCCCCATAAAAATATGTTGTATTCTTATCGCCTTTCGCAATCCAATTATATATCAACTTTTCAAGAATGTAATTAATTATATTCTAGTAGATTCAATGGAAGAAAAATAAGTATTAATGATAGTGATTTATCTAATTTTGTTAAAAACTCTTATGATTATAAAAATTAGGCCAAAAATTAGGATATATTCTAAAAAAATAAAATGAAACTTCCATCAAGAAGAAACAAATGAAAGACTTTCATAAAAATTCTCGTAAAATCGCGAATGAGATTATCATTCTGTATATAACAAAAATCTTTTATTAGGCATCAAACTCTTATTATAAAATGCATTATTTAAAGTCTTATATATCAATTATCGGTTGATAAATTGTATTGCGTATGCAATTCCATCTTAATTAGTTAATCAATTGAATCAATAATTATAACAAGAAAATTGTACCTTAATAAAATATTTAAAAAAAAAGTTTTCATTTAAAAATAATGTTTTATATACAATTGGGAAAAAATACCACAATATTGTGGTTCAATTTGTTTTTCCCCAAAATATGGTTCTCTCTATATTATTTTCCAAACTATTGTTGTTTATTGTAGAAATTAAAAATCGAAGTGATTTTTCTCGTCTTTGGACAGTGTTTTACTAAATAATATTAAAAAATTATGAGCATTGTTCAAAGTCGAATTACTCTCCCTCCAACTTCAGTGTAAAACAATGTTTAAAGTCGAATTGTTCTCCATCCGACTTCATTTGTTTATTAATTTTTTGACAAAATATTGTTCAAAGTCGAATTGTTCTCCTTCCAATTTTTTACTTAAATAGTAAACAACCATAATTCTGAAAATAATCTGCCCTATACTATATTTTGAGGGGGGAAATTCAACCACAATATTGTAGTCTTTTGCCATATACAATTTATCAAATTTTAATAAAACACAAACTTTCTCTTAATAAAAGGACCAAAGTGCCCTTATAGGTCGGTGTAGGCCGTATTCAAGAACATGTAGGTAGAGGCTATATTCGTCAATATAAATCAGGAAATCAATAGAAAAAAAATCTATATATTTTGATTGCGAAGGCTATTATTTCACTTTGACTGCTTCAGATTTTCCGTGAAAATCAAGAACGAAGAAAGAAACCCCCTTTAAAACAAAACCCTAATCCCTTATCCTACTTTTTTCGTCTCTGATTGTAGAAATCAAACCAAACCCTCAACTGGGCGACATGGGTTCTGAACAGAATCAAGGAACTAGCTTTTCCCCGTCGGAGCCGAAGCTTTGCGCCAACGGTTGCGGGTTTTTCGGCACGGCGGCGAATATGAACCTCTGCTCCAAGTGTTACCGCGACCTCTGTGCTGGGGAGGAGCAAGCGGCGAAGGCTAAAGCCGTCATGGAGAAATCCCTCGGTGTCAAATCGAAAGACGAGGTCGTCGTTGAAGCGATTAAGCCAGTCGAGGCGCTGCCTTACGAGGGTTCGTCATCGACGGCGTTTGAGCAACAATCGGCCGTGGTCCTAGCCGGCGATGAAAACCCAAAGCCGAAGTTGTCGAACAGGTGCTTCATCTGCAGAAAGAAGGTTGGGTTGACTGGGTTCAAGTGCCGCTGCGAGAGTACATTCTGCGGCGAGCATCGGTACCCGGAGAAACACGAGTGCTCCTTCAACTTTAAGGCTACCGGACGCGATGCAATCGCCAATGCGAATCCCGTCATTAAAGCCGACAAAGTGGAGAGGTTCTGAAAGTTGGCCTGGGTATTGTGTTCTTCAATATGTTTTCCTTCATTTGCTTTCCCTCTCAGCCTTTTGAGAGTTCTATTAGGGTTTAAAGTCAGTGGAAATTGGGTGTTTTTAATGTTCTTGCTTGAGTTCTATGGGGGGTTGAAATGATTGGGATAGTATTGGGGTTTGGCTTAGGTTGATTCATAATAAAAATGGGTCAATGAATGTTTCTGGTTTGATCTTCATTATATCCATATTTGTTAAATATAATCTATATGTTTTAATATGTTTGTTGGATTAAAATCTTATCAAAATCTCTGTTGATTGATTGGTGTAAGGTTGTAATTCTCGCATACCAAATATGTATGTATTATCTGTTGTCTGCCACTTTTGAAATGCATAAACTTGTGGATATTGTTTCTTTCTATGTTATATTTGTATTATGAGAAAATATGTTGAAATCCTCTGTTTAGAACTTATGTTGGGCAGATATTGCATCCTACTCTTACTCTTGAATCCCAGTAGCATTGGTTGTTCGTTTACATGAATTCGAGAAACATGGGTTTTTCATTTCCTTCTTTATTGTTTTATGTTTCGGTATAGGACCTGCATTTTTCCTGTGTTGTGCCTATTTCATGAAAGCTTCTGAAATTTCCATTCTATATAGTTGCTGGGGTGGAATTGGAGTTTCCAACAATGATTGCAAGAATCACCTATGGCTATTTCTCTTTGTTTATGAGCTTCATGCAGTCAGAATGATAGTTTAACATAGGGATGTAATATAAGAAGCTTTAGTCTGAGCTCAATTCGAAATTTGATATTTCAAGTTCAACTTAAATGTTAGTATAAGGTTCACCTTAACTGCTCGAGTTCAATTGAAAATTCGATTAAGGTCATAAGTTATTTGACTTCAGTATTAGTTTAGTTTACTAGAAATATCAAATTAAAAAATAAAAATTAAATCTGCAACTTAAAAGAATTTAGTTATAGGTATATTGTACTCTTATGAGCGTGAAAGGTACGATTAGTGGTGTAAATTAACCGAATGTTTTATATTTGTTTATTAAGTTAGAACAAAGTTTCTCTTTTCGTTAGACAGGTATTTTGATCCATTTATAGTTACGAGTTTATTGTGGTTTTTTATATATAAATGACAAAATTACTCAAACATATTTTTGTAAATATCAGTAAAAAAATTTCAACTTTAAATACATTGATACTTATCTATTGTTGTATTGCAAGTAAAAATCAATGAGAACTTATTTTACATCTAGTTATTTATATTTGCAAACATACAAGTGAATAGGTTCGCAAGCTTCAAACGACATGTTTGTGTATGTTAAATAAATTAAGTTTGAATACATTAAATATAAATAGGTCGAGTTTAAATATGATATTAAAAATTTAAATAAACATAAATTGAACATGAAAGTAAACAATTTTAAAAAATAAATAAACATAAATATAACCTTATTTATTTAAATTCGGTACATCTATACCCTTAAATACGATTGCTCGAAGTTGGAAGACAAATAGCATAGTTTGCAGTGCACGCGAGGAACAAGACTAGTCGAAGCCTTCTAGGCCTGGAGTAGAAACAGATGGAACCCAACTGGACTACTCGGAACATGCGCCTGCTATTCATGTCACCCCATGTGCTCCCTGCACCAAAATCATGCAACTTGGTCTACTTGAATATACCCATATTGTCACATACCAACATATTCAATGTTTTTTTATGATTTTCATGTATGTCAGTAGGTTACATTTGTTGGGTTCAGGGTTCTTAAAAATTATATTATAATGGGCCAAATACTCAACCCACTGAGGGCAATTCTTCTTTTCGTTGTTGCATTCACCTTGCCGTCATTACATCATATACTATATTTAGATATATTTCATATACATTCAAATATTTCAAATAATTAAGTCCGAACAACATAACTCAAATATACAGGTCGAACACTACAATATATAAACATTTTTAAAAAAGTATGGACACAGAACATAGCTAACCGGTGATTCCGGGGGTTTCCTTTTGAATATATATACGAGGAAGCAAGCATTTATAAAAGCAACAAAACTCTGGGCGGTGGCTTTTGTTTTGTTAAAAAGGTATTGGCCAAAATCTCCACAACATGATTCGTATCGTTTGCTGGTAATCGTGTCTATGTTCTTTTCTGCTATATGACATGCAACATATCATGTGGCAGGTGTAACCAAATTTAAATTCCAATAACATTGCAATTGCTTTAGTTGTAGATGTTATCTTTGCGGATTTGTAAAACTCGTCTCGACTTAAAAAATGAATTATACAATTTGACTCAAATATAAAAATATTTAATTCGTTTTGATTTGACTCATAGTTTTATATATTTTGTTTGGTTAAAAAAATCAAATTTAAACTATAAAATAAAAATTCAAATAACTAGAATTTTTTAGTAATTAGTGAATTAATTTTTAAGTTTGAGATTATTCTCTCGATCATGTCTTATATATATATATATAATAGTCTAAAGGTGATTATAATATAATATCTGTTCATAAATATTTTTATCTTGATAATTGGTATACACCTTGTAGACAGAGGGATTTGAACCTGTATTTTCTAGGATGAACATTATCCGTTTTTTTTTCACTGTGACATATATATATATGTATGTATAATGTATATAGTTATATAAAACCGTTTAAATTAGAACTAATTAGTATTATAATATTATAAATGTTTACAATTACATTTAAACAGAAACTCGAAACAATTTCACTCAAATTTCATAAACTCGACTCGAAAAAATTTCAAATAAAGTTTGAATTATAAAATATGATTGTTCAACTAGACTAATTCAAAAAATTTTGACTTGACTCGATCGAATACCACACATGGGTGAAACATTGGGTAGGCCTAAAGGGACATAGCCCATCCCAACTTTTATGGGTTAGTTGCATTTTTAACCTCCTGAAAGTTTTGAAACTATTAAAATTAAGTCTCGGTCCCTCTCAAAATTTTCTAGTTTAATTTTATTAAGACCCTACTAATTTTAAAGTTAATAGAATTAAGTTTTGTCAATTTTTTTAGTCTAATTATTTTTTTAAGATATGCCGATTTTAAAATTAGTGAGATTAAATCTTAACCTTCTATTTTAATATTACTTTTTAAAGGATTGTTAATTTTAAAAATAAGTAACTTGAACTCTCTCATAATTTTATTCTCGTTTAAGCCTCTTCCATAATTTCATCCTAGTTCTACCCTGCTACCACCCCTAATTATGGCAATCAATATAAAAAACCATTAAAAATAATCATAACACCGTGTTACAACCATCACAGTTTTCATCCATTATTTCCGGTAAAATAATGGACGAAATAATATTGCAGGACCACCACCGTTTGTGTGAGCTTTCCATTGAAGAGTCTAAATCAAGGGGGAGGGGGTGATTGAAGGGCGTGGGGTGGTGGTGTGGATCAGACCAGCAGCGTAAGGCCTGCAGTGGTGGAGCAGACTTTTCTTTCAGTGAATTTAACAAACACTTGGTAGGTTCCATGATTTTGTAACGGGAGTCGGTAGCTATCGACTTGAAGGGGATTGCTTGCCTAATTACTGCTATTTTTTGCACTGTGCCACTGACTGTTTAGCTTTCAGATAAAGATGATTTCACTTTCCGTAATTTCATTGGAATTGTTAAAGATTATTATTCCGCTGACAATTTCTGTTCTTGGGGACCCTGCCCCACATCTTTGGACCATTTTTTAATGTTTCATTGTTCGCATTATAAAAATTATATTTTCAAATTCGATCTTTTCTTTTTTAAAGGAGTACGTTATTTTTATTAAACGAGAAAAATTTTAAAATTATAATAATAGTTTATAATTTAAGTAAATAAATTTAATTTAGACATATTTTTAATAATATAAAAATTAATGTTTTTAGTTCATAAACATAATCCAATTTAGAAAAAGTAAAGTTAATATTTTTAGGTCATAAACATAACCTGATTTAGAAAAGGTAAAAACTCTAACTCAAAGGCTTGAAACATAATAAATACAAACGTCACCAAAGCTCGACGATGAAAGGTAAAAACCAACATCAAACAACATTCAAAAAATGCATATTACAATAATAAGGCACGTTAACAACATTGTCATTATCACAATTCAATTGCGAACAAAAGCAGTGACTGCGAGCTTGTATCTAAATTCAATTCGAAGGTCCCAAATAGAGAGATCAACAGAATAATCAAAAGAGCGTCATTTTGATCAGTCGCGGCAACGTCAAATCCAACCCTGATAAAAAATCAAATGAAAAAAGAAATGATCAAATGACCGATTAAGAGAAAAAAAAAACATACCAAAAAAATACATATCTAAAAGTAGAGAAAATCGTGTCACAATAACAAAATTATTAAATTTAAAAACTAAAATATAAAAAATGAAATAAACAAATAAAAGAAGATTAACAGCGGTCGACAACCAGCACTAAAGCTGGTGTTATCGTCCGCCATGTAAAATTGAGAAGAAGAAAAATGAAAACTTGAATAAGTAGAGAGAAATTGGGGATGCAGCTAAGGCTAAATCATCTACTATTAGACTTTAAATTCTATCTATTGAGATAATATTTGACGAATTTAAGTTTTACATTAATTTTTAGGTTGAGTTTGAACATAATTCGTAAAAAATATTGAAATATCAAGATTCAAATTTATAAAGACAATATAAATATTTGTAACTATTTAATCTATTGATAAATCTTATAATAATATTTAATTTAATTACGTTCAATTGTCATTAATTTTTACCACGCTAAAATTAATTATTGAATAAGTTTTTTTGAATATATTATTGAAATCTTTTTACGAAAATAATTATATATATTTAAGACGTGGAATAGTTTATATTTTGTAAATTTTTAAATTTTATATTTTTAGACCGTTAGATTAAAATAAGTAGACAATTAAAATTAACGGCAGGAAATGCAAGTATTTTTATGAAAAAAATAGAATGGGTGAGATTTCTCACTCATTTATTAATCTTCGTCCAACGGTAATAAAATAAATATATTTTTTTAGCTTAAAAGTTAAATAAATGTTTAAATTATATTTTTTTCAAGATAGATGCCTAAATTATATTTTGGGTCAAATATGTACCTAATATTTTATTTCGTGACTCATTTAGATTTTTCCGTGACTAATGTTATCCAATGAAGTAAGCCTACTTAGGGTTTTCCCGTTATCCAATGAAATTCGAACACGTAGCATGAATTTTTATTTTCTGAAATTATAATTCGAAAATGAGAAAAAAAATATAATATAATAATTAACCCAACAATATTTAATTTCTCTAAAAGCCCCCAAACTCTAACCTTAAATCCCTAAATTCTTTCATTTTGACCACCAATTCAACCACCATCGATCACCCTTATCTTTACCGAACCCCCTCTACTGAAAAGTAAAAATCTCATCATCTCGTCTTCAAAAAATCAACGAATAAAACCCAATTGCAACGTCGACGAACACCCAACAATGAAGAAAAAAAAGTTCGATTGGGTTCTCAATGATGGATAGAGGATGGCAGATATCGAACGATGAGGTACATGACACTTAGGTGGTGAATGATGATCCATCGACTTATGAAAGACGTCGAACGGTGAGGGAGATATGATTTGGAGTTTGATCGAAAGAAATTAAAGCTTTGGGGTTTTTAAAGAAATTTTGATTTATAAACAAATTCATAAACTAAAAATATAAAAAAAAACATGCCACATGTCATATTCTGATTGAATGACAAAAATTTTTAATGGTCGTTGATGAAAAACCTTTAAATAGATCATGAAATAAAACGTTAGACATCTATTTGGCTCAAAATATAGTTTAAGCACCTATCTGGGAAAATTGTATAGTTTGAGCACTTATTTGATATGTTAAGCCTTTTTAATAATTTCTACTTATGAGGAGGGGGAAGGAAATTTTTACTCCTAATGGATCTCGAACCCACAACTTAGGAAAGATGAATGTGTCAACTAAGAGCCTTAATCACATGCTCTAGAGATTGTTGACAAAACAAATGTAAAATTAAATGAGTTTTATATGGTGTAAATAGAATGGTTTTATGTTCTATTAATCTGTTTCTCAACCAATCTATCTACTATTCATTATCAGAGGTGTAGAACATAAAGCCTGGGTAAACTATCTACACTCTATGATTTTAAATTCTAATTACAAATACTCTAATAAGTGGTTTGTGAAACAAGAAACCACATCTTTTTTATACTTATTCTAAAGACATTTGAGAAGTTATTTTGAGATTGTGTGAAGTGGGTAATTTTTTTTGAGTTTTGAATATGTTAATGTGATTATAAGGTACTATATATTCAATTGACTTAACCTTTTAATAACACACACTGTGTAACATAGTATCTGAACTCGAGTCATTTAAATAAAATATATCATCTTTTACCATGTGCTGGGTTGGGAGGAAGAGTTAAACTAGACAATCACTTTTTTAAAGGGTAAGTTTTTTTAGTGTTCATCCTTAAATTGACTTGGAATACATGTGAATTGTATTTGTGAGGAAAGAAATTTCAGGCAGTTTAAAGGTATTGGTAAAAGTTCAGATATAAAAAAATACTTTAAATACACACAATATTTACTGTAGCAGCTTGTTGTTTCTTCAATCCTGAAAAAAAAAGGAAAATATATAACGAGAAACTTTCATCATTTTTATTAATCAAATTAAGATTTAATTGGCATACTTTTTTTATATAATATATAAATATTGAGAATATTTGAATATATAAATGGTTAGGTTTATTTTTTGTAGTTCATTAGAAAATAAGCTAAAGAAATAAAATAATTCTTGTGTTTTATCATTATATTTATGAATAAATATAAAATTCCATGCGACTTTGATACATAAATTTTGAGTTGGAGTAAGTATAAATATGAAACTTTAATTGTGGTTCAGATGAAGAATGAAATTTTGATTATGATTCATCCGTAAAAAAATAAATATATTATTTTATTTCAGATTGGTTAAATAAAATTATTTGTATGGGCAATATGTAAATATAAAATGGTGTTAAGTCAATAATAATTTTAGCGTTTTGTGAAAATTAAATCAAATCAAAATTTAATATGCCAAAATACCTTAACCTTTAAATTATACCTCAAAAGAACTTTTAAATAAAATCACTAATCTTTAATTTCTATACTTAAATGAGCAATAAGTTTTTTTCCGAACAATTTATACTTAGGGGAGAGGTAAGGAGAAATTTTGCACCTAATGAATTTAGAACCCACAGCTTAGCGGAAGGGAATATATCAAGTGAAAACTTTTAACCACTTGTTCTAGAGAGTGTTGACAATAAACAATAAATTTTAAGTCTTATATTGTAATATTAGAAACGATTGCAATTGATTTTTTAATTTCCATGCTCATTTTATGATCGGCATTTATGATTGTGGTTCTTAATAATATCATCTCCGAGATTTGAATCTATGTTCTATCATTGAGTTTGCAATATGCATACAAGCACTCAACCCTTCTTCTTCTTCTCTAACTTTTTTGCCTTTGCTTTTACATACAAAAGCTTTGTTCCAATGTCTCCATCCTTATCCTTTCCCTCATAATTTTACTAAGCAGCCTTTCCTTTCCTTTCAAAACTCTCCTTTATTGGACTCTTTTTCTTTTTAAGGACCGTAAGTTACTTTATCTCAAAATTTAGGACATGTTCATTGTCTTTCAAATTAGCTTTTAGAGCAAACGACTTTCGAGACCAAAATTAATAAAAATAGCTTATAACCTTTTATTTTTGTCGGAAATTGTTTTTAGTCAAATTATCTATTTATTCTCATTTATATCACAATTTTTTTTTATATTTTTAAAATAATATTTAAAATAAATATTTTATATATTTTAAAATACTTTTTGATAACAATATTAAACATACCTTAATGCTTTACATCCATATTATAAGTGAACAAAACTTGTCTTGAATCACAATCTCATAAATTAGATTTGATATGAAAAAATTCGAATAACGTTTGAGTTATAAAATAAATAATTTTAAAAAATAAATAATTAGCAGATCAATTTTCAAGTTTCAGTTAAGTTTCTCTACTTTACCTAATATATGTATATCACATGTGAAAAATAATTTTTTATCATAATCGTTTAAATTAAACCAAGTAATAACATAAACACGATAAATATTTATAATTAAATTTGAATAAAAATTTGAACAATAGACTTGGTTTGAAAAAAAAAAATTTGAGTTAAAAATTAGATCCGATGAGTATAATAGTAATTTACAGTTTCCCGCACTCTTACACGCAAAACACCTCGTTTCATTGACCGCATTCAAACACTGTCACGAGGCGCATGTAGGAAGTAAAGTGATGAATAAATAAACGTACCACCAATGTTTCAAAAGGGTATTTTGGTAAAATCAACACCAACTCTCCCCACTCTCAAGCACAAATTCTCTCCAAAAAAAAAAAAAAACTTCTCATTCAATGCTTACACTCTTCTGGTAACTTATTACAGTTTCATCTTTCAACGCTCAAAAAGGAGAAAAATCCCCCTTTCACAGCATTCTCTCGGCAACCAAACATAGGATAAGCAAAGAAAATAGAGTTCTAGGGGGGAATGGAGAAGTGGGCATTTAAAGTTTGAATCTTTGGTGTTGGGGTTTTTAAGAAATGGCCAGTGGTGGTGGAAATTATAGGAATGGGACTCATAGGAACTCCCTCAAAGGAACAACAACAGCAATTGATAGGCAACTCTCTCTGAACTCCAACCCTTCAAAGCCTGCACTCAAAAACAAGTCTTTGTCTTCGGCTGCCGCATCTTCTGGGCTAAGGAAGAGTAGCCCTGGCTCACTTGGAGGAGGTGGAACTGCCAAAGACGATGCTGGGGGTTAGTTGTTTTTGTTTATTTTTTATTTTGGGTTTTGTTTGAAATTGTGTTCTTTTGATTTGTTGATGATTTTAACATGCATTGTGTATGTTGCATCTTGTAAGGCATTTTTATGTGTGTTTTTGTATGGTTAAATGTGTTATTATCTTACCCGTGAGACATGATAGATCATAGAACATATGTTCTTAGATTGTTTCCAATTAAAACAATTTGATAATTTATGTAATCTAAATCTGGTAAAAACAGTAATCGAATTTGTTCATGGGGTTAAGTTTTAAAGTAATTTTGGTGTTGAAGGCTCCTTTCTTGGAAATGGAAGTCTGTGTTTCCTTTACATGGTAATACAATATTGCAATGCCATTACTTTTAAGGAGAATTCTCCACATCAGACCACTTAAACACTTACTTTGGTAGTGAAATTGAGAGCGGCTGGCTGGCGCCAGGGTTTAGCTTTACTCAATTTTTGCAATGGAAATCTGATTCTCTTTTATTATGAATTGTTAAAACTGTTGGAAGTATACACAGTATAGTGCTTGTTGACCTTTCAGTGCCCTTAGTGGCTTAGTGCTGCCAAAAGTTAGATTCTTGAATTTCAGTCTTTCAAAGAAATAGGAATTAGACCAACAATTTTAACTTGTATGGTATTGAGTTCTTGGCAAGTACAATCTATATGTATTCTTTTGCCTGTTCTGTATTTCGAGTTGTTAATTAGATGTGTATATGTTCCTCTTCAGTTCCTGGAAGAGTTCGAGTGGCTGTGAGATTACGGCCACGTAATGCCAAAGAGTCGGTGGCAGATGCTGATTTTGCTGATTGTGTAGAACTTCAACCAGAGGTATTTTAATGCCATTTGACGGTTATATGTGCCGTTGGACCATTGCTTTTGCATGCTGTAGCTTATCTAGTCAGTTTTCAAATTACTTGAACTTAGGTCCAATCCTGTTTGTGCAAGTTTTTTTAAAAGGAGAACTGATGCTTTGTTCATTTATTTCAGTTTAAGAGGTTAAAGCTTCGGAAAAACAATTGGGACTCAGACACGTATGAGTTTGATGAAGTGCTCACAGAGTTTGCATCACAAAAGCGGGTGTATGAAGTTGTTGCAAAGCCGGTTGTGGAGGTTTGTGTACATGACATACATATAATTCTACCACAATTTATTCAAAATTCACTTGCATTTAGTTATTTTCCTTTCCTGCTACATGTCAAAATTTCAGCCTTGGTTGGTTTTTTCCCCAAGTTATCGTTCTTTTTACCTGTTACTTTTTCTCTATCACTTGTTTTGGGTGTATGGTTCAAATTTTATTAACAGGATCTTTGTGTAATTTTTCTGTGTAGAGTGTTTTGGATGGTTACAATGGTACAGTAATGGCTTATGGTCAGACCGGTACTGGCAAAACATATACGCTTGGACGACTTGGGGAGGAAGATACAGTTGATCGTGGCATAATAGTTCGTGCTATGGAGGATATCTTAGCAGATGTTTCGTTGGAAACTGATTCTGTTTCAGTCTCCTATTTGCAGGTTGTTGCATTTAAATTCAGATCTTGGTGCTTGATTTGTGAAATTTCTTGTAGAAATTTATTATCATTTCTTCAAATTAATAAACATTTTGATGTTCTGCAGCTCTACATGGAGAGCTTACAGGATCTTCTTGATCCTACGAATGACAACATTTCGATTGTGGAAGACCCTAAGTCTGGAGATATTTCTCTACCTGGGGCTACCCTAGTCGAAATAAGAGATCAGCGGAGTTTCTTGGAATTACTCCGGTTAGGGGAAGCTCATCGCTATGCTGCGAACACAAAATTGAATACTGAATCTTCTCGTAGTCATACTCTTTTGATGGTGAATCCATTGAATTAAGCACTCTTGTACTAGTTATGTAATCTTATCATGCAATCAATTGATCTCTTTCTGCTATAGGTACATGTCAAGAGGTCTGTCAAAGGAAGAGATCTTACTCATTCAAGTCAAAATGGTAACACTACGACCATGACTAAATCTCTTAGGCCTACACTCGTTCGAAAGGGAAAGCTAGTTGTTGTAGATCTTGCTGGTTCGGAGCGAATTGATAAGTCAGGTAATTAAATTGGAAGCACTAAGCTTCCTCCCTTCAGTTTGAATGTTTTTTCCTTCAAGCATAACTTTGTTTTTTTGCTGTTACATTGCAGGGAGTGAAGGTCACACACTTGAGGAAGCAAAGTCTATCAATCTTTCTTTGAGTGCATTAGGGAAGTGCATTAATGCACTGGCAGAGAATAGTGCTCATGTTCCAGTTCGTGATTCAAAGCTTACGAGGCTACTCCGAGATTCATTTGGAGGTAAATTGGACGCAATAGCCTTTTTTTCATTAGATGCTCTTAGTTATTTTACTAAGGGAGTGTTTGATAAAGTATTTAACATTTCCAATGCATTGAAAAAAACATTTATTTTAAAATTATATCTTTAACAGGCACAGCAAGAACATCATTGGTTATAACCATTGGTCCATCCCCACGTCATCGCGGAGAAACAACTAGTACTATAATGTTTGGACAGAGGGTGGGTTATGGAACAACTTCTGTTATTTTACTTGGTTCATCTTATTTTATGGTTTAAAGAGGCATCTATGGACTAGTTGGTGGGATTTCCATGTATTCGATTATATTATTTTTCCAGTAACATATAATAGAATCAAAAACTTCACCAAGAGCATAAGCAGATTACTATACAGACATTTGTTCGCTCAAGATATGGACCTTTTTTTTTTGCCTTTTATAGGCTATGAAAGTGGAGAATATGTTGAAGCTCAAGGAAGAATTTGATTACAAAAGTTTGGCTAGAAAGCTCGACATACAATTAGACCAACTGATTATGGAGCATGAGAGGAAACAGAAAGCATTTGAAGATGAGATTGAAAGAATAACCACGGATGCTCAAAACCAAATCTCTGAGGCTGAAGAAAATTATGCAAATGCTATGGAGGTAAGGTTCTGTCCCCCCCTCCCCAGTTCAAGATTCTCTTTTACTTTATACATTAACTTTAGCTGGGAAGTAGTGTCTACTGTCTACTGCGGTATAAAGCTTATCACTGTCATAATTTTGCCAGTTTTCGGGATATTATCTTTTAAATTTCTGCATGGTTTCTGATAACATGGCTCCATCAAATTTGTAACACTTGATCTTGTAAATGATTTGGAAAACAGTGATTTTCTCAATTGTCATAAAATTCTTAAGTTCAGACTGTTCAGTGTACAGATCCCCGGTGGTTGTATGAAGAGAAATGAAAGGGGGCTTGGGTGAGGTGGAGCTAAGCAAACATCTATCAGCTGACCCTTGAGTTGATCTACTTTGTACTTGAACGCTGATTCATATCTTCTTTGTGTTGCAGAAGGAAAGATTGAAGTATCAGAAGGAATATATGGAATCAATAAAGCAGCTTGAGGAGAAATGGATGATGAATCAGCAAAAGCACGGTGAAAGAAAGGTGAAAATATAATCTTGCGTGGAACTATATTCCTCATGTTACGTGAAAATAATTTCTTATACAATGGAAAACTTATGTCTTTTTCTTCATTTTTTTTATTTATATTTTCTTTAGTTTCTGTCACAGCTAATTTGAAACTTATGTCTGCCATTTTTATCCTACACAGGACCAAATGGTTTCAACTGCCAAGGAAGTTGCTGAGCTAAAAAAGTTACTTAGCAAAGAAACTTCTCTACGGAAAGCTGCTGAAGAGGAAGTCAATAACCTTAAAAGTCAAATTGCTCAATTGAAAATGTCCGAGGTATATCACATGTGCCTCTATTTCATCTTTAGACTTGTTCTTTCTGCTAGTTCTTTGGCATATATACCACTGTCTCTCATACTGCCATACTTCCAATATAGACATCGGCGAAATCTGAGGTATTGAAACTGCGAAAGACGCTTGAAGATGAAGCGTATGGAAAGGAAAAACTTGAAGGGGAAATATCAATGCTACAAACGCAGTTGTTGCAGCTAAGTTTTGAAGCCGATGAGGTATGTCATCAGATTTCAACTAAATCTAAGAGTTTTGTTAGTTGTGGCATATTCCATCTATTTATTGTTACTGATCCTGTTATTCAAGACTTACAAACTTCTTCCGTTTTGCTTTATTATTTCTCATCCTTGATTCAGTGATAAGTTTTCCTCTCATGAGGAAACCGTTTACATGGAGCATATGGTAAATATTAAAATTGTCAAAGTTTGTCCTTATCATTGTAATTAACAGCAAATTGAATATTTATCAAAACTTATGATACTAAATGACCTTCTAACAACTGATTTCAAGAAATGAAAACTATGTGCTAGAAGGCAGGACTTGTATGTTTAAGGAAACTCATATCAATTGCTTTACTTGTACTACGTATCAAATTTTAACCAGACGTGCATGCTTTCTTTATAGACTAGAAGAAGGCTTGACAGAGGCGGGTCCGGAAAAGTCCTGGGAGGTCTAGATTCTCTCATTTCTCAAGCTAGAACACAGGTAAATGATTCTGGAAATGGAGAAAAGACCCCAATAGCAAACCTCTTTGAACAAGGTAGTAGTAATTCCTGAACTGGTATTTATCGATGAAAATATTAACGGATGATAATCTAGTTATAGTGAATCTTTTTACTTCCTCTTGTAGTGGGATTGCAAAAGATCCTGTCATTGCTTGAAGCAGAAGATGCTGATGTGCGGATTCATGCTGTGAAAGTGGTAGCAAATTTAGCTGCTGAGGGTATCCTTTCTGTCTGTTTGTTCCTCATTCACTTTTTATTATACCATGGACATACTTTGCTCTAATTTGATTTGACTAAAATAAAGCATTTTTAAGTTCCGTAAATCTTGTGGGAATCATTTTAGGACTTAAATTGTTACTTTTAGATTATTAAGGATTTCCGAATGGATATATTATCTGTTTCCCCCCATTTCTTATGTTCAGATAATAATAATTACTTTGTGCTGTTTCCTAGTCATCCGTCAATGACAGTGCATAACTTCGTCTCAATTGTGCAGAATCAAATCAGCAGAAGATTGTAGAAGCTGGAGGTCTAACGTCCTTGCTGGCGCTGCTTGGAAGCACCGAGGATGAGACCATTCATAGAGTTGCTGCTGGTGCAATTGCCAATCTTGCGATGAATGGTAAAATTTAGCTCCCTTTATTGACCTGTGAAGTCTGTTTGCTTTCCATCTTTCTTTTACATAGTTCTCCTATTATTTTGTTAGAAACCAACCAGGAACTCGTAATGTCTGAAGGGGGCATTAGCTTGTTATCAACGACAGCAGCTAATGCCGAGGATCCTCAAACGCTTAGAATGGTTGCTGGTGCTGTCGCCAATCTATGTGGCAATGGTAAATTGCTTTACCTCTTTGGTTTTTATCTGCAGCAATCTTCCTATTTGACTTCATTGTTAAGTTTATGAGGAGCTTCTGCGTGTTGATCGACTTAAACCTCTAATGGGGAAAAGTTGACCTTATTGAGCTTTTTTTATGCTGTTCCATGGACCTGCTTTTTACTATATGTTTTTGCTTTTTTGCTTCTTCAAAGAATCAAAATGATACATTCATGATAAAAAACTTGACCCGGTGTAGGCTTAAAGGAGTGTGCTGTTCTATCGATAACATTCTTAAAGTTTTATTTAAGTTTATTAGTTGGAGGTATTTGGTTTACCTCTTTAATTGAGTACTCTTTGATGATCTTCTCCAGATAAGCTGCAGAATAAGCTAAGAGGTGAAGGTGGTATCAAGGCATTGCTCAGAATGGTCAAATGCGGACATCTAGATGTTCTTTCTCAAGTTGCTCGTGGAATAGCAAACTTTGCTAAATGCGAGTCGAGAGCATCAAGTCAAGGTATGTTTCTTTGAGGATAACTTCCTTCTTGAAGTCTTTCCAACTCATACGCCTTACATAACCTTTTCCAACTTGGTACCGAAGTTTACATGTCTGATTCTTGTCATTTGGGCATAATTTGGTTCTCAAATGTTACAGGAAATAAAACTGGAAGGTCTCTTCTGATCGAGGACGGAGCACTTCCATGGATTGTACAGAATGCTAGCAATGAGGCCTCACCAATCCGGCGGCATATTGAGCTTGCACTCTGCCACTTAGCACAACACGGTAAGCTTGTTTTATCTTCGTAAATTTTCTTAAGGTTTCTCTCTTTGAAAATCTTTATATAATGGAACTCCAATTCACCACATTGCAGAAGTGAATGCTAAAGACATGATAACTGGAGGTGCATTGTGGGAATTGGTCCGCATCTCGCGAGACTGTTCCCGTGAAGACATAAGAACCCTCGTGCATCGGACGCTTACTTCCAGCCCCACCTTCTTAGCTGAGTTGAGGCGGCTACGGATAGACTATTAATAAAATTTTGGAAGATTTGATTGAAGTAATGGACTTGAAAGTGCAGAAACCATGTCAGCTGGAAGCAATTCAGACTAATAGAGGACTGAAACACCGGGCGTATAGAATCACAGGAGTCGGAACAGCTGTGCTTCTATTGGAGTTCTGCCGTGATATAGATTGCGCTTGAAGGTACAGCTAGTCCCTGAACAGACAACCATCTCAGTTTGCAGTCGAAATAGATTCATCAAATTGTTGTCGTATAATCTCGTATTTATATTCATCTTAGTAAACGAACTGTTTGTAGATGAAATGGATAAGAGGGTTAACTAACAACCAGTTGTTCTTGTATGTAAATAACTTAACATCATTTGTTTGTGCAAGGATTGATGATTTGTGATGGAACTTTATTTAGTTTGTTCTTAGCAGAAACCCTGGAAATATCCCACTACTGTCCCCCCCCCCCCCGCTCTATTTAAACGGATAATCCGTGTTTCTTGTGTCAAAATTGCGAAATTTATGTAAAAACATTATTAAATTATATAAAATATGTTTCATACAAGTTATCTTATTTTTACCAGAGTAAATCATTGTCACGCTCATTATTCCTATGACTTGAACGTTGAACCCATGCCAATTTTGGAGGGTGAACATCTGTGACCAAATTCATTTCTTAAATTATATTTTAACACGTAAAAGTTAAATTAATACGCACATCAAGAAAATACATGTATTTAAGCGTGCTTAAATTCATAACCTTCAACAATCTGTAATAACAGGCTAACTAAGTTAGAATTGAATCGGCTAATAACGTATCATGTTAGTTGTGTTTAAACATTTTTGAATTAAACTAATATTCAAGTTGATACGTATTGGTGTCACGAGAAAAGAATTATGATCTCATAATAATTGATGTTTATACAGATTCTAACTATTGAATTTTATGCTAAGTGTTCCAATAATTGATGTTTATACAGATTTTGACTATTGAATTTTATGCTAAGTGTTCCAATTGATGAAATAAACATAATAGATTTATTATGACGATAAGATTATCTCATGACAAGTGATATTAGAGTAATTCTTGCCATTCAATTTCACATTATACGCTTTGAATAGTGTAGGTAATATGTACAACCATAATAATACATGTGGTGAGGTATCGAGAGAGGCAAGTTGGACCAACTATTAGAGGCGACGACGTTAAGATAATAACTGCACACGATCTCTAAAAAGACTCACAAAATGAGTTAAATTAAATATTTGCAAGAAAAGTAAAATATTGGTTTTAGATTAGTGTTAAAACATGTGAGGAAAACAAAATATTTTCGTAGTTTATGAGTTTGCTTATTGTTAGACTCATTTTTTATTCATAAAAAAACAAAATTACTCATTTTAATAAATTACAAATGCAAAGCAAGCACATTCGGCCTATTGGCCAAATTGCTCATCTTTGTTTCCTCATATTCCTTTAGGTTATGAATTTTATACCTACTAAAAACACCCATTCTTTCTTTTAAAATCCTCATTCCCCTCCCCTCCATAGCCCCTTAAATTTTTAAGTTGTGCCTATCAAATATCACTCTAAAAACAATACGCATTTACCCAACATAAAAAAGTAAAAATTTGGTATAATATGTCATATTATGTTTTATATTCGAGATTTATGGTTGTCTTCCAACAATACCATCTAAAAAAAACTTTTAAACTTATAAACGGTTGCACTGTATATGTTATCAAAATTATCTTTTGCCAAAAGGAAAACGCGTGAGTTGGGATGTTCAATCAGTTAATTCGGTTAACCGACCGAACCGAATTAGCTAAATACCATTAACCGAAATTTTTAACCTTTTAACCGTTAATCGAGCCAAACTTTTTTTAAAAAAAAATAACTAAACCAAACTTTGTTCGGTTAATTTTCGAATTAACCGAAATAACTATGGAACATCTAAATTTTTGGTTTATATATATATTCGGTTATAATTCGGTTAATTTCCACATAGTTTAATATATGTTTAACATATACATTATGGTTAATTCGGGAAATTCAGTTAATTTAGTTAATTAACTTGTTTCGAACCGAACTAACCGAAAACTTAACTTTCAAAAAATAATTAACCGTTAACCAATCTAACTTATAATTAACCGATCGATTAATCGACCGAAATTTTGATTTGATCGATTAATTCGGTTTTAACCGAATTTTGAACACCCCTACGCGTGAGTGTACATAAACATAACTAATCATCCCAAAACAGTAAGATCATTTCATGTTAAACTTTAGGGTAATGCACCTTCGGTGATTTTCTTTTTATAAACGGGCTTTTAAAGCTGTCATATGTCCCTTCTAAGGTCTAAACTTTAAACCATCAAATATATCATCAAACCTTAAAATATAATCACAAACACTAAACCCTAACATTAAATCCTAAACAATGACTCTTAAATCATAAAAACTATGCGTTTATAGAAAATAAGTTTTCCATTGCTAGTGTATAAAATATTTTCCCTAAATTATAACCGGAGAATTTTTTCTATTACCGGATAATACATACATACAGTAAGATAAATTTCATGTTAAATTTTACTAATTTTTTTATTAAGTAGTAGTGTTACAGTAACATTCTCAAGACAAATATTAAGATTCAAACCCACATAAAAATAAAACAAATGAGCATTTATGATCACTAAACTAATTAATAGACCTCAAATTTTACTCAAAATTAACATAGTTGCTCATCGCCTTCAATTATGTTCTAGTATCTCGTGGTAAATTGCCTCGAAAAGGAGCTTGTTCAGAGCAGCATGCACGTGTGAACCAGTACCCCAAACTTTTTCTTGTCTCCCTACTCTCCTAAGAGAAACAAACCAAAGAAAACCCTAATGCAGACTCTCTCTCTCAAGACCATGCATTTCAAGACCATATATAATGCTCATATATACGAGTTTAGATCAATTTGTATAGCGTAAAACTTTTTAATTCTGTACTGATTTTGGGTGGTTGAATTAAGAGTTTAATGATCGAGATTAAAACTTTTAAATTGAGTACTATTTGCTCATTTTATCTATTTACTAGGGTTACTTTCAATTATCTGTCTGTTTTTAATAATCCAACATCATAAAAATATGTAAAATTAAAAAGTTTTATACTATATCGACAAATTCTATATCAATATATCTTTGCTAAATGTTAAGAGGATAAAAGATACTATTACAATATATGTATATGTGTGTGTGATTTGTGAACTAAAAGGAACTTCCTTTTGGGAAGTCTTTTTTTACTGTTTGATTGATCTAATTCTTGTTCCATTGAAGCATACTGGAAAAACTTATTCTCATAAAATCAAAAAAGAAAGAAAAATCGAAACAAAACTTACAGACATTCAATCAACCATGCAAGCATATATGATCTACTCATCAAATTCAATTCAAAAAAGAAAGAAAAATCGAAACAAAACCTGGAAAATGTTGCTCAACAAACCCAGATTTTCTAGCTATAAACTAAGTTTTCTCACCAGGCAAGCAATAGTAATGGAAATTGTTAGCTAGAACGGAGGGCGACCACCATTGGCCCAAAATGCTTCATTTGGTAACTGAATAGAATTCAGAAGATTTGGTTGCAGTCCATGAAAGAATGGCGCATTTGACTCCGGAAGAACTTGTTGTTGTTGCCCGCCGACTGCATCAGACGACGATTCTATCGCACCGCCTTGCATCGAAAGCTGCGGCGGTTCTTCTTCTTCCAATGGAAGCCGCTCATAAGCGGCGTTACTAAAAGAAGCTGCCATAATCACAACGGGACCTGAACAAGTTAGTGTCCCCACAACACTGCCACCCACGACCTGGCCTTGTCCGCCGGCCAAGTATATGGTTAGACCCGTCGCGGAAGGCGGTGCCGGCGGAGGCAAGAACGAACCCGACAACGATAATATCTCGAAACGCCCGTGTAAGCTGACAATTGCACCAGCCGAGGCAGGTTGCCGAAGCGTAACATTAGTAACGTTCCCGGTCCCACTCATGATGCAAACCCCTCTCTGGCGCCGTCTGGCGAACGTGGCGACGCTCTCGACGATGTCGCAACCGTCGCCGATCTCCATCACATGGGTACGTAGAGCGTTGGCGCTGTCTCGGGTGATGATGATGGGTGGCTTCGGCTTGTTCTTGGATCCAGCAGGCCTGCCTCGTGGCCTTCTATTCATCTCACCTTCACCGCCATGGATGCCGAGCTCTTTTCCTTCTGCCGCACCGCCGCCGCTTCCGTCGTCATCGCGATCCCGTTTCTTTACGCCGCTGCTGCTGCCGCTCTGTTCGTCTTCTTCCGAATTCTGGTGATGGAACTGGTGAAGCTCTTGTTGCTGTTGCTGGTGGTGGTGGTGAAGATTGAAATCTCGTATGTTAAATGGTGGCGGAAGAGATAGACCTGGATCCATTACTGGAAGCTCGAGCAGGGAAAAACTCAGCTAAAAACAATGATTAAAACACCCAAAAGAAATAATGAAAAGCACTAATTAAAGGAAGATAGCGGGAAGAAAAGAGGGATTTAAAAATATAATTATAAGGAAATCATTGAGTCGACTCTTTCTTTGCTTTCTTTCTTGTTGAATGAACAACTAGCCAGCATTAACACTCACCAAACCCTAGACCTGAACCCAGAATACTGAGTTGATTTCCGAGTTATCAAGAAGATTTTCCAGCTGAATTATCCATCTTCTTCTTGTATATAAGAAGCCTTTCTATGTAAGGATTAGGGTAAAGGAAGATGTAATGGGAGATGAAAACAGATGGTCAAATTGCAACTTTGGTATCTCTATTATGCTTAGATTTGAAATTTATTTTTTTTAGATTTTATATCCGGATAATTCAAATCAAAGGAGTACACCATGTACTCATGAATCAATCATTGGTTAGGCTATGGAACAGAAATCTTTTCTCCTTTTTTGTATCTCTATATATACCCTAACATTAAAAAAACGGGTTTAAGCTTTATGATTAGAGTTTTAGAGTTAGGTTAAGGGTCAAAGTGTGAGGTTTAGGGTTTAGAACAGAGACGGAATTGCCCCTCTTCACCTCGAAGAAATTTTTTTCACCTTTGTCCCCATATTTATATTTTTTAAAAAATTGGTTTATTTATGAATTTGCCCACACTTTCAAATATTTATAATTTACTCCCAACATCAAATCCTGGCTTCGTTTCTGGTTTAAAATTTAAAATTTAGGGTTTAATTTTTTTAGTGTTTAGACATACATAAAGGTACCAAGAAGGGGAAATGATTTTTGTTCAAGAATGTGAACTATTCCACTGCACATAATTGAGTTCAACTAAAATCAAAATAGGAGCATAAACTTAACCCCCCTCAACTGAAATTAAAGTATGTGGACTAAATTCTAAAATTGAGTATAGTAAAAGGACCAAATAATAATTTTAGCAACATAGATAGAAGAGAATTGGGTCAACATGGTTTCCGCAAAGTCTGGTCGTGGGCGGTGGAGTTAGTAAGGTCCCCACTTCTCTTTCTCTGTCTATCTCTAAATCCGTCACTCCAACTAGTATCCAATCTAAAGTCTAAAGCCATCATGTTCAATATTTGTCGCATTGCTTGTGAACTTGCGAAACAAAGAGATAGCAGCCATGCTGATTTACAGATGGTGGTGATCGGACATGAATCTAAATTACGGTTGTAATTAAGTTTTTAGTCGGATTGTATTTATTATAATTATAGACATTATAAATGTTATTGTAGCTAATTTTTTTAATAATAAATATTATTAAAAACATAACGATTATAAATATTAAAATTTTATATAATACCAAAAATACTACATAACGATACCATTACGAGCTACTATTTAAATATATGGTGATCAGTGATGTGGTTACTCCGAGACGTTTCTTTGATTAATGAGGGGTTGTAAAGTAGAGGTTTGACAATTGACCGCATAATCCAGGGTGTTGGGGGCGTGAAAAGACGCGTGGGAGCCGCTGACACAGAAATGAGCCTTCCCTTGTCGTTTCTTCTTTAGGGTTTCGATTTATTGGACCTCCAAACTTTATTTATTAATAACTTCTCCTTTCCTTTTGGCTTGACTATAAAATAACTATTTAAATTATATTTATTTTTTTAAATAAATGTCTAAATTTTTGACTTAAATAGGTATTTAAATTTTTTTCTGACTAAAGTAAGTCTTTCAGCTGACTTTTAAACAAGCTAAAAAGTAACTTTAAGCACATATTTCAGTTATAAATAAAAATTTTAAGCTCTTATTTCAGCAAAGAATGAAACTTTAAGCTCCTATAATGAAAAAGAAATATAATTTGGGCACTTATTTTATAGTTAAACATTTTCTTTTTTATCAAAGTTTATTAGGAGTAAAACTTACCGGTTATTAATGGGTATCACTTGATTAAGTGAGATGTGGTGTCGATTTCTTTAAATAAAATGGCAAATTATATCAAATATCACTAAACTTTAAGTTCAATATTGATTATACCACTAAATTAAAAATTGATACTATTTTAGTGCTGAATTTTAATTTATGTTTCAATTATAGCATTGGACTGTTAAAGTCGATGATGTGGATGGATTTTAACGATGCAATAATATAATTGAAGCCTAAACTAAAGTACAATACTAAAATAGCATCAATTTTTAGTTCAGTGATATAATCAATACTAAACTTAAAGTCTAGTGGTAACTAGTGTAGTTCACCCTAAATAAATTTAGGGATTTAGATTCTGATTTTGTGAATGAAGTAAATTAGGTTGGATTAAGATGGTCACCTTATGATGATTCTCAGTAATACTTAATCTTAATTAGTCAGATAATGGATTGAATATCTTCATGGTAAAGTTAAGGGCCATAGAATTTGAGAATCTAAGTATAAAATCAAAATCCTAAACTTTAAACCTTAAATCAACCCTAAACATCTAAAGACTTAAATAAACATGTTTGTGTAAGTTAGAGTTTACACGTCCTATCTATTAAATAACTTTTGTTCAATATGATTTTTTTTTACTGCAATCTCAAAAAAACCGTGACCTTGGAGTATTCAACAGCTGAAACAAAGAGCAATACCATTATTACGATCTTCTTTTGTCTCCTAGGGTTTACTTACCTTGCATATGCAAATGCAAAACCATTCAGTAAAAAGATACCTTTTGTCGGGGATAGCCAAAACCTCTAAGAATATACATATACATATACATATACATATACATATACATATACATATACATATTATATTTGGGTCTTAATTAACCTTATGATCAGTCGGCAAGAACGGGATTATCCTCCATAAACGACGACCTCAAACCCTAACCTAAATGAATTTGCATCGATGCTCAACAGAACCACAGAAGGCAAGTGATATTTTTATGTTTTTGGCGTAAATCCCTCCAATATCTAGCAGTGACATTTTGAGTGTAATTATTTCGATATCTAAGGACAAAACACAAAGTCTGAAGAGTAGAGAACAAATTCATAATTAACCTATTTTTCAAATGCATAGATATAAATAAAGGTAAAAAAATAGGTTGGTAGGGGGCATGGTCTCCTCCCACCCTCAACACAGATATATCTCTGTGACTCTGTCGAATCCTTCCTCTATTTTCTCTACAATCAAATTCTTCAATTAATTCATGTAATACGTAATTTAAGTCGTGGATTTGATTTTTATGCTCTAATTTGGCCATTCTTTGTCCTTGTACTTTTCAAAATTTGAAATTGCAGTACAACCATTGAATCTGTTTAAGTCAATTCATGTTATTAGTTCTTGTATTATGCGTATGTTGTGAATTTAGTTCGTGTTATTCTATGTGATCACATGTTTAGTCATATTACAGTTGTACCATTTGATTAAGATTGAAATTTTAAAATTCAAAAAGAAAATTGACTAAAATTCACCAAATTGAGAATAAGGATTAAATCTATAATTATACATAGTAAAGGGACTAATATAGTTTTTGACCCTTCACTACTCACAAAATTTAAAATTAACTCCTTTTTGGGATACCAAACTTCTTACCACCAGTCATGAGATATCGATCATCGTATTTTAATTGACATACCAACAATAAATTAAACATACAAATAAAAATTATTTTTTTGAAAAATCCATATCATGTGAGGTTTAAGGTGTAACTAGATACAAATATCAAAATATTGCCATATTTAATTGACGTACCAACAATAAATTAAACATTTGTATAATATTGAATATTGCCATTTCAAGGCTTCATACTAAATTTACAACCTTAAAACAAAAAAAATATATATCTGTATATATATCAACTTGCAATTAAATTAAAAATAAATCAAATTTGACTTCAATTAATTGGATAATTAGTTAAGACTAGAATAATTAGGCCATGATTGGACCATTTTTTGTGGACATTATGATACATGTGAGTCATGCATAAAATATATAAAGAGAAAGATTCTACACACACAATTAAACTCACATATATAATCGTAAAGTCGGATAAATTATTGTTAATAAAGAAATTAAAACCTCCGAAGAGAAAAATACAAAATACAAAATTATTTTTAATAGTCTAAAAGTAATTACAAAATAATATTTTGTCATATGTCTTTTTAACTCTTTGACAAAACACGCATCTTGCATATAGAACGATAGAACTTGAGTCACCTAAAATTTGTAATTAAAATATCTATAAATCCTAAAGTTTATAATTTACTCTTAACTCTAAATTACCTTACATCTCTAACTCCTACACATAAATAATTTTTTTAACGAATCTTAAATTTAATCTTAATCTTATCTAGAGGAGAGGGGAAGGGGAGACTCTAGGGGAAAGAAATAGGTGTTCCTAGTGGGTTTAGAACCCATGACCTAAGGGAATATGAGGGAACAATGATGAGCAGCTTGGCCAACCAGCCAAATGTATATTGAATAATTTTTTAATATTTCTTGAAATCGTCGACTTTTTTCTTTTGTTTTTTTCTCGTTCTTTGCTTGTTCTCGCCATCACCAGTCTTGGTATTGGTCGTCGACTGTTGAAATCTATTGTTTTCTTTACTCTTTTATTTCTCACCGTTTGTCTTATTTTTCTTTTTTTAGTTTTTAATAAGTAATTATGCTCTTTTGGCACACTTTACTCTACCTTTTGATGTGTTTTTTTATTTATTGGCACAATTTTCTTTTCTTTGTCGTTCATTAGATCGTTCTTTTATTTAATTTTTTATCAGGGTTAAAAATGACATCGTCATGACTGATAAGACAATGCTCTTTTAGTTATCATGTTGATCTCCCTATTTTGGACCATCAAACTGTATTTGGATACATGCTCACAATCACCATTTCTTATTCACGATTGAGTTGTAGTAATGATTGTGTTGTCAACGTGTCTTATTGTAATATGCATTTTATGTTGTTTGTTGATGGTTTTACATTTCGTCGTTAATCTTTGATTCTTTGGTGATGTTTGTATCTATCTTTTGTTTCGAGTATTTGAGTTAGATTTTTACTTTTTCCTTATATGGTCATGTTATAATCTCGATACGCTAATGTCTTGTTTCAACGGTTATAACAATATGTCCGGATTAAGTGTTTTTATTTACTAAATTGTAAACTTTCATTTTAAATTTAAATACTTTCTCGTTTATTAAAACTAAAGATTTTAATAAAAATTAATTTTTCAATATTTATATTTTCCCCTTAAATTTCTGTTTTATCAGATAATTAGGATTGGCCGGCTTCTTTTGGATTTTATAGTATTTTTATGTGTAAGATGGAAAAAGACAAGAAAGCACAGCCACGTTTAGGGTCAGTCAACTCAGGCCTTTGTTTTTTTAATTCAATTTGTCGCATTTGTGCATTTAAATGTTTTTATACTCTACGGATGAGTCGGATAAATTTGATAAAAAAATCCAGTTATAAATATAATTTGTGTACATGATAATTTCACGTTTAATTATGCCTTTAGTCCTTTATCTCTTTGGACTTTTGAAACTGTCTTTTACTTTTAATTTCAGAAATTTAGTTTATTTACTTGTCTCGGCTCATCATTGATCCTTCATTTTCCTTAAGTCATGAGTTCTAGACCCATTAAGAACACTCTCTTTCTTCCTCAAGAGTCTAGGTGTGTGCATTTCAGATATCCAATCCAAAATTTTGAATATCCAAAATTTTTGGATAGGTATTTTAGTGATCCGTATCCGATCCGAAAAAATCGAATACCCAATTTTCGGATATCTGAAATTTCGGATCGGATATTCAGATATCTGAATATCCGAAATTATAAGTTTCTTTTTTAATTTGACGGTCTTATTCAAGAACATTTTAGGTTTTCGAATATAAAAATCAACAAATTATTGAGTATAACAGGATTTGTATCCATAAAAATCAATTTTCATATATAACAAGTAAAAGTCTCGAATATAGTAAGATTTATATCTATAAAAATGAAATTTTTGGATATCGGATAATCGAATATCCGATCCGAATATAAAATCACTATCCGTATCCGATCCGAATTATCCGAAAAATAAAAAAAGGATCGGATGTCCAAAATTTCGGATCGAATCAACGAATAAACGGATCAGATCAATCGGATCGGATTTTTTTGCATACCCAGTCCCTATTTCCTTCCCCTCAAGGTATGATTAGGTTTAGATAGAATTTGTCAAAAAAATTCTAAAATTAAATCTAATTGATGAAATGTATTTAAATTGAACGATTAGTAATGTTATTAATTAATTTTAATTTTTAGTCTAACAAAGGGAAAATATATAATGCCCCGTCGGTAGAAACATTTTATTTCTACAAGTGCCTTAATTTTAAGGGTTAGGGATCTAGTTTAGGGTTTAGATTTAGGGTTTAGAATTTAGAGTTTGTAATTAAAATTTAGAGTTTAGGTTTAGGGTAATATAATAGAGATTTAAGTTTTTACCTATAACTCCTAAATTCTAACCTTAAATTCTAAATTCAAACCACATTCCCTAAATTCTACGCACATAAACCTAAACCCCTAAACTATGAACCATAAACTAAATTTTTAACCTTTAAAATTAAGGCTGAAAATAAAATATTTCCACCGTCATGCATATAATTACCTTTCAACAAATAGAGAGGATAAATTTCTTAACTTAAAATATGTAGTTAAATTTCTTAATATGGATCAAATTTTAAACCCTTGTGTACGTGCTGTACGGAGAGTTTAGGTCTAACATGTGAAAGAAAAGTAAGTCATTAAAATTTAACGACTATTTATTTCACAAAAAAAACACGACTATTTATTTCATAACAGATCCGAAATTGTTCGTACAATACGAGCATATTTAAGGACTTGAAGCGGGATTTTATGTTAAGTGGTGAACATGTAAAATTTTAAGAGAGAAAAATAAAGTTTTAATAAAAATGTATAAATTTTTTATAAAAAATTAAATTATGTACAAATTTTAAAATTTTAGGGGATGATCGCTCACTTAACTCCTCTCTGTCAATGTCAATCTATGAGAATATCATTTAAAATTTGATCAACATATTTTAAATATATTCAACACCACATCTAAAGTAATATGAATTAATTCTTATAAAATGATAAAATTATAAGCTAATTTAAGGGTAAAAGTACACTTTAGTTCACACTATTTATAATTCACTTTTATCCTGAAATATTTTCTGACTTCATCACTGAGAAGACCATCTATAACTGTAATTTCTGTGTGTGAATAAAAAAATTATATATATTAAGATTTGAACTCTATATTTATTAAATAACAAATCGTTAAATTTAAAACAAGATTTAAAAACTACCATACCGTTAATTAGTGCTCAAGATTTATTTTTAATAATTTGTTTTTATCTTAATCAAGTACTCCATTGTATCATTAAATAAATCAACCAATCACCATCTTGTTATTAAAAATAAAATTAAATAATATATTAAACTGAACCCCAAGTCCATGGTGGCTAAGAAATTAAATTAAACACCATGTGAAAGGCACCCATCGACTCGAATCTGCCATATATTTTTTGTTTTTGGGTCCTTCTCATCAAGTTTATCCTCTAGATTTCTTACCACCTCAAAAACCCAAATATTATTAAATAAACATTTTTATGTGGGATTATTTTTTTCGGGTTCTGCGCAAAAATTTTAAATTTTAAATCTTAGATAAGACATGTGATAATATTAAAAAATTGTGAAAAAATTATTATTAATATAATTGTAAACGAACTGAATGTTCAACAAATTGTTTAGAAGAAAGTTTGTTTATGTTTTTATGGGTAAATTACCTCAGTGATCACCAAACTAATTGGGAATACTTATTTTGATCTCCGAACTATCGAAATCTTCAATCAGACCACTAAACTTATTAAATTAACCTATTTTGACCATCGCCGTTAAAAAAATAACGGATGGTTAACGTGGCAGTTAACAAAAATGTGTAAAATTACACATTTAGTCTATGTTATTTACCTATAATTTTGGTTTGGTCCTAATTTAAATTAAATTAATTAAAAGTAATCATCCAGTCGGATAACGACCCGTGTTGGCCAATTTATTTTATTTAATGTATTAATTTTCCTCTAACCAGTAAATTAAAGAGACAAGTAGTGTGCTTATGGGGGTTTGAAAATACCAAGGACATTACCACTGCGCCAAACCACTTATATTGATACAAATTACACCATTTTATATATATCTTATAATACTGTAATTGTTAGGGAAAAATAAGTAAAAATGATTGAGAGGGAATTCGAACTTAGGTCATTTGAAATGTGTAAAAATATACAAACCGCTAAATTAATTCAATTTTTTTAGTAAAAATAATAAATGTGAGAAATTAAAATTATTAATTAAATTAAAAAACCGTTTCAATATTATATATATGAAATTATTAAACTAAATGTGAGGGAAAAAAGTATTCAGTTTAATCTAAAAATATAAAAACCATAAATTTGTTTTCGTTTTAAATCTTGCTTCAACTATTCTTATTAAAAATTAAAATAAATTATCCAATCGGATAACGACACATAATTTTTCTTTAACCAGGCGGTGACACGTGTCACTACCTGGTTGGAGGAAAATTAATATATTAAATAAATTAAATTAAAAATTAAAATAAATTATCCAATCGGGTGATGATACGTGTCGTCATCCGATTGGATAATTTATTTTAATTTTTAATTTAATTTATTTAATATATTAATTTTCCTCCAACCAGGTAGCGACACGTGTTACCGCCTGGTTAAAGGAAAATTAAAGAGACAAGGAGTGTGCTTGGCAATTAATTTTAATTAATTTAATTTAAATTAGGACCAAATTAAAATTGTAGGTAAATAACAAGGACTAAATGTGTAATTTTACAAATTTTCGTTAACTGCCACATCACCCATCCGTTACCCATATGTTAGTTTTTTAACGACGGTGGTCAAAATAGGTTGATTTAATAAGTTTAGTGGTCTGATTGACGATTTCGATAGTTCGGTGGTCAAAATAGGTATCCCCAATTAGTTCGGTGGTCACTGGGGTCGTTTACCCTTTTTTATTTATTAATTGAACGAAATAAACAAGATTTTTTGTTTGTTTAATTAAATGAACGAACAAGAACAAAGGACTTGTTCGTTCATTTACGTTCGTGAACGCTTGATGATTTGTTCGTTTATGCTTGTTTAAGTTTATTCACATATATTCATTTATATTTATTATTTTTCATAACAAAAGTATTCTATTTTAAAATATATATATATTAAAAATATGGAATAAAAAGAAAAAAAAATTAAACAATACTCAATGTACGAGGCTTCAAACTCCTTAAGAAACAAAATTCTAGATTTTTCATCTCTAGGCATGTAAACGAAGTTTACTTATATTTGTTTATCATTTTAACGAATGAACATGAACGGACACGACCAAACTACATTCCTTAATAAACGAACAAGGACAATAACTTATGTTCGTTTTGGTTGTTCGTGCTCGTTCGTTTATTCGAATAAAATTAAACGAACAAATATAAACAATTTCTCGTTCGTGTTCGTTTGGTTCGTCTACATGCCTAACTACCCAAGCGTAAAATAATTTTCTTTAAATTAATTAGGCATTAAGTAAACTACGAATCAAGGCGTCCACGTGATTGATCCATGGCAATCGATGTGGAATCTTGTTGATATTTAGGCCTTGTTTGGTAAATAGCGGTTTGAATTACAATTAGAGGTTTGAGTTAATATTAGATGTTTGACCGGTCAAATCCGTTAAATTGGATGTTTGGTGAATAGCGGATTGGAATGAAACCTCTAATTTTAAAAAAAGCTGCTAATAGGAGCTTTTTGAAATTAACGGTTTGACATAATAGTTATAAAGTCCCTTTTACTCTTAACAATTACCAAAAATCTTCAAATAACTTAAATTTAATCTTTTCTATTTTAATTTTTCACTCTCACATATTTATATTGTGACATTTGTAAAGTAATACTTTTTTATTTTTTATTTTATTCTCACACATTTATAATTTTATTTAAATTTAATAATTAATTAAATTGTATTAAAAATAATTATATAAATAATAAACTAATATATATATTTAAAAAATATTTTTATATCTAATTAATATTAATAGATACAAAATATTTTTTTGAACGTTAATAGATACAAAATATTGATAACTAATAAACTATTCAAACAAACATCGAATATAATCATGTCCTTATTTGTCATTTTGCTTGTTTAAATAATCAAACATCTATCAGTTAATTTTACCAAACACTTTTATACAATCAACTAATACAATTCGATAGTCAAATCAGCTAATGCAATCAACTATCAGCTAATGTAATCCGCTATCTGCTAATTGCCAAACATGGCCTTATTCAATTGTTCATATATATTGAGTAAAGATGATAAGATATTTTAATAATTTATTAGACATCGATAACTCTTAATTAACATGTTAATTAAAAACCATAAAGTTTTAACATGGTTTCAGACTGATTAACATTTCTTAATTGAGTTGTTAATGTATAAACTTAAAACTTATTTCCGGATCATTAAACCCGTTGATTTCCATCCTACTAAGTCTAACCCTTTTTTGTGGTTTTAACTTACAAAGCCCATACTTTTCTTGAAGGGGCCATAAGGCTTTTATATGTACCCAACTTTGATGGCAATCAAATTTGCTTTTTTGTTTTTTAAAGACTTGTATTACAAATAAGTACCTAGAGTATATTAATTTTTTCATCTAAGTATCCAAAATAATTTTTGATTAAAATAGGTTTTTAAAGTATATTTTTTTTATCAAAATAGGTACCTAAACTAATTTTTGGTTAAAATAGGTACCTAAAGTCTTTTTTATTCATCTAGGTTCTTAAAAGTTGACATATGACATTGATTAAAAAATATTTTAGGTACTTATTTTGATCAAAAAATATATTTTAAGTACATATTATGACAAAAAATACTTTAGGTACCTATTTTGACAAAAATATACTTTAGGTACTTATTTGACCAAAAAAATTAAGTACTTAAATTAAAAAAAAGTGATATACTTTAAGTACTTATTTATAATATAAACCTTTTTAAATGAATGGGAAAGAGTCACTGTTGCATATAGATAGAACTTGAAACTACTGACCAATAGTAAGTTTTGGAGTAAAATTCTATTTTTAACTCAATCTGACTCGACACGTAAAAAAATATTCTAATTTAATTCAACAAAAAAAAGATAATTTAAAATTTAGACAGAGAAAAATATTATAGTAATTATCTCTAATTATATAGAAGAAATTATATTAGTGTTCTTTCGGGTTGTGTCGGGTTGAGAATTTTTCACGCTAAACTTAAATATGATATGAATCTAAAATTTCCAAAAAAAAACGACCTTGTATGATTGAATTTAGATAATTTTTACCATCCTGAAAAGATATCTAGAAAATTTGAATTCGAATTTAGTATAGGTAACTATTTGCCCTATCACCTAATTGGGTCAAAATTTATCATTAATCCTTATATGACGTATAGATTGTAGATTTATTCCATGTATTCTAATATGATCATTTTTAGTCACATGCTTTTTGAAATTTGAAATTTTAATATTGACTCAAACTATTAAAAAATATCACTAAAATATAAAAATTTAAAATGATCAAATTTGATTATAACATTGTAACACCTTCGACCCAAATGTCATATTTGGGCCTCAAGCCCGAACTCAAAATCATAAAATAGCACAATTAGATTTAGCCCAAACCACATTCATTCATTCATTCATTCATTTAAATCCATCAAGTTTGAAACTTTTCAAAATAGAAACGTAATTAAAACATGGGAGCTCCATTTAAAATTACATAGTTAAAGCATTCAACACTTAATTTGAAATCCAAAATAAGAGTTACAATACAACATAGGGTCTTACAAATATATAGCTCAAATAAATCTAAGTATTGTACTCAGACACAAGTCGATGCCAAAGTCCTACTCCGATGGTGCTCCAACGATGCACGTCAACCTATAGACCCGAGAACGGAAACAAGAATTCCGAACGTTGAGCTAACGAAGATAAGTGCATACACTTCCACTCAACCATGATTCATGCAAATCATAAATAAGAGCATGAAGATAAAGATGACAATAAGGCAATCATATCATATCAATGCGGCTCTAAACCTAGCCGTCTCAATACATACCAACAATAGAAGGTAAAAAGTTTCACATAGCAACCATATGCATAACATCAACAAACTTGGAGTGAGGCCCGATTCCATTAAGTAACGGGTACACACACTCTAAGTGAGGCACGGTTCCACTAAGCATCGTGTACACACACTCATGCTCGAAATCTCTCATCGAGCCTTCGAATGAGTCTCGGTCCGACTAAGCATCGGGTTCATACATTCGAGATCTTGATCATGGTGTTGCAACACTCTATTTTCGTATGGGTATTTAGAATCCCATCAATAGGGTGACTCAACCATAATAATGCCCTTACGTGGCATACATTCACTATACGATCCACCAATGGTCCTCATTAAAACAACACAATAAGTCACCCAAGATTTTTAATTAAGTTATTACCCATTAAGCTCGTATATGAGGTTAAATCTCAGTTCACGCCCCTTGGACCTTAGTCCTCAAATTATAGGTCCCTCAAACTCAAAATGTATTTTTCGGGCAGATTGCCCAGATGGTATCGATACACCTCCTAAGGGTATCGATACACCCCTCCGTACTGATACGCAGTTTACATACGCAGGGTTTTATCCAAACAACCCCGTACCGATACACGAGGACATGTACCGATACCCTAAGGCATACTGATACCCTTTTAAGTGTATCGGTATCGAAATTGATTACTGGAATTTGGATGACAAAAAGGTATCGATACCTCCTTCAGGCATATCGATACACCCTTCACAAAAATATCTGTGTTCTTCAAAAATTAACATAGGGTATCGATACGCCTTCACTCGTATCGATTCTCAAATCCAAAGTTTATTTTCTGGAGTTCATAAAGCACTCTAAATGCCCCTAAAACCCAAAGGCACATCCCCAAACTGAACCTACAAGTTATGGAAGGTGTATTAAGTGGTTTTCTACCAAATTTCAGCCATTTTAACATCAATCTTAAGATTTACCATTTTAAAGGATCTAAATCATTCAAACAACCGAAATGTCAACCAAACCACAAGGCAATCCAATTCATGATTTCCAAGAACACAAATGAGTTAGTAGTGTAGTAACCTTGATTAAAAATTAAGAAGAAGCTCCCAACTACAAGCTTCAAGCCTTGTTTTTCCCTTTTGCCTTAGATGCCTCTCCAACCTCTTTCACTATAAACGGAGGATGCAAAACGTGTTAATACATTGCTAGAAAAACTATGAAAGTTGAAAACACTAACATAACTCTAGGATTGAGTTCCCAAACTCAATAACGTACTTCCTCTCACACCCCCGCCAAAATTTCTTCCTTCACCATTTCAACCCATTTTTACCTTGGATTATAGATCTTTGGATGTTAAACAACTCTTCCTCAAAGTGCAAAACGTGATTTACCCCAAAAGCTTAAAGATTCAACCTTTCTCTTGGCTATGGGACATTAGGAGATGAGGGAATGAGAGGAAAAAAAGATAAGGAACAAGGGTGATCTCATCATCCTTACACTCTGTAGAAAATTAAACACCTCATCCCTCTTTTTTCCAAAAGGGTAAATTAACCAAATACCATTATTCCATCATCCCACTCTAACACCCACCCAACCTCTAAGCCCACAACAAAAGATAACCCACATAAGCTCTAAAAGGTCAACACCTGACCCAAAAAACGAAGCCCGCTCTTTGGTTTAAACCGACTCTTAGATCCCAAAAAGCTTATATGATCCCTCAACATACCGATACACGAGGATGTGTACCGATACCCTAAGGCATATCAATACTGAAATTGGCTACTAGAATTTAGATGACTGAAGAACCCGATATCCCTCAACCAATTTACTTGCCAAGTGGTGGAGAAATGTAATTTTGCGTGATGGTGGTGGAAGCAAAAGAAAAAAAAATATACACAATGATTTAGAGTGGTTCGACTTTCTAATCAATGCCTACATCCACTACTTTAGCTTCCTCGCTAAGGATTTCAACAATTCACTACGAATTCTTCTCCTTTTCAAGGTTAAGAAGGCAACCATTTACAACCTAGACTCACTCGCCAAGCCTAGCATCCAAAGCTTGGTTTCTAAGCTTTCAATCATTTTGATGTTGGCAATTTGATCATACGTTTCTTCAGATGCTTCTTGAGACCTTAGATACTTTTAATTGAGTTTCTAGCCGTTGGTGACCGTTGTGATTGAATTAGAGCCGTTGGTAGCTTTATTTCCCGTAAAAAATAAAGTTCTAGAGCAGTCAGTATCGGTACGCGGGTAACCGTATCAGTATCGGTTTCTCATAAACTAGCCGTTAAGCTTGGTGCAGCATTCTCGTATCGATACGCCTTGGCGCGTATCGAAACCAGTGATCGGTACATGGTATCGGTACGCTGTAGGGAACTAGCTATTGGGGTTTTTGAAAATAGTCGTTGGGAATTTGAAAAGTAGGGATCGATACTCCTTTACGTGTATCAATACGACCTTTCTCCGTAGCGGTATGCCTAAGCCAATACCGGTATGGGTTTTCATTATTAGAAAAATATTGTAGTTGAAACCTTAAAAGGTATCGATACGGTGTATACCGTATCGGTACGTTCGTATTGAAAATATGATTTTGGCTACTTTTAAACATTTTAAACACTTATAAAACCTTATGAAAACATGTCAAACTTATTTTCAAGTTGTTTAGACTTAAAATCATTTTTGCACTCTTTTTAATTTAATCCAAAACTATTTTTCAATTATTATATCAAAACAAATATCCTAGCAATCTCCTCATTTTTGATATAATAAAACCAACTTGAAAATTTGTTTTTGAGATCCCCCCCTTTGTAAAAATAAATTTTGAATAAGAGTTTAAAATTTAAAGATAGTTAAAGCTCCCCCTTATTCACTTGAAAGTTCAAATTTTCAAACCATTCTCCCCATTATTGTCATATCAAAAATGGTTCAAACCAAAGTTTGAAAACTTTTAAGTTCATAACAATGGAGAGTTTTGAGAACAAATTTTGAGAAAAATAAGAATTTTGATTAAAATAGGCTCCTCCTTACTCATCACATGAATGTTAGTCCAACAAATGTATGATCAACTAGTTGAATTAAAATTAAAGAAATCTATTTAAAAACAAATAAATTCAACTAAATTTTACCACTTGAACCAAAGGTAGGATGTGAAGCCTTCATTCTTCAAGTGATCTTTATTGTGTGTATAGAGCTCCCTCTTAATTTTATGAATTGTTGATCATGCTCGATCACACTTAAATCAAGTAATTTTTGGTATCCAAATTGCTTTGGATCTATAGGCATTAGTAGCATAAACTTTAGTCCCCTTTAGAATCCATTTTACAATTTCATCCTTTTTATTAGAAGTAGATAGTCTTTTTGGGTTCCAAATACTTCTAAAACACCTTCCATTAAAAAATCTAGGGGCACTAGATTGTCTTTGATAAAAGTTTGATTTTCCAAAATTGTTTTTCTTTTCTAATTCCTTGGAAATCAAAGTTTTTTCCTTCTTAAGATCATCCACCTCTTTTTGATGATATTTTTCTAAACTTTGAAGCAAATTTTGTAAATTTAAGACTTTAAGTTCAAAATCCTTAAATTTTGTTTCAATCTCTAAATTGGTTTTCAAAAACAAATCATTTTCAGTTTTCAATTTTGAAAACAACTTTTTGTTTTTTGAAAATGAAGCCTTGAATTTGAAAACCAATTCATCATAGGCTTCTTGTAACTCATCAAATGATTAAGAATTTGAACTGGATGAGTTAGAAGTTACCTCACCCTCTTGGAGGGCCATAAAGCATAGATGGGTCACTTCATCTTCATCGGTGGAGTCTTCATCACTCCACGTTGCCACATATGCTTTCTTTGAAGATGATCTTTTTTGTTGAATTGGGGGCAATCATATATAGTGTGCCTCGTCTTCTTGCATTCATGGCTTTTTAGGGAATATTTCATTTTCTTTTTGGATTTGTTAAGTGTGAAAAAGTACTAGATTTCCACCTTTTTACTCGTAATTATTGTTAGACTTAGGCTCATCCTAGTTGCATTTTTAGTCATTCATGCATATTTGCATTGTTTTCCTTGTGGTTATGCTTGATTACATGTTGCGGTTACTTTTTGGTGGAAAATGGTACTACTTGTGTCTGTTTTATGAGTGCAGGATTAATTACCCGGGCAAGCTGGAGATTGCCAAAGCAACTAGAAAATAAGAAGGAAGCTGCCGACTTTTGTGGGATGAATCCATACAATTCGGATAATCATGAAAGGCAAGGATAAATCCTAAAAAGAGTTGGAATTCCATGAAAAAGTCAAGGGGAGATGAAATTCCAAGAATTTAGGAGGAGTTTTTGGAGGATAAATAAATAAAAGAGATTTATCTTTTATATCTTAATTTAATCCAACTCAAACTCTTCCTTATCCAACAAGGAAGTCGACCAAGCCATCTCCTATATATTAAAGACCCAGTCGCAGCCTTGGACATGTTCGATTGAGAGAGAATTCGAGAGAGAGCTGCATCGACTTCATCTTCTTCTTCCTCTTGTTTTGGTTTATTTTATGTTCGAAACTTTTTGTTTGAGTTTATTTTTAAACCCAACCATGAACTAAACTATTTGGGGCTAGGGTTATTGTGTTGAATGGTTGTGAGAACGATTGAATTTGTTTTAGGTATTTGAGTTTGCAATTTAGTTTGAGGTTTGTTCATTCTTGGTTTTTAATTTTAATTGCGAGTGAATTAGGAGATGATCTCGTGAATGCATCTAATTATCTAACATCGGAAGAGTTAGATTCAAGAAACGAATGAACATGGTTTTCATACAAACTTATGTTGTTGAAGACTAATTCGACTTAGGGATAAGTTAAGAATTTCAACGGCTAAAAGAAGTGTAAGATTGGTTGATGTTCATCCATGGTTAACGTAGAAATGCATCACCAAGGCAGGCTCAATTAACCAGTGTTTCGAATTAGGAATAAGGAGAAACCATTGAAGAACGCTTCGCCGAACCTTGAAGGAAGTTACCCAGTTGCTAAGGCAGTCACACATTCCCAGTTGCCCAAGCAATTTCACTTGCCCAGGCAATCCGACTGCTACTTGTTGCCAAGGCAATTGAGTTGCTCTTGCACTCAACACCTAGATGATTCATTCAATTATCATACCACGACCCGCAATAGTCCGACCTATTCTCTCTCATTTGATTACATCTTTCTTTTATTTCATTGCTCTTTTATTTACTCGTTAATTAGAACTCCTACAATCACCAATTTGTGTTTTTCTTTTTAGTGGAAAGAATTAAATTCCTGAAGTAGCACCAATCCCCATGGAGACGATATCTATTCTATAATATAACTTGCGACGTGTATACTTGCAGCAATTGCGATGCACACAAAACACGCAACAAGTTTTTTTGACGCCGTTGCTGGGGATTGGCAATAGCAACTTTGTTTTTAATTTCTTGCACCTTTGTTTCCTTTTCTTTTTGTTTTATTTCTAATTGGTTTCAAGGGACTTACAACTTTGGTTTTGCATCTGTGTATGACCAGGGCGAGACCAACAACACAAGACTACCCACTTGAACCCGAGATAGAACGAGTTCTTTATAGAAGAAGATGAGAACAACGAGCACCAATGGCAGAACAACCTGATAACCCAGTCGACAATCTGAATGCCAATGGTAACCAGAACATCGTAGTAAGAGGAGGAGGAGATCAAGTCGTACAACATGTTAATAACATACCCATTTGAGACTACTTAGAGGAAGATCTCAATGGTCTCAATCCAAGAGTTGTCGCACCTGAGATAGAAGCCGCCCACTTTGAATTAAAACCTGTGATGTTCAACATGATCAACACAATTCGTCAATTTGGCAGCTCGGCAACTAAAGATGCCAGACAACATCTCAAATCATTCCTGAAGATTTGCAATTCATTCAAGCTACAAGGAGTCCATAAAGATATCCTAAGGCTAAAATTATTTCCTTATTCCCTGAGGGATAGGGCAAAAACATGGCTGAATAGAATTTTATCCTAATCTATAGGATCTTGGACGAATTTGTGTCGTGATTTTATTGCTAGATTTAGTTCTACAAATATGATTGATAAGTTGCGTAATGATATTACATCTTTTCGGCAGGCAAATAATGAATCCATGTACAAGGTTTGGGAGCGATACAGAGAGCTTTTACACAAATGTCTCATGCATGGATTCCCATTGTGGACGCAAGTGATGATGTTCTACAACTCAGTGAACACGCCAACAAGGATGATGTTCGATGCCTTGGCAAATGGCATACTCCTCGACAAGTCACATGAGAAAGCGATAGAGGTTCTGAACCATCTTACCAAGAACGATTATCAGTTCCCAACCACCCGAAGGGGAATGGTTAGACGCAATGCAACGATAAATGAGCTTGATTCATCAAGATCTATTTCTTCACAAGTGGCCACTTTAACCAATATGGTTAAGAACATGTAATGACCTAGCAACACACATGAGATCAAGGTAGTAGATTCAATTTGTGATTTATTTAATGGTAACCATGATTCTTCTGAGTGTCCGCAGAACCCAGAATTTAGCTTTTACGTTGGAAACTACAACAGGAACAACAATGTGATGTCCAACACTTACAATCTAGCCTGGAGGAAGCACCATAATTTCTCATGGAGTAATCCCAACAATGTCCTCAACCAGAGCAGTCAGAATGCACAAGCAACATGATTACAACAGAACTTGCCACGGTAACAGATGCCGCAGTAACAATCTACACCATCCAGTTCTTTGGAAAATTTCTCAATGCTTTCATGTTAAAAACTGAATCCTATATGGCTGAGAATAGTAATTTCATGAAAAAGACTGATGCCTTTATCAACAGGACTGAGATGATATTGCAAAACCAAGAGGCGGCCCTAAAGTCATTGGAGACACAAGTCGGGCAATTTGCTCAGAACTTGAACACAAGACCAACAGGCGGTTTACCTGGCGATATTGAAGTCACAAAATGAGCAAACTACGAGCAGCGCAAAGCAATCACCACTCGGAGTGGCGGACAACTTAAGGAAACCCAAGCTCACTCAACAGAGAACACTCAACCAAAGGAGCAGCCCCTTGTCCAAAAGTAGAGTCCAGCAACAAAACCTCTGCCAAAACTGATGAATCGGAGAATACCACGACAATTCCACATGCCTCGGCAACTACACATGCTTCGGCAAGTCCTGATGCCTCGGTAACTCATTCTATCAAGTTCCAAACCAATGAAAAGATTGAAGGCTTCCGACTGTCACCACCATTCCCATAGAGGTTGAAACGGCAAAAACAAGAATATCGGTTTAAGAAGTTCCTTGACATCTTGAAGCAAGTCCAAATCAACTTGCCATTGGTTGAAGCAATAGAACAAATGTCGAACTATGTTAAGTTCCTTAAAGACACCGTCTTTAAGAGGACTAGGCTAGGGTAATTTAAAATAGTTGTTGTGACAAAAGGATGCATGGCCATGCTACATAATCACATGTCACCCAAGCTTAAAGATCCCGACAGTTTCACAATACCGTGTTTGATTAGAAACCACTGTATCGGGAAAACATTGTGTGATCTTGGAGCAAGCATAAATTTGATGCCCAAATTAATTTTCCAGAAATTGGGAATCAGAAAAGTAAGACCTACAACAGTTATGCTACAGCTTGCTGATAGATCCTATGTTCATCTAGAGGGAAAATCGAGGATATACTGGTAAGAGTTGATAAATTTATTTTTCCCACTGATTTTATTGTTCTGGATTGTGAAGCAGATGAGTTCGCACCTATTATCCTTGAGAGACCCTTCCTACCTACAGGAAGAACATTGATTGATGTCAAAAAGGGAGAACTCACAATGAGGGTGAACGACCAGCAAGTCAAGCTGAACGTGTTTCAAACCCTAAAATATACCGACGATTCAGAAAAATGCCAATTCATCCACGCTACAACCGAATTAGATTTTAATGTAGAAAAGAATTGCCTCGGCAATTTCATTGCCGAACAAGAAGAACCTGAGGAGTTAGAAAAGTCGATCGATGACGATCTAAACAACGAAGAACAAGAAGAAGCAATCTAGATAGTAAATTGACTAGGTACACACTTCGAACCATTGGATTACATAGGTAAGGAAGGTAAACTCGAGAAACCCTCAATTATAAAACCTCATATTCTTGATTTGAAACCATTGCTAGGGTAGTTAAAATATGCTTACTTAGGAATCAATAATACGTTGCCCATAATTATTTCTTCTAAGTTGTAGCCTGAATAAGAAAATAAGTTGATTGATATGTTAATGCTCATAAAAAGGCAATAGGATGGACCATCACAAACTTAAAGGGAATTAGTCCAACAGTTTGCATGAAATAAGATCTTATTGGAGGATGACCACAAATCCTCCATTGAAGCACAAAGAAGACTCAATCCCAACATGAAGGGAGTCGTGATGAAGGAAATCATCAAATGGCTTGACGCTAACATTATATACCTCATCTCCGACAGTACGTGGGTAAGTCCAGTGCAATGTGTACCGAAAAAGAGAGGTATGACTGGTAAGTAACGAAAACAATGAACTTATTCCAACTAGGACGGTTACCGGTTTGAGGGTTTGCATGGACTATCGTAAGTTGAATAAAGCTACTAGAAAAAAATATTTTCCTTTACCCTTTATTGACCAAATGATTGACTGTCTTGCAGAAAAACCGTTTTATTGTTTTCTTGATGGTTACTCAGGTTACAATCAAATTTCCATAGCACCATATGATCAGGAAAAGACCACGTTTACATGCCCTTATGGTACCTATGCGTTTCGATAGATGTCGTTCGGATTATGCAATGCCCCAACAACCTTTCAAAGACGCATGATGGTAATTTTTTCCGATATGGTAGAAGACTTCCTCGAAATCTTTATTTACGATTTCTCTATCTTTGGAGATGACTTTGACAATTGCCTCGGCAATTTGGAAAAGGTGCTAGCAAGATACGAAGAGTCCGATCTCGTGCTGAACTGGGAAAAATGCCATTTTATGGTGGATGAAGAAATGGTGTTTGGCCATAAGATTTCATCTAAGGGGATCAAAATAGACAAAGCAAAGGTGGAGGTGATCAAGAAATTACCCCCACCAACTTCAGTTAAGGGGATCCAAAGATTTCTACGGAATATAGGTTTTTACGGAAGGTTTATTCATAATTTTTCTAAAATTACTAAACCCTTGTATAACTTTCTTGAACATGACAAGGTCCTCGACTTCGATGACTCATGCACCCAAGCCTTTAAAACCTTGAAGAAGAAACTTACCTTGGTACCTATTGTCGTTCCACCAGATTGGGCCTTACGTTTTGAGCTTATGTGCGATGCAAGTGACTTTGTAGTAGGAGCAATTCTCAGTCAACGAACGGGTAAAATTTTCCATGTGATATACTACGCTAGTATAAACTCTTAATGGTGCTCAAGTGAACTACACCACTACGAAAAAAGAGTTACTAGTCGTGGTTTTTGCTTTTGACAAATTTCGCTCATACTTGATCGGGACCAAGGTAATTGTTCATACTAGCCACTCGGCAATTAAGTACATTTTCGCTAAGAAAGATGCCAAACCTCGTTTGAGTCGTTGGATTTTACTTTTACAAGAGTTTGAAATTGAAATTAAGGACAGGAAAAGAACAGAGAATCAAGTTGCCGATCATCTGTCACGCCTAAAATTCGGCAATAAGGAGGACACGGATGTAGAGATATGCGACACATTCTCAGATGAGCAAATGTTAGTTGCCTCAGCAATACCATGGTATGCAGATTTAGTTAATTTCTTTGTTTGTGGCATTTTACCTTATGGCCTTACTCACCAGGGAAAGAAGCAGTTCCGACATGATACCAAGCATTATTATTGGGACGAGCCTCTTTTATTTAAGCAATGTGTAGATCAGGTTATAAGACGGTGTGTCCTTGAGGAAGAGTAGCAAAATATGCTCTGACAATTCCATGCTTCACCATATGGAGGCCATTTTGGAGGTACTCGCACCGCGGCAAAAGTCTTACAATCCGGTTTATACTGGCCCACACTCTACAAAGATGCCCAAGAATTTTATAAGCAGTGCGATCATTGTCAAAGAACGGGCAATATCTCTAGGCGACATGAGATACCACTTCAAAACATCCTCGAAGTGGAGCTATTCGATGTATGAGGGATCGATTTCATAGGACCTTTCCCTTCTTCATGTAGAAATCTATACATCCTTCTAGCCATCGATTATGTGTCTAAATGGGTCGAAGCAGTCATAACTCCCCGAAACGACTCTAAAACCGTTCACAGATTCTTACAAAAAAATATATTCATACGGTTTGGAATGCCAAGGGCAATCATCAGTGATGAAGGTAAGCACTTCGGCAACAAACTTATTGCCAAAATCTTGCAATGCTTTGGAGTGTCACACAAAATTGCAACGATATATCACCCACAAACAGTCGGGTAAGCTGAAATCTCCAACCAGGAATTAAAGGGTATCCTTGAGAAGGTTGTCAATCTCTCTCGAAAGGATTGGTCTTTGAGGTTAGACAATGCATATTGGGCCTACCGAACATCATTCAAAACACCCCTAGGTATGTCTTCCTTCCGACTTGTCTATGGCAAAACTTGCCACTTATCGGTGAAAATCGAGCACAAAGAATATTGGGCTATCAAAACCGTGAATATGGACTGGGAGAATATGGGACAAAAGCATCTACTGGACCTCAACGAGATAGAGGAATTTCGTGCTTTAGCTTACGACAACACAAGAATCTACAAGGAGAAAACGAAGCATTGGCATGACAAGAAGTTATTGCTGAGGTAATACTTGCCCAGGCAATTAGTACCCCTCTTCAACTGTCGGTTGCAACTCTTCCCAGGAAAATTGAGATCGAGATGGTCCGGGTCCTTCGAAGTCATAAAACCTTTCTCCCATGGTGCCGTGATAATCAAGTCCACCATCGACAGACATGATTTCAAAGTTAATGGACAAAGATTGTAGCACTACGCCGGCACCCATGTTGAACGCGACAAAGAAGTGGTCACTTTAGGGGATGCATGATCATGCTCTCCTATTGTATTTTTATTTTTATTCTTTAGCATTATTTTTTATTTGGACTAAAGTTTAAATTTTTGGTTTTATTTTTATTTTTTAAATTTCATACTTTATTTCAATTTAGTTTGTTTTATCTTTCCACATTTTTTATGACATCTTTTATAATTTTTATCTATATTTATCCTTAATTAATATTTTATTTCTTTTTTCTGTTTGATTTTTTTAGGATAAGAGTTCAAGATCAAGAAGAGTTGGATCCAAGGAGAAAGTTATACTCCAAAGGGATTTATGGGCTGATTTTAAGGTTTAGCCTAATTTTTACCCTAATCTCCCCTTTAAAAATTGCTAGCCGTCCAAACCTTTCCCCTCCTCCAATTCCTTTTGCCGCCAATTGCACCCAACCCTCTCACCTTCTTTCCACTCATTCTCACCCACCATATTTATTACCCATCTTTTCTTTTTTTTCTTTCCCCCATCACCATTAAACCTTCCACCCCTTCCCTCCACTCTTTCTTTTACTTTTCTAAACTCTTTAGTTTCTCTCCCTTTCTTTGTTCTTTCCTTCATCAGATCCAAAACCAAAGAAACATCCATGGCATCGACGATCCTCTTTTCAAGTGATATGCAACTCTGACCATAGAAGAACGGTACCTCTCCAAGTTTGCTAGCCGCGAGATTTGGGAAGAGCAAGGCTTTGCCTACTTCGACTCCCACAAAGATTTCGGCCTTGACCCAACCATCTTCCAAGTTATCGAGCATTTAAAATGGTAAATTTTTTTACTGTAAACCAAAGCCGGGCAACACAACATGGGTAAATCCTTATGTTTTCGTCTGTGGCAGAGCAGTCCCTATTGACGTCGATCACATCAACGTTTTCTATGGTGTCCATATTGAGAAAGACGAGCATCAAGAATATGTGGACAAGATCACGGTCAAAGGACTCGAAAAGTGCTCTAAGACCTCACAATTCTGGGCACTCAGTGGAACGAAGACTCACACAAGGGCACAGTAAACCGCCTTTGCTTAAACCCGAGGCAAAACTTTGGAACAAATTTGTTAAAACTTGTTTAATGCTCACATCACACAACACCACCGTTGACACACCCCGACTCTTGCTCATACATTCCATTTTGCACAACCATATTGTTGATATTGGCAAAATCATTTGTAATGAGATTTTTGTGTGTAGTCAAAAGGATAAGGGCTCTTTTTTTTCCAAGCCTTATATCCCACCTTTGCGAGCAAGTGAAAGTTCCCACTGACCCAACGGATGAGAAGGCATCTACCAAGTCTGAATGGAGCCGCGCACAGTACCGAAAGATTATGGGTGGAGTACCAGAAAAATTTCCCGAACCGAAGGTTGCCTAGGCAATTCTTGTTGCCTCGGCAAAGCCAGATGCCTCGGCCAGCGCTGATGCCCAGGCAAATAGGCCAATAAATATAGATCAACTTACAACCATACTCTGCCCCTTAAGTGCACCGATTGGAACACATCAAGGCACGTCAATTTCTATTTTCGATCTTCCCTGCCGAACTACTTACCTAGGCAACCGAATGTGCCCTGGCAACAACACCTGACGATGACCAGGCAACCGAAACTAGAGATGCCCCGGCAACCTCTACAAAAGACAAAGGTAAAGCCCAACTTAATGAACCAACTCATACTAAGACTTTGTCTGGTTTTTCGGACTCAGACGAGTCCTCTACTACACCCTTAAAGTCACCTCCATTCACATCCTCCAAACCCAAACGTATAGCCTCCATCACCAAAGAAGTCGAAAAAGAGGCTGACGAAAGCGATGAGGTCATCCCCGCACGGGAATCGGTTCATCCACCAACTACAAAACAATAACCGCTGCGTGCAAACAAAAAATTCAAGAAAACTGCCAAAAAGAAACTCATCATCCACGATGTCAAACTCTCGGAGTAAGTCATTGTTCCTTATTTTTCTTTTGTTTTTTTACATGCATTGAGGACAATGCCTCACTCAAGTTTGGGGGGGTTGTTGCTATTAGGAATTGCATTTAGGAATCATATATTACTTGTATTGCCTTTAGTTGGATTGAATATTGCTTAGACTTGATGAATATCCAATTATGACATTGCCACTGTATTTAATTAATAGAACTTTCAATTCTAGGATGCACATGGAAAACACTTAGAATCCTACTATGACGCTAAACTTAATTGTACACTGTTGTGGCTTGATTGATTGAAGGAGACTTAGTGAACTTAAGTTAATTTTTAAAAATTGGGTAAATAAAAAGAAAAAATTGAAAATTAGAGGTGCCCGAAACCGACTCTAGTATTGTGCATAAAAAGGATAGCTAGAGGTGCCCAAAAACTGGCTCTAGTCGACAAAAATAAAGATAAAAAATCAAATACTTTGCTAGAGGTGAACGAAATTGGCTCTAGTGAAAACATAATAAAAGAACCCAAGGAATTAATTTTGAATGCCTATCGTTCACATAGAGTCCGAAAAATCAACTTGCATACAACTCTACACACACTCACAAGCATTATAGTTCGATTCTGAGTAACTCCTAAGCCATCCAAAAAATTGAAGGGCAATCATATTTTGTACCACGGTTCTGAGGAATGAAGTCAAGTTTGAGGCAAAATTTCTGATGATTGAAGCCATGACAGGTAAATGTTAGTTTGCATTCCTTGAAGACAAACAATAGTTTGAGTTTGGGGGCGTGTTAAGTGTGAAAAAGTACTAGATTTCCACCTTTTTACTCGTAATTATTGTTAGACTTGGGCTCATCCTAGTTGCATTTTTAGTCATTCATGCATATTTTCATTGTTTTCCTTGTGGTTATGCTTGATTACATGTTGCGGTTACTTTTTGGTGGAAAATTGTACTACTTGTGTCTGTTTTATGAGTGCAGGATTAATTGCCCGGGCAAGTTGGAGATTGCCAAAGCAACTAGAAAATAAGAAGGAAGCTGCCGACTTTTGTGGGATGAATCCATACAATTCGGATAATCATGAAAGGCAAGGATAAATTCTAAAAAGAGTTGGAATTCCATGAAAAAGTCAATGGGAGATGAAATTCCAAGAATTTAGGAGGAGTTTTTGGAGGATAAATAAATATAAGAGATTTATCTCTTATATCTTATTTTAATCCAACTCGAACTTTTCCTTATCCAACAAGGAAGTCAACCAAGCCATCTCATATATATTATAGACCCAGCCACAGCCTTGGACATGTTCGATTGAGAAAGAATCCGAGAGAGAGCTGCATCGACTTCATCTTCTTATTCCTCTTGTTTTGGTTTATTTTATGTTGGAAACTTTTTGTTTGAGTTTATTTTTAAATCCAACCAAGAACTAAACTATTTGGGGCTAGGGTTATTGTATTGAATGGTTGTGAGAACGATTGAATTTGTTTTAGGTATTTGAGTTTGCAATTTAGTTTGAGGTTTGTTCATTCTTGGTTTTTAATTTCAATTGCGAGTGAATTGGGAGAGGATCTCTTGAATACATCTAATTATCTAATATCGGAAGAGTTAGATTCAAGAAATGAATGAACATGGTTTTCATACAAACTTATGTTGCTGAAGACTAATTCGACTTAGGGATAAGTTAAGAATTTCAACGGCTAAAAGAAGCGCAAGATCGGTTGATGTTCACCCATGTTTAACGCAGAAATACATCACCAAGGCAGGCTCAATTAACCAGTGTTTCGAATTAGAGATAAGGAGAAACCATTGAAGAACGCTTCGCCGAACCTTGAAGGAAGTCACCCAATTGCTTAGGCAGTCACACCATTCTCAGTTGCCCAAGCAATTTCACTTGCCCAGGCAATCCGACTGTTGCTAGTTGCCAAGGAAATTGAGTTGCTCTTCCACTCAACACCTAGACGATTCATTCAATTATCATACCATGACCTGCAATAATCCGGCCTAATCTCTCTCATTTAATTACATATTTCTTTTATTTCATTGCTATTTTATTTACTCGTTAATTAGAACTCCTACAATCACCAATTTGTATTTTTCTTTTCAGTGCAAAGAATTAAATTCCTGAAGTAGCATCAATCCTTGTAGAGACGATATCTATTCTATACTATAACTTGCGACGTGTATACTTGCACCAATTGTGAAGCACTCAAAACACGCAACATGATCCATATTTGGATTCTTTCATTTTGCTCTTCATGAACTAGGCAAACTTCTCGAAGAGATAGGCCATCTCTTTATTTTTATTTTCCTCCTCATTTGAATCTTCTTGTTGACTTGTAGAGGACTAAAGAACAATGATGTCCACATCTACTCCTTGCTCTTTGATCTTCTTCTCTTTCTCCCTTCTCAAGGGTTTAGACATCAACTCATGGGTAAGAAGAGATCTAATTAGCTCATCAAGCTTGAGCTTATTTAAGTTCTTGGCTTCAATGATAACCGTCTTTTTACTCTCCCATGTTTCGAGAAGTTAATAAATCAACTTTCGAATGAGTTTGTCTTCCGAAATCTCCTCTTCAAGACCTTTGAGTTGATTGATGATTGTAGAGAAATGGTCGAACATACTCTTAATGTCTTCATCTAGGTCCATCTTGAAGTTTTCATATTCGAGATTGAGTAGACCAATCTTTGTTTCCTTAACCTCGTTTGTTCATTCGTATGTGACTTCAAGCTTGTCCCATACTTCCTTGGCACTCTCACAAGAAGACACATTTGCATATTCTTCCGGGCCCAAAGTATAGAACAGAATGTGCAAGACCTTGCAATTTAGCTCCACCTTCTTGCGATCATTCGCACTCCATTCTGCCTTGCTTCGTTGTGGCACGAACGATCCATCGAGAACTATATCCCAAAGATGATAGTCTTTTGCTCTCATGAAGAATATTATCCTATTCTTCCAATAGACATAATGTTGACCATTGAATAAGGGTGGCTTGTCAATGAATTACGCCATAGAAATCGATTGATAGAATAGTTGATCAAGCTTGTTGGGATCACCTCAGTAGGATGTCAATCATCTCGATTGAGCCTTGCTCTGATACCAATTGAAGAACCCGATATCCCTCAACCGATTTACTTGCCAAGTGGTAGAGAAGTGTAATTTTGGGTGATGGTGGTAGAAGCAAAAGAAAGAAAAATATACACAATGATTTAGAGTGGTTCGGCTTTCTAATCAAAGCCTACATCCACTACCTTAGCTTCCCCACTAAGAATTTCAACAATTCACTAAGAATTCTTCCTCTTTTCAAGGCTAAAGAGACAACTCTTTACAGCCTAGACTCACTTGCCAAGCCTAACATCCAAAGCTTACAAACCAAGCTTTGGAAAACCTCTCTAACAAGAGAATTAATAGCAAACTGAAATCCCTCTTTTAGGTAGATGTGTTCACTCTAAAGCACTCACCCAAAACCTAATACACTTGAGCATACATTGACAATTGAGCTCAACAAGTGTAGTATATACAAGAATGTGAATTTAAGCACTAAGACACATTTTTAATCATTTTGATGTTGGCAATTTGATCATACATTTCTTCAGAAGCTTCTTAAGACCTTAAATACTCTTAATTGAGTTTCTAGCCGTCGGTGACCATTGTGATTGAATTGGAGCCGTTGGTAGCTTTATTTTCTACAATAAATACAGTTATAGAGCATTCGGTATCAGTACGTGGGTAGCCGTATCGGTACTAGTTCTTCAGAAACTAGTCATTGAGCTTGGTGCAACCTTCTCGTATCGATACGCCTTGGCGCGTATCGGAACCATGGATTGGTACGTGGTATCAGTACGCTGCAGGGAACTAGCTGTTGGGTTTTTTGAAAATAGCCGTTGAGGATTTAAAAAGTATGGATCAATTCGCTTTTACGCGTATTGATACGATCCTTCTCCATATCGGTACAGCTAAGCCTATACTGGTACGGGTTTTTACTACTGGAAAAATACTGTAGCTGAAACCTTAAAAGGTATTGATACGATGTATACCGTATCGGTACGGTCGTGTTGAAAACATGAGTTTGGCTACTTTTAAACATTTTAAACACTTCCAAAACCTTATGAAAACATCTCAAACTTATTTTCAAGTTGTTTGGACTTAAAATCATTTTTAGACTCTTTTTAATTTAGTCTAAAACTATTTTTTTATTATTATATCAAAATAACTATCCTAACAATGACAAAAAGGTATCGATACCCCTTTCAGGCGTATCGATACGCCCTTCACAAAAATGTATGTGTTCTTAAAAAATTAACAAAGAGTATCGATACACCCTCACTCGTACCGATACTCGAACCTAGAGTTCATTTTCTAGAGTTCGTAAATCACTCCCAATGCCCTTAAAACCCAAAGGCACAACCCCAAACTGAACCTATAGGTTATGGAAGATGTTTTAAGTGGTTTTCTACCAAATTTTAGCCATTTTAACATCAATCTTTAGATTTACCATTTTAGAGGCTCTAAAGCATTCAAACAACTGAAATGTCAACCAAACCACAAGGCAATCCAATTCATGATTTCCAAGAACACAAAGGAGTTAGTAGTGTACTATCCTTGATTAAAAACTGAGAAGAATCTCCTAACCACAAGCTTCAAGCCTTGCTCTTCACTTTTGCCTTAGATGTCTCTCCAACCTCTTTCACTATAAACGGAAGTTGCAAAACGTGTTAATACATTGCTGGAAAAACTAGGGAAGTTAAAAAAACCAACATAACTCAATGATTGAGCTCCAAAACTCAATCCCGTACTTCCCCTCACACCCCCACCAAAACTTCTTCCTTCACCATTTCAACCCATTCTTACCTTAGATTATAGGTCCTTGAATGTTAAACAACTCTTCCTTAAAGCTCAAAACGTGATTTACCCCCAAAAGCTTAAAGATTCAACCTTTCTCTTAGCTATAAGGCATTAGAAGATGAGGGAATGAAAGGAAAAAAAAGACTAGGAATAAGGGCAATCTCACCATCCTTACACTATGCAGAAAATTAAACACCTCATTGCGCTTTTTTCTAAAAGGGTAAATTACCCAAATACCCTCCTTCCATCATCCCACACTAACACCCACCCAAACCTCAAAGCCCACAACAAAAGATAGCTCACCTAAGCTCTAAAAGGCTCAACACATGACCCAAAAGCGAAGGTCACGCTTTGGTTTAAACCGACTCTCGAATCCCGAAATATGGGTCGTTACAAACATCATTATGGCATGTATCAATGCGATGAAACAACATGTGGGAGAGGAATCTAATAAAAGAATCATAGAACATCACTAAAACCTTTTAACGAGGGCCTCAATTTTGTGTTGCCCATTAATACTTTTGTCATTATTTTTTCAATCCAACACATGATCTTCAACCGGAAGGATAAAAAATAATTAAGAAACAACAACTTTTTGTAGGGTAAGAGTCGATTCCCTGTGTGTTCTTCCTTAATTTCTTCCATTGTAAACAAGGTACCCAAGACAAGTATCATTTGGTCGGTTCTTTTTCTGAAAGCATGTCCGGGACAATGTATCCAAGACATATAACAACTTAATTTTTTATTAAAACATAACAATATTTAAATTTTTAATGTAAATATTAAAATTTAAAATAAAACGGATGAATATCTTTAACCACTCAATCAATTAAAGGATCACATTATATCTTACTCCCTCTGTCTCATTCAATATGTCTAGTATTGATTTTTTTTAGGGTCAATTTTTTTTCAACTTTGACTCATTATTACTTTAAATTTGTTATTAATAAAAATATGAAAAAATATGTTTTAGAAACCTTCAATCAAGTAATTTAAAATATATATTTTATAAAATTTAATCAATTAAAATATTTAAAATAATTATAGTCAAAATTAAAAACATAACTTTTAAAAAATTAATACTAAACATATTAAAGGTGAGAGATAGAATAATTTTTAACTATACAGTTGCATGCATAATTTCAATCACACAACAATTATAATGAATGCCTATTCGTAACTCCCGCCATAATTCGAGTTTGGCGCCAAAAAGTTAAAGTTCCGAACAACGGTCAAAAAGGCAAGGCCGTTCCCGACCACGCAAAACAACGAGAAGGGATAACCTTAAAAATTCAAATTTTATTATTTTTATTTCCTTTTTATTAAAAGAACAGTAAGCTACGAAATTGGACCCAGACACCGACGTGCCGAGATGTCGTCCACGTGTCACTTAATTGCCTCTTCGTTGCTGCAAAAGACCACCATCTCCAACCCTCCGTACACCGGACAAAATGGACCCCAAGCATTTTTATCCCATATTCGGTTTGGCGGGAATATAAACGGATTCCACCCATACCCGAATCCAGACCTGGTCCCCCTTCAGCTTTTTGGGTAATCTTCTTTTTTCCTCAGTTTAAAGTTTAACCGCCAACAATATTTTTTTCAAGACATGAAACAGCTGTCGGTTCGGAAGTTTTCAAGATTAAAAAATAAAAATTTTAAAATAATACATAAACATCTACCATTTTTAAACTAAATTTTTTTAAATTTACAATTTTTGGCTAGGCGGAAACCAACTGTGGTTCAAATTTCAAATACTTACGGCCATTGAAGTTTTAAACTCAACGTAGACGTTTATGTATTTTTGTGGTTTATTAATTCAACTTACTGGACAAGTTGACGTTTTCCTTCTAAAATTGTTTTGACTTAAAGAGAAAACCACGTTCGGGAGCGGTGCAAGACACGGTCTATCGGAACCGGGATAACGTGTTTCCTGTTAGGTCTGCACGTGATTTACAGACCACTGTTTTTGGGTTGTTTATTATGACAGCTTGTCATAAGGACATCACTTGTATGACCGAAACGTGTCACTTTTAAGAAATTATTAATCAATTGGAAAAAAGCAATACATAATAAATCCAAAAGCGTGACTCCGCCACTTCGTCTAAAGTCTAAATTAAAAGTGTGAATTAATCATGGAGTCAAAATCCAATTTGGTTAATTAATTAGTTTATTAATTGAATTGGTTAATTATTAATTTTTTTTATAAATTTAATTATCGGTTTATGCAATTTAAAATCAGTTATTTAATTGAATTAATTAAAAATATTAAATATTTAATTTTATTACATATGTTTTAAGCTCATACACGGTAAAATGTCAAAATCCAACTAATTTTTAACCTTATCATTCATCATTACAGGACTTACTAATATTTCAAGCTCCAACCATTTTTTAACTAAAAAATATCCAAACTAATCTTATTAAAGAAAAAAATAAAACTCTAAAAAATCCTAATTAATTTGAAAATCAACTGAATTAGCTAAATTTTATTTGATTTTTTTGACAAATAAAATTTCAATTTGTTTAATTTTAGTTTGAGTATTTTAATTCGACAAATAACTGAATTAACTATTTAAACACGATTATGCATTCCCAACCAATTAAATGCGAACACGTGAGATTTACCTCTATTGTCCTAAGAGAAGAGTAGGTGTTGTACGGTTTTAATTAATATAATCATGCAATATAAAGGCTAGCATTTAATACGTAAATAATCGACTATTATCAAGCCATGACGCCGACGTGTATGGACCCATCACCGTTGATCACAGTAGAATCCGAGCTGGAGTCATGAACTACCGCAGTCGAGGATCGCTCGAAACGTGGCAATATTAAAGTTGACCCATCGAGCTTATGTAGAGCTAACAAAGAATCATTTGACGTAATAAAAGCAGGTCAGGCGGGCGGACTCTTCGGGCAGGCATTACTCACGCCAACCTCTCGTTTTTCTAGAGGCGTGGTCTCGACTTTCCATATTAAATATTAAAAAGAAAAAAATAAAAATAAAAATAATTAATCTAATAAATATAATATTATATATATACATGGGGGAGCGGAGGTAAAGGAAGTATTTTCTGAACAAGTGGAATGGAAAAAGAGAGACAAAGTAGAGAGTGTGGCGAGGAGCTGTTAATGGCGATTTAAAGCGTTTGATCCAGGCATAAAAGGGTGTTTTTTTAATTTTATTTTTCTTCAATTTGTGATAATTTTCTGAAGAGAAAACATGGAGTGGCATGCTTGTCTTGATGAATATGAGAAGCTGGTTATAAGAATGACAACTCCCAGGTTTGTTTTCGTCATATGTTTCTTCTTCTCTTCGAACCAGACACAAAAAGTTGTGGTTTTTAACCGTTGATTTTATGTTTTACAGGGTCGTAATCGACAATGCCGTTTGCCCAACTGCGACTCTTGTCAAGGTTGACAGTGCCAGAAGAGATGGGATTTTGTTGGATGCTGTTCAAGTTCTAACAGATCTGAATCTTTCCATCACAAAGGCTTACATTTCATCAGATGGCCAATGGTTCATGGATGGTGAGCTGAATTTTTAACTTTAAAAAGTTCTGATTTTGTTGAGTTTAAAGTATGTTCTTTTGGTCTTTGGAATGTTACTATTTCTGGGTTTTGATTGAAATTCTTGTTTGAAATCTGCAGTTTTCCATGTGACTGATTTAAATGGAAACAAGTTAACTGATGAGAGTGTTATAAGCTACATTGAACAGGTAAATTCGCCTTAAAACTGAACAATGCCCTTAGTTTTAGCTTAATTTGTCGTGAAAACTTATGGTTTTGTTCTGTTTTTTGTTTGGTTTTAATTTTACAGTCCCTTGAGGCCTCGTTCCATGATAGAAGCCATGAGTTTAATGGCTTAACAGCTTTGGAATTGACCGGGACGGATCGAGTCGGTCTCCTATCGGAAGTATTTGCGGTTCTTGCTGACATGCAATGTGATGTTGTTGATGCTAAATTATGGACTCATAACGGTCGAATTGCGGCTTTAATTTTTGTAAAAGACTGCAAGTCGGGGTCTCCGATTAACGACTCTCGGCACATTGACAGAATTGAAGCACGATTAACGAATATTTTGAGAGGAGATGACGATATTCGTAGTGTGAGAACTTTGGTCTCTTTGGATGTAACACACACCGATAGAAGGTTACATCAAATGATGTTTGCAGATCGTGACTATGAAAAGAAGCCTGTTCTGCAATGTATGTTGAATCCGCCGGTGATGATCACCGTGCAGAATTGGGCGGAAAGAGGTTATTCGGTTATGAATGTTCAATGCAAGGATCGAGCCAAGCTTTTGTTCGATGTCGTTTGCACATTGACGGATATGCAGTATGTTGTTTTCCATGCCACCATCAACACAGCTGAGGATAAAGCATATATGGTACTTATATTGTTGCAGTATTAATCTTCTTTAAGGTTTTGGTTATCTTAGTTAAATCTTTGAATTGACTTAAATCTTGTTTGTTCTTTGTCATAGGAATTCTATATTAGGCACACAGACGGAACCCCGATTAGCTCCGAAGCTGAAAAACAACGAGTCATCCAATGCTTACGAGCCGCAATTGAAAGGAGAGCATCCAATGTACATTTCTATTCCGAGCTGAATCCTTGCATTTTTACTATTTGTCCAATATTGCAAACACTGATGCATTAGTTGTGTGTGATTGCAGGGTGTAAGGCTGGAGTTATGCATACCAGATAGGCAAGGACTATTAGCATCCGTGACTCGAACTTTCCGGGAAAATGGTCTTAACGTGACAAGAACCGAAATATCAACCACAAGGGACACGGCACTTAACGTTTTTTATGTAACGGATGCGATCGGTAACGTAGCGGATCCTGAAATCATTGAATCGGTGAGACAAAAGATTGGTTTAGGGAACTTAAAGGTGAAGGAATTTCCATTAATATATCATGGAAAGTCGGAAAGGGAAGAACAAGCAGTAGGGGTTGGTGGGGCAGTGTTGTTATCACTCGGGAGTTTGGTAAGAAGAAATCTTTACAATTTGGGGTTGATTAAATCATATTCTTGAAGTTCAAACTAAAAAAATTGGGGTTTGGTGATGGTTATATGTAAAATGATATAGGATTTAGGGATAAGAGAAGGGATTGTAAAAGTTAAGATTCGTTTAATCGATTTATTTAAAAATTAAAGGGTAGTCGAGATTTATTGTAAAAAAATGTCTCGAAAATCAATCGAATTAAATTTCGATTTCAGTACAGTTATATTTTGATACCATGGTTCTTTTATACATGGTGTCTTTTGTTGTACACAAACATTTGTACATAAATTGTAAATTTTAATTTCTTCATAGTATTAGCCTACTATTTTCTTCTCGGTCTTATTAGGCTTGTAAATGAATTCAACATATACGGACGAGGGATATTCATGTTCGTTCGTTTAATTTTAATCGAATAAATGAACGAAGACTAACAATTAAATGATCGTGTTTGTTTGTTAAAGAATGTAGCTTGTTCGTTTTCGTTGCTAAAATGATAAACGAAAGTAAACGAACACAATTGAACGAACATAAAAGGACATATGTGAATAAATTTAAACGAACGAATATATGTGAATAAATTTATTTTTTTTAAATATAATACTTTTGTTATGAAAAATAATACATATAAATGGATATATGTGAATAAATTTATATGAACATGAACAAACGAATATAAGTGAATGGGTTACCGAACGTTCACGAACGTAAATGAACCAACGAGTTGTTTGTTAGTGTTCGTTTATTTAATTAAACGAATAAAAAATCTTATTCATGTTCGTTTGTTTAATAAATAAAAGAACTTCCTACCGACCGGTTTACTGAAGATTTGATTCATTTCATTTATAGCCCTACGGTCTATTTATGATTTGAACACGATATGAAAACACAATATTAAGATCGACAGATGCAAGTGGTAGATAGTCGAAAAGGAAATTACAACCTGAAACAGCTGTAAATATTAGATTCCATTTGTAAGCCAAGTTTTGTGTGGTCCACAATGGGAATTTTGAAGAAAGTTTGGTGGTAAACAACTAAGGCAGGCTTTTGACCTTAAAAAAACCTCTTCTTTCTCTAAACTTAACACCATATTTAAACAAAAAGAATTTTGGGGTTTGACAGTTAACCACGTGAGCTTGAGTCACTTGCCTGTAGGCTGTAAGTGCGCCGGTTATGACGGGTAGCTTATCTGTTCCCTTTTAACACTCAGTGAAGATTGAAGAACCCAACACAGAGACATGCCATAAATTTGTCTCTGAAAATATTTGTCTGTCGTTCTGTTTTTAGTTTATAACAGTTCCAGCTAAACCCTGACATTTAGACAAACCGATCATATTCATTCATTAGATAGGCAACATGTTAACATACAACATAGCCTTCGAGAGCACTCGAAGGCGAAGAAAGATTAGTCAATGAACTCCGAACATAAACAAAGTAGCGACGACCGTGAGGAAATCGAAATCTATCTAACTCTTAATGCATTTTGTGCTGTTTTAGTCTCCGGTAAATACTACAACGCCGAGGTTACCAATAGACCCCAACATATGCTTGATCAATATAGAGTAAACTTGGTTATTTGTGCTTGAGCTCCATGTCGAATGAGTTTGAATCGAACTAGATGGTAGAGGCACGAATCTGTATCGGTCGCCACACCGATGGCTGTTATTTCTGTTTCTACGGCTGATCCGGAATGAAACATCTCCTCAACCTTCCAAGGTGGTGGCTGGTCTACATTGCCATTGGATTCAATGAATAAGCCTACTGACATCAATGTCACATTGCCTGGAGGCTAATCTAATTCTCCTTGCCTTATTATGCAGCATAAGGATAATCTAATCTACCGGAACTAAATCGAGTAGATCAACCCAACAGGGGCTTAAATCCGACTGGTAAGCGAAGCTCGATGAAACTATCATCCAAAACAGAATACACTAATGAAAAGAAGTATTAAGAGGATGTGAGGAAAACTTAAGAGTCAACATTGTAGTCTACATATGGAGCACATAGCAGAGACATGACCCAATGCCCCGTTACGAGATAGAATAATTGCGGGCTTATTCAGCTGTTAAGTACGCTAGAGATTGGGCCTTATTGCTCTTCGGTTTGTATTTTTTGTATAACCACGAGTTAAAATTTTATTGATAATTAATTCGGATTGAATAATTGAATATTACAAAAGAACAACCTTCCCGGTCTATTTTCTCCATTTTCGCCACTAATTTGGATTTTCCATTCTTTTACTTTTGGAATTTTCTAAATCATTTTGGCCAAATGTTGTCATTACTCCTCGTACTATACATAACATGAATTTATATTTTATATTATATTTCAGTCAATTTTAGGTTCTATACTTTCCAATTGTTAAAAATTCTATATGAACCCAAATAATATACTGCTAATTTGATTCAATTACAGGATTACAAATAATCAAGTTGAAAAATTGTTAAGAAACTGAGCCATGTTGAATATTCCTCTTCAGAAATAAAGTTACAAAGGTACTGCTCAACAAGTATTCATGCTGTTAAATTTCCAAAGCTTTTATGAAGATATTAGCAAGCTGTTCTGATGTAGATATGTATTCTGTTTGAATCAATTTTGCTTGCAACTTCTCTTGAACAAAATGACAATCAATCTCAATATGTTTGATTCGCTCATGAAAAACTGAATTTTCAGCAATCTGAATTGTTGATTTGCCGTCACTTAAGAGCTTGACTGGTGTTATATCTTTTATTCCCAGCTCACTTAATAAACCAGTTAACCAAACAACTTCAGCTATTGTTGCTGCCATACTCATGTACTCTTCTTCAGCTAAAGAACGTGCAAAGGTGTTTTGCTTCTTTGATTTTCATGAAATCAAGGATTTGTCAAGCTTAATAAATCACCCTATAACTGACCTCCTGGTCATTGAACATGTGGCCCAATCTGACTCACAATAAGCTACCATTGTAACATTTTTCGAAGCTTCAAACAATAAACCTTGTGCTGGATCTTTCTTAATGTACCTTACCTCCCTTTGCTTCGAGATGTGAATTCTTTGGTTGCTGCATAAATTGGCTTAAATGTTGAACAACAAAAGTAATGTCAGGCTTGGTATGTGTCAAATACAACAACCTTCCAATTGACCTCTGGTAAACTAATTTATCTATCAGTAAGGTATCTCCCACTGTTTGCTTAATTCCTTCATCACATTCAACTGAGGCGAGTTTCAAAATCTAATATAAAAGAGTATGAGCTAGTTTAGCTCCCCTTAACCCTGCATCCTCAACAAGTTCAAGTGCATATTTCTTTTGATTTATCAAAATGCCTTCCTTAGATCTTATAACCTCAAAACCCAAAAAATACTTTTAAATTTCCCAAATCTTTCATCCTAAAATTCTCATTCAGAATATCTTTTAATTCTGTAATCAAACTTTCATCATTCCCTGTAATTAGTAGGTCATCAACATAGATCAACATGACCACTAAACCATCACCCTTCCTCTTAGTAAACATTGAATAATCGAATTTGCTTTGTTGAAAATCAGCAACCAATAAAGCTTCAGTCAACTTCATGTTCCATTGCTTGGAAGCTTGTTTTAAGCCATAAATTGATTTCTGCAGCCTACATACAACATTCTCTCCATGGCTGCTGAAATCCTGAGGTAATTCCATGTAAACCTCTTCATGCAAATCTAAATGCATTGAACACATCCATTTGATATAATGGCCAATTTAAAGTAGCAGCAAGAGCCAACACAAATCGAACAATGACCAGCTTAGCCACAGGGGAAAACGTTTCAGTATAGACAATGCCCTCTTTCTGGGTGTAGCCTTTAGCTACCAGCCGTGCTTTGTATCATTCAATAGCACCAGAAGAATTGTATTTGATCTTGAACACCCATTTACAACCAATAGGTGTCTTGTTAGAGGGTAAAGGAACCACAAACTAAGTTTGATTATTCTCTAAAGCTTGAATCTCCTCTTGCATGGCCTTAATCCAAACAAGGTTTCTAATAGCTTGAGAAAAGGTTGTGGGTTCAACAAGAGAATCAATGGATGCCAAAAAAGTACGAGTGTGAGAAGGAAAATGATGGTAAGAAACATGATTAGAAAGAGAATATAAATTAAAAGACTTGGAGGAATGGACAGAAAGGTCATAATCAGTAAACCAATGAGGAGGTCTCATGACTCTATAAGACTTCTTAGAAGCGACAGAACTTACTGAAATACTAGGCCGAGGAAGAGAAAGACTAACAGAAGGTTGAGACTGGCCTAAATGAGAAGAAAATTTATGCACAATGGACTGTTGACTGTTGAGGAAAAGAAGCAGCCACGTGACCAGATTGGTCAGATGAAAACTGATCAGAAATAAGACTGGACTCAAAATTAGGAGCAGAAGGAACATTTAAAGGAGACTAACCAAGAGACAAACTATGAGTTGATGAATGACTTGAAGACACAACATCTGATGAATTGGGCACCGAAATATGCAAAAAGTCATCATTAAGAGCAAAAGAAGAAGGTGAAAAAAATTGGAAGCAGAATTTCGAGGAAACTTAAAAAGAAAAAGAGTTTCATGAAAGATAACATTACAGTTGACAAAAAAAATTAGTCTGAAGGTTAAAAAGAATGTAACCTTTTTGAGTAGTGGAATACCCCATAAAAACAGAAGGAATGGCTCTAGGTGCAAATTTATCAGAAGATTTTAGGCAGCATAACATAAACAACCAAATACTTTTAAATGAGAAAAAACATGAAGTTTATTATAAAGGACATGAAAAGGAGTTTTTCAATGCAAAATCGAAGAAGGAAGCCTGCTTAAAAGCTAGCAAGCCGTTTGAACACACTCACCCTAAAACTTTATTGGAACTTGAGAATAAAATTTAAGGGCTCGAGCAATTTCCAATAAATGCTTATGTTTGCGTTCTGCTACTCCATTTTGTTGTGGAGTAGAGACAACTACTTTAGTGAATTATTCTTAAGGATGAAAATAGGGTAGAACAATTGGAGTTAAAAAATTTTGTTTCATTATCTGAACGCAAGTACTTAACAGAGGTAAAAAAAATGAGTGTAAATCATGGCAAAGAATTTCTTAAGATGAAGAATCGTGTCAGATTTTAATCGCATCAAATAAATCCATGTCATACAGCTTAAGTCATCAACTATAGTTAAGAAAAAACGATGACCACTATATGTGGAAACCCTATAAGGCCCCCACAAGTCCAAAATGAACCATTTTAAAAGGAGCAAAAGACTTGGAGGAAAAAATCCTAGTCTGTTTTGCTAATGGGCAAACATCACACTAAGAAATAACAGATTCTGAAGTTTTATTTATTGGGTCACGCCGGTATACCCTATGGCGCAACGAAAAATTATACGACGATTACGAACAGAGATCCATGTACGAGGAATGAATCGGGATGAATAAGGGTAAAAAATTACCTATTTAAAATCTGGAATTCTGAATTCGGAGGAGATAAATATCCAATCACGATTTCACGATGTCGATTCCTAAGCCGCAATGATAATGATTCAACCTCTACATAGTTCACCTAATTGAAACGAGCATATAAAACTCTCTAAACTATTTAAAGGATTTTTTCAAAAGCATTAATGATTGCTAGATCTCTCATGCCTTTATATAGCCTTTGAAGTCCTAATTCAACTCATATTAGGATTTTAATATATATATATATATATAATCCTAATTTAACTTTAATTAAGATTTCAATATATTCAACTTAATTAGGATTTCAATATATATATATATATATATATTTAAAAATATATAATCCTAATTCAACTTTAATTAGGATTTCAATATATATATATATAATCTTAATTTAACTTAATTAGGATTTCAATATATATTAATATATATAATTCCAACTCAACTTTCATTAGGATTTCAATATATATATATTAATTTAAATCGAATTATATTATTTATATATAAATTAAAAGAGTCATAATTACAATAATTATTTTTTTAATATTTATCCAATAGTTAAATTATATATATATATATATATATCAAATATATATTAATTTTAACTAAATCTGTATACAATAAATTTGTACATATATAATTCGTTTAATATACGCTCATTTCAACCATGGGTGTGACCCTGTAGGTTCATGTAATGTTAGTAGTAAATATTATAACATTTCTAATATTACAAACAATGAGTGACATCTAGCAATATGTCATTGTCACCTAAGTTACAAGAAATCATGATTCGACATAACTTTTTCGTGATTAACTCTTTTTCATGTATTACATTCTTTTGTCCTTTATATCTAGATTGGACACAAGTCATGGAACAGTCACACTTGTATAGTCCATCTAATATTTCTTGATATCTTGAGTAGACTATTATAAACGAATAACTATGATATCTAATATTAACTTATTCGAGCATGACCATGCATTTCTAGTCTCACTCAATCAAGTGGCCTACGATATTACTCCTATTATGGAGGGACAAATCCTATCTTGATCAACCATATCCCACTACATAGATTATGATATATCCAATATCAGTATTTATAGAGTAATCAGTTACGACACACGTTTGACTGTATCAAAATATATCACTCACGATATTTAAATAATGATGATCTCAAGTATGAGGATCGTACAAGTAGTTATCTCTATGAGCAATGTTGTGATTGTCACCTAATAATCCAAGAAACATGCTCATAGCGGATCAGTCCAGTATGTCGTTCTCTAACACATATTTATATATTGATTTTGACATATCCATGTAAATGACAACACTTTGTCATCAATCAACTACATATTAGTCTTAATGCATTATTGTTGTCCATTCCCACAATAATACTCAACTAAGAACATTTAAAATAATCATACTTTATTATAATTCAGTTTATTTACGCAGACAAAATATAACTGAAAATAATAATGAAAACATCTCTTTATGAATAAACAAGTAAAAAATAAATATCATTAATCATCTTATGATTGGTCTTTGGGCATACTCTAACATTATCTAAAGGTAAGCCAGAAATTTTAGATGATTTGGACAAAGGTGCATGCCCAAAGCGAGCATGCCAAACATTATTATTACCATGATCAAAAAAAGGCATACATTGAGAAACATCAAAACCAAAATTAGAATGTAAAGAAAGTAAAAAAAATACAGCAGAACCTGTATCAGATGGAGAGACTTTTCAAAATCCTTGCTTACAGTGTTGAAAATCCAAGAAAGTGCAATAATATTGCACCGATCCTATTGAGGCTGAAGAGGCTCTTCAAAATCCTCACGTTTTCAATCTCCATCCAGAAACCCTAGCTTGTGCTTCGCAAGAAAAGCAGTCGAAGAGATCGACTCCAAACACTATAGTTCTCAACACCGGTAAGCCGATTCGAAATCAACGATACACCAGGCGTATCGAAAGGATGTAAGTAAGGGACGTAATTAAAATCAACATTAGTCGAAGGCATGATTGGAAAAAATCAGAGAAATTGAAGAAAATTGAGATGGAATATTAGGGAAAACAGAAAAATAAAATCAGAAGAACAAACGGTGTATGGCCCAAAGAGAAAAAATATCAGCCCAATACAATTAGGTTGGCGTCTGATACCATATTAAATAATACTTTGTATTCCTCATCAGAAATAAAGTTACAAAGATAAAGTGTATATATATATATATAGCCTAGTTACGTCTCAACAAACTATGCTAAACTAACTTGTAACAGCATTAACAAACTGTCAACAAAAATAAAAAATTAAATAAATTTGATATTTTTGTCTTTGTGAAACGCACACCCAATTTGGCCTACAAACTCATGAATCACATTAATTTTGCTCTTTTCTTCATTTTGATTGTTAATGTACTAACATAGTCGTTAAATGTGAATGGTGACATAAAAACAAAAATTAATTTTTTGAGGGTAAGACTCAATTAATTTTTTTATGTAATAATTAAACAAAAATTACAATATATCGAATTATACAACAAATATTTGAATTATCTCTTCAATGAAGTAACTAACAAAATTGATCCTATTATTAAAAAAATCAACCAAATCATTTGAAATCAAATCGAATTAACAAATGTATCAATTTTGTCTGTTTAACCGACAAAGGCTCTCCCCTATTTATCTTTGTTTTCTTTAAATATCTTCTATATTCAATTTATGATTCAAGTTCAGAATTTAAGATTATCTTTTTTTCAATAACACTATATTTTATAAAATATATTTTCATTTTATGATTTATATTCAGGATTTGTGTCTCTTCCTCTCAATAACGTTGTCTCTAAGATTTGAGCCCAGATTCATACTTTGAAAGAACAATGTGTCTTCCATTACACGCAACCTTTATTGGTTCAACAATACTATTTTAAATATAAACAATGTGCCTTCCATTACACGCAACTTTTAGTTTACATAAGCCTTTTAATTTTAAGGTATAAAAAATTAGGTTGTGGTTTAGGGGTTTAGATTATAGGGGGCAAATTTTAAGGTTTATAATTAGAATTTAGAATTTAAAGTTTATGTTCAAAGTTTAGATTTTAAGGAGTTAGGGTTAGGAATTTAAATTTAAAATTTTATAACTTAAATATGAAGAATTGTGTAAAACATTTTACACAACTTACATATCAAAATATAACCCTTTAAATATACATATATAAATATTCTCCTTAAAATTTAACGCGCGGGTCATTTTGAAGACTTCACGGTATCACTTCCCACTATAATTGTTGGCAAAGCCACGGTCCAATTCGAACTTTAGCGCAACGGTCAGAGCATAGCATCAACAGTGCTAGAATTACCGATAGATGAATAGAAATTCTTTACTTTTGTAGGGTGTCTTTATTTTTGTCTCACATTAAAGAGTTTTGAATATTATATATGTACGGTGTGCAGCATTAAAGAGTTAAAAAAATTAAATAGATATTATTTTGTAATCATATCATTATATTCAAAAAAATAAATTTATAATTTATGATTAAAGTTTATAATTAGGGTTTAAAGAATTATAAATAGGTGTATTTTTAAGGTTTAGGGTTTGAGATTTAAAATTTATAGTTAGAACTTTAAATTTTATTTTTTTGTGTGTTAGATCATAAAAATAGACACTAAAAAAGAGGTTGATGATTTTTTGATCAATTTCGATAACTCCAAATACACCATGATCACCACCTTCAAGCATAAAACCATCTGTATTTAATTTGGTCTTTTCAAAAATTTACATTAAGTTTCTACTTATTTAAATATTTTTAATTAAATTTTCTTTAAATTTTTTTCGTTAAATCTAATTTTTTGAGAATTTAATTTAGACTCTAAAATTTAAAAAAAAAATTAAATTGACTTCCTCAACTTGTTATACCGAGATTCGTACTTATCACTATCTCAGGGACAAGCCCCACTTCCCCCAACGTGATAATGGAGGGTGAGCTCCTCCTTTGAATCTCGAGTTCTCTCTAGAATAGCAGAAACATGTATAACTTTGCCCATAATAGTTTCCGAGTTAAGAGAAGAACGTGCAGAACAACAGTAGCAGTAACGTGCTAATTATCGGCTAATTGCAGCATGTTTTGATCATACGGCATGCTAGGTCAAAAAAGATAATGGGAAACACAACAACAACAAGAAAGAGAGGTACGAGAGTCCAAGCAGCAAATGATTAGCACACATCGCCATCACCATCATCACCGGGCATTCGGCACCGATGATAATGGAGCCAAATCATCAGTCAGCCATCAAGCCGATTCAAAGCAGCTGCTCTGGTCCACTCTGCATTATTGCTTCTCGATACGCATCATCCCCTTTTCTTCCGGCTTAAAGTTAAAAGTTGAAATCCAACACTGTTTTAACTTTCAATTTTCACTTGAAAAACAAAATCTTATCTCTCTTTATTGTTTTGTTTTCAACTTTCTAAGTTGGTGAGGGTTTTTTTCATGGCATAAAGTAAATCAATACCTACGTTTAATTTAATAGTCATTTTAAATTCTTTAAAATAATTTATTTTTAAATTTTTATTTTAGGTTAAAATGATATGAAAATTATTAAAAAACTAACAGTAAACAGTTTGAAATAATTTGACAGAATAATAAGTCAGCATAAAAAATGATTCTATATAATTTTATAAAATTATTTTTTGATTGATGTAAAAAATTTTCAAGTCAACAAATTTATTTATGCAATACTGTTATGTCAGCATGTACTGTAATATAAGTTTGTCATGTCATTTCAAGCCATTTATTGCTAGTTGACTGACAATTTTTATTCGTAAAAAGACTATTTTAACCAAAAATAAAATATTAAGATTGAATGACTTTAGAAAAAATAATAACTACTTAATCAAACGTCAATTTTTTTTAATTTTATATTATTTTTTCATATGATATGATGGTTTGATCACTACCAACAATGACATGATATCACTGACATTATATCATGTACTGCACACTTCGGAGTGGAGATGTGTTGCTTTGCTTATAGGTTCATATTCAAACTTCATTTGCATTTTGTTTTTATACAATTATTGTAAATGATTTCTAATAATTATTGCTATTTTTTAAAATTTATTTGTATTTACAATATGAATAGTATTATTTTCGAGCTATATATCATCGTATAATTAAATCATGTATTTTTCAAGGTTTTTTTTTTTCAAATTTAAACTATTGAAGGGTCAAACAATGAAAGAAATGGAATAAGTTGGGTGGCTAGGGAAGTAGCGTGAAACGACAAATGATGAGACGTGGGAGAAAGATTTTCCTTACCATTTGTTACATTTAAGATGCTATTTTTCGTGTTTTTATTTATAATTTATATTAAAAAAAATTATAAAAGAATTATAATTAAAATTTAGGATTTAAAAATTAGAAGTATAGGGGTCGAGATATAAAATAAGACAGGAAAAGGGATTAAAATTTTTCAGTGTTTTTATTTGTGTCCCTTCAATGTATAAAATAATAATTTCAGTAGAGATTTTTTTTTCCTTTGCAATGGAGCTGGACAGCTGGCTTCATTCAAATAATTTTAAGTAGAGTTAAAATATTTCATTGATGGTACATAAAATAAGGAAATATTAAGGTTATTTATAATTTTTTATTAAATATATAATGTAACACGTGTATTTTGTTTTGTTACATTTATACATATGAGCTTTTGATTTTAAATTAGAAGTATACATGAAATTTTACTTTTAATCCATGCGTAGTATAAAAAGGCTTAAGAGCGTTAGGAATCTTCATTTTTTTAAAAGAATTAATTAAATTAATATATTTTTTTAATTAAACCTTTAAATTAAAAAGTTCATTGATTAAACCATTTCATCGTCGAATATTACTATATTAATGTGGTCATTAATATTATTGAGGTGACAATCAACATGAAAATGATAAATTAATTTATTTAAAATTTTTGAAGACATACCGATTTTTTTTAAAGATCGAAGCTTGTTTAATCTTTTAAAAGTATTATTATATTTAGTAAATATGATTATGGAGCGATCCAATAAGTATAGTGTGGTTTAACAAAACTAAAATTTTAGTAATTTGTGAATATTTAATTTAGTCGTATTTCTCATATTTCGTCGTCCACTTTTTCTCTAGCTTTTATTCTGCAAATCTAAGTTATTTTGTGTTTTTTTTTAGTGAAAATGAGTGTTATCCCCACAAGCATCATTAAAAACCTTTCTACACCTAGACGAAAGAAAAAAAATACTCATAGGAATAAGAAACAACTACAAGTTTGAAGCAGAACCACACAAAGGCAAAAAGCTAAACCATGCAAAATCAAAAACCATCACATTGAAGCAGCCATACATCCCAACAACACAGCGGCCAACACCGGAGGAGGTTGCGCAAATTATTGAGGATCCAAACTACCAATTGGAGCTAGTTTTGCTATCGCATCAGCGGCTTTATTCCTTCTACGACGCTTATGAGACAGCCGAATGGCCCCGAAAAGTAAGTCCCAGTCACCCAGATCCTTAGCAAAATACGCCGGCTTAAGCAGATTGGTACACTCCCATGCCTTCATATCCATCATAAAAAACTCCCCCCATTTATCGTGTTTGATCAATGGTAACCATGTAACGAGAGCCATTGGAAATAACCAAAGCACATGCAACACCGACTCCGGTTCACCATTATAAATAGGGCAATGATCATCAACCGTAAAGTACCTCAGAGTCCTCTCCGAATTAGTCATTAATTTGTTGCATACGGCAAGTCAAAGAAAAATGCAATTTACCTGACAAAGTATCAAATAATTGTAAATGCAAAACATAAAATGAACATTAAGATTTACGTGAAAAAACTGATAGAGAAAAATCACGGGCAAATAAGAAAAAAATTTCGTTATTTTGAAAAAGATATTACAATTTGATGTTTAGCCTTAATTCATTGTATCCGCCGTTGAAACACAATTTTATCTTACTTTTGCAAGTGTTTTTGGTTAAATTTGTCACTGCCTTCAATTTGCAGTTTATTTGGTTATGTTGTTAATCTACTAATGCTTTGGACCCTCAGGTTAGTTATCTTATATATTAAATTAAAATTGGCATGCAATTTTGAGATTTTATTAAACTAAGGCGTGCCTTTGATTTTTGTTTCACCAACAAGATTAGTCCAAGTGATAAGCTGTTTGATATCACTTAAGTAGGTCTCGAATTTGAGACTGTGTGTATGCGGAAAGCAGGGATGATGCTACATATGTATTGGGAGGCGCTCTTGCTCCCTTCAACGTGGAAAATATACTTTTTTTTTCTAAAAAATTGGAATAATTATAAATTTGTCCCTCCACCTTTCAAATTTTATGTTCTATCCCTATCCTCAAATTCTGGTTTTATCCCTGGCTAAAATTCTCCAATGAGAGACTTACACACTAAAACTAGGTGTGCGACACGTGTCGATTTAGATTAATTAGGATGAAAACATTGAAAACAAAAATAATAATAATAATTAGAGGCTTCCTATTCCTATGACTTATGATAGTCTCCCATTGTGAAAGCTGAATTAAACGCCCTACCCTACTCATCATTTATAATTACGTAATTTGTTCTTAATGCTTTGTAAATAATTGCTACCTAGAAATGATCATATCATTTAGTTTCATATTTTAATAGTTATATATATTATTGTTTTTACATTGTTCGTAGATTCAAATAATACTCGAGTTTCATCATGTTTTTTTTAGTGTGTATTTTTTCTGGTTAAATATTATTTATTTTTTGTAACTAAATCTAAATTAATAAACTCTCTTTTTAGAAATTTAAAAAATATATTCAAACTCAAAATTTGTTGTCAAAAAAATGTATTTATACGGAACTTATCATTATCACATTAAGATTGTTATCGTGATTAAATTAAAAATTAAATTAAAATCTCATATTTTTACTAGGTTTTATAACTCTTATATTCTATCGGTTTGTTTTTTCATCTAAAAAATATTCTATCGGTTTTTATTTGTTAAAAACTACACATTTACGTAAATTTCGATATATCAATATTTTTTTCAGAGATCTGATATATTATACATATTTTATCGTATGGTATTTAATATTATATAATTATATGATATCTAAAATTTTATTTTATGTGAAGAGCATAAGTGCCAGGTAGTATATTGAAAAATTCTGCAATAAATGACATACATTGATATAAACCACTAATTTTTATTTTTTATTATTTTATTTTTAAATAAAAGCTTTTTAAATAAATATGTGGGACCCATCAATTGTCTTTTTGCTTTTTATTTTTGTTATTCCTTATTTATTTAATTTAGGTCAATATAAAATTATTGCATAAAGATAATTTTAACTTTTAACCTTTACAATTTTTATCATTTTGGTCATTATTTTTTAAGGATAAATTTGGCCCCTTAACTTATACCATTTTGTCAAACTACTCATTTTTAACTAATATCTCGATTAAACCGTTAAAAGTTAAAACGGTAATGATATGTGATGACATGTCAATATTCTTACTTAAAAAATATATTTCTCAACTATTTAAAAAAACTAACAAAAAATAAGCATAAATAAGCAACTAAATCATCACAGAAAATCCAACACCTAAACACAAAGCTAATAAATGAATTCCTAAACCTAATTTAAATTTCTTAAACCCCAATTTAAGTTTTCATATCAATTTGAAACCTATATTTTTTTATTTTATGTCATTTTATAGTGTTTCTATAATTTTTTAAATTTCATAAAAATTTCATTTGATATTATTTTTAAAATTCATTTTTAAATACTAAATACCAAAATCAATACCTCAAACCATCTGTATTAAATTAAACATTAAATTTGAAAACCCTAAACTAAAGAAATAAAAACCAGTTGATTAGTATCAAATTTGTTCTTTGATTAAACAATAAGTGATTTCTACAAGTTTTAATAATCGCGTCAAATCTCTATGTAATATTTTATCTATTGGTTCAAAATGCTTCAAATTTTAAAGAACAAGATTTGATTCAAAGTGAATTCAAATTTGAGGGTAAAATCTTATTTGTTTGTATGGTATGTACCGTTGGATTTTAGAATGAATTTTCTTTGAAAATTGTAGACTGATTTCATGAATCTTAGCTAGAATTTTAAATCCAACATAATTTATGATTAACTTCATTCTTTTCCAGGTTTTTATTTTTATTTTTGTTTTAATTTTAATTATCTTTAATTGTTTAAATTAGGCTTAAGGGCTCATGAAGCCTTGAACTTTTGGAAAAATCAATTAAGTCCTTAAAGATTTTTCGCACTCAATGTCACTCTCAAACCCCAAAAACTAACCAATCTGACCCTTTGACTGATGGAATCCATTGTTGACCATGATAATGCTGACATGACGGTCCATGTTAAAAGAAAGTGATGACGTGGAAGATGGCTTAATTGATTTTTTAAAGTTTGAGGGTTTAAATGATTTTTTATAAAGTTTGAAGGCTTATTTAATCTTTAAGTAAAAATAAAAAATATAAAAATATAAAAATGTTAAAATGTTTTAAAATAAATATTAAAATTATTAAAAATAAAAATAATATAAAAATAAAAAAACATATGACCATTGTAATAACAAAATAAGATTAAAATTATGTTCTAACCTAATAAGTTGTGTAAAATCTTAAGTACATTCTAATCCATATGATGCAAACCCATATCACAATATAGTTACATACTTTTTATTTGATTAAACCAGCTTTCATGGAATTCAAGTTAGAAAAAAAAAAAACACTCTTGCGACATACAAGGATTATATAGTGCTTGACTTTACTAAAGAATTTTTTTCTATCTGATCAAACAATAAACTTCATTCTGTTTGATGCATCCATGCAGTAATATTATAGGAAAATCCAAGCTTTTTTTATAGTGAAATCACTTCCATAGTCAAAGAAGAAATCTTTTTATATTAAAAAGTATAACTTTATATCTCTAAAAGTTTATTGATGTTTTTAATATTTTTAATATTTTTAGTATTATAATATTTCTTTATATTTTAATATTTTAATTTAATTCAAATAATTTGTTAATTTTATTCTTAAAGATTAAATAAACCCTCAAACTTTCTAACAAAATCAATTAAGCCCTCGAATTTTCTAACAAAATCAATTAAGCCCTTAAATTTTCTAACAAAATCAATTAAGCCACTCTAGACATGTCATCATCCACATGTGGACTGCCATGTTAGCACTGTGAACCGCCACGTCAGCATCGTAAACTACCACATCAACATCGTAACGATCAACGACGAAAACTGTTAGTCAAAGGGTCAAATTGGTTATTTTTTTTGGGTTTGAGGGTGACATTGGGTGCAAAAAAACATTAAGGGTTTAATTGATTTTTTTGAAAGTTTAGGGGTTCTCGAGCCCTTAAGTCTTCAAATTTAAATAAAATTTTATTATACATGTAAGTATGTAACAAGTTAGATTACATGTCATTTAGAATGTATTATCACATGTATATGTCATATTATCACCATTAAATTTTTAAGTTCTAATCATCATGATAATTAAAGAATGAGTAATTTGACAAAACTATATAGGTTGAGGGCCAAATTTATCCTAAAAAAGAATGAGGGCCAAAATGTCAATAATTATAACAAAGTTAAAAGGTAGAGGGTTAAATTATAACAAAGTTCAAAATTTTAAAAAAACAAATAAGAAAAAAAAGTTAAAATTTAAAAAAAATAAGAGAAAAAATAGTGGTGATGAAAATGGTGACTAAATTATAACAAAGTTTAAAAGTTGAGGGTTAAATTTTTGTTATGCCAATTTGAAAAAGATAATTTTAATATTATTTTTAAATTAAAATTAAATCTTATAGTGGGTCTTAAAAATTTATGTAAGAGAATTTATTTAAAATTAAAAATATAAATAAAAAATAATAGTATATATCAATATATAACATTAATAATGTATATCAATGTATAACATTTATTTTTAGACTCATCCAATAGTATATTACTCTTATTTAGCAGATAAGTCGGGGAATTGATTAGAATTGAAGTATATATTCTTTTTAAAGAAAGTGACAGGTCACGTGCTAATCTCAATTCTCACCACTTACACGAGGACAAGTGTCAGTCTTTAGGATGTGCATCGGATCCTTATAATTTCTCCCACACAATATCAATATAGTAAAATTTTTTAGTCGAGACTTTTCTCTCTCTTAAGTTGTAAGTTCAATATTTAATATGAGCAAAATATTTTTTTTTCTTTTAAGGTAAAAATTGTTCAAAAAAATTATATAAAAAAATTTGTTTTGTTAAAAAATTGACATGGTTTAGTTCAAATTGGTCCAACTAAAAAAATTCAATCGAGACTAACAATTGCAACTCTTCAATCAACTATGTTAACCGTCATATCAACTTGAAACTAAACTAAATTAATATTTTAGCCAATCAGATTCATATCACATTATGTTCATCGGAATTTGGATATTGTTAGCTATAATTTGAAAATTTAGATTTTTTTTAAAAAAATAACGTATCACGTCAATACTTTTAATAATTGTAACCGTAATAAAAATAAATTAAAAATTTAATGACCGTAATAAAAGAAATTTAAATTCAATTATCAACTATATAAAAATGTCTTAAAAGTTATATATACTTTTAAACAAATGTGAACATATAATGTTATGGGCTAATCGAATAAAAACTGAAGGAAAAAATTAAAAAAATATATGGTAAAATTAAATCAAAATAATTTTAGATAGTGTGACGAGTATGATTATTAAATGAATCATCGTTTATATATTTCCCACCCATTTCCAAATCTCCATGCAAAAAAACAGTAAAATCACAATCTCAAAAGAGTTTCAGTTTCATTAATTCATGCAAGCTAAAAATTCCTCCTAGATTGTAGCATCTTTTGACTTAGCCACAAATCCACCACCACTAGCAGCCGCCGGAACACTGGAACATGTTGCCGTTCAATACAATCCAGGAGGCTGCCACATTCCTGGGACGGAACCTGACGGTGGCCGAGACGATGTGGTTCAATTACTCGGCTAAAAAATCGGATTACTATCTCTACTGCCACAACATCTTGTTTCTGTTCCTCATATTTTCCGTAGTTCCATTGCCTCTCGTACTCGTCGAGATGATGAGATCTCTGGGATTCGACAAGTACAAGATTCAACCCAAAGTTAGCCTGTCCTTGTCTGAGATGTTTCAGTGTTATAAGGATGTTATGCGGATGTTTGTTCTTGTCGTGGGTCCTTTGCAGTTAGTGTCTTATCCTTCAATCAAGGTAAAACTCATTTAATTTCCCAGGATATTCATGGGTTGGGTGAAAGATTGAATTTTTGGAGAATGTGATTTATTATATTGGGAAATTTGTTTATTCATGGGATGTAATTGTGTTATATGAGGATTTCTTGAACTTTCTGACTTCAATTTTATGTTGGACTGAATGAGATTTTCATTTTCATCAAGGTGGATGATGTAATTATGATATATATTTTGTTGATTAGTTTTCTGGAACAGATCTGTTCTTGAAGATTTGAACATTTAGATTCCTCTGTTTATTTAGATACTTAATTTCAATGGTTTTGAATCTGTAATCTTATTATTGGAAGCTGCACAAATTAGCGTCTTCAACCTTGTACAATGGAGTTTATCTACTAATACAAGTCCTTTCTTGACAGATGATCAGGATCCGAACCGGGCTGCCGTTGCCATCAATATGGGAGATTGTGGCACAGTTGACTGTATATTTCATGATTGAAGATTATACCAATTACTGGATTCACAGGTTCCTCCATGGTAAATGGGGCTATGAGAAAATTCACCGAGTTCACCATGAATACACCGCTCCAATTGGCTTTGCCGCACCGTATGCGCACTGGTTGGAAGTTTTGATACTTGGGATTCCATCTTTCCTCGGTCCAGCAATTGCTCCAGGGCATATGATCACATTTTGGTTATGGATAGCTTTACGGCAAATTGAAGCAATTGAGACACACAGTGGGTATGCATGCTAGAGATTAACCTTTTTGAATGTTGTTTTAGTTTTCCATTTTGCTCAATGCTTTTTGTTGCTTTAATCTTGTGACTGAATGATGCCAACTTTAGAATATTTTTCATTACTTTTCAAAGCCTCCTTTCTATATTAAATTGCTTGGATTTTTAAGGATCTTTAAACGGGGGCTAACCTTTTCTTGGCATGTTCCTTTTGATAAGTTTAACTTTGTTCAGCAGGGAATTACCAGTAATTACCCCTCAAAATGTGGAATGCAATAATATATAGATATTATACACACTCATAATTCAATGGTTTCTTTTGCCTGCTATTATGTTATTCTGTCAATGGTTACATCCATTTCTACTTTTTTTCAAGTGTTCCCACCAAATGGAGGCATGCTTTTTCATCGATTTTTCAAAATCGTTTATTACACTTCATCACATTCTTTGACAATTTATGCTTTTCAATACTTCTCATGTGTTGGTAAAACAGCATCTGTATTTTCCTGCATCGATTTTGATCTTATGTACTTCTATTGTGTCCACTCGCTAAATTTTAGCTGAATTGAAGGGAAAAATGACATAATTTTGCTATATTGATTAAAACGACGATAAAGAAATGAATTCTATAGTTCGGTATTGACTAAGTGTGTCTGTAACCACTCTTGCTGATGAAAAGCAGTCATATACTTGCATTTTGAGTGAACAGGCTGCCAAATGCATCAATGATTACTGTTGAAATAGGTGTTTATTGTAGGAGCTTCTGCTAGGAAGCTGTTTTAGGCAATAATTAAAGCTCAAATTACTCACATTTGACATCCAATCAAGCTTCATAGAGACGACAGGCATTGGATTTTTGTTAATAATGACTGTCAAAGCATATAGTAGAAAATCACACGCATATCAGTCTACCACTAATGTTGCCGACCATCTACTTATCTGGTTTAAATTGGTTTTGGGTCCATTATGGAGACAAACTTCAAAGTAAGGCAACTTGCATTTTCCTTTTTCCATCTTTTCTCAGTGTGTAAGTTGTATTTTTAATATGAAACCTTTCCGATTATCATGACTTTGAATTTAAGATATTTGTAGTATTAATTGGGTACATAGAGTTAACCGAATGACCTATGTTACTCAGAGTAGAGTATGAGTGCCGGACTTGGGTATGCTTCTGACTCTGACATTTATATAGCTTTGTGTTAAGGCTTAATGCAGTTTGTTTGTCAGTGTTTAGTTTGATGAAGCTAGCAAGTGGTTTCTGCTGCAAAAGTAGGCTGTTTACGGTATAAGTTGTGTGATGCAGATATGACTTCCCTTGGACTCCCACAAGGTTTATCCCGTTTTATGGTGGCGCAGATTACCATGATTATCATCACTATGTTGGAGGACAAAGCCAGAGTAACTTTGCTTCAGTTTTCACTTATTGTGATTATATCTATGGCACTGACAAGGTAATTGAACAATGCATGATTTCTCAGTGTAATCAGCTGATAACTTTTCTCATCTAATAAAATTTTTTCTTGTGTCATTAGGGCTATCGATATCATAAGAAGGTCCTAAAAAAGGTATAGTCGCTCGCTTCCTTTGTTGTATACCCTTTATCATTTGTGTTGTCATGTTCTACACTGCTATAAAATGTGAGTGGATCATTACGGTCTAAACTGAGTTTTTTCGAACTCATGCTTGTCTGTCATTGGTTGATCTCACTTACAAAGCTTGATTGAAAGACAATGTCGACTGCTTAAACTGTTGTTTCGAAATAATTTTGCTTGCTTGTAATATGCTTCATCGAGAGTCTTAAGATGAGGGGTTTACGTGCAAGCTTCACATATCATGTCTTCCAGCTTGAGATTTTCGTTTCAGTCATTCCGCTAATGTATTCATTGCTGGTCTAATGCAGTTGAAAGAGGGATCTAAAATTGATGGTGCTCAAAACGGAGGCTCATACTATTATCCTACTCAAGATCTTAAATCAGAATAGCCGCATGTCGATGTAGCAAATCTCTCGAGCAGCCTCTTTGGTTTACCTCTCAGATCGCTTTCGAGTTTTGACAACTCCGAGGAAATCCCGTTTCAAGTTGGCGTCATTGTTAGTATGATAAAAGTATATTTATCAAGTGATTCAGATGGATAGTAGTAACTTGGCCTTTTTCCAACACTGATTTTGTGGGTAGCTGGGGAAGAGATATCAATCAGTTCTTAGTTCTTATTATTTAGGGTTTTGATGTCTGTGCTCTGGTTTAAGTCTCTTTTTGTTCAAACTAAAAACTATAAATCAGAAATCATGGTGTGTGTATTTCAGTTGTGCTTGAATTAGTTAATTAGAGAAGTATAGAATTTGTATGTTGTTCTGACTCTTTATTTTTCTAACGTATTTGTATTCGATGTTTATATTCAGCATATAATATATATTTGAAGTAAGTACGCTATGTAAGACTTTTAAGTTTATACTTATTAAAAAAATAAGTTTAAAGCCTACTGTTGACATCTAATCTCTTTCCTTAGGTCTTGACTCTTGGGTTCTAGTTCTAGTAGGAGCAATCTTCCTTCACTTTTTTTGAATAAAAATTGTTAAAAAATAAGTTTAAACTTATTTTAATACTATTTTAATATTATTGGAAAGAAGAAACACAAACTCGTTTTTTTTTTTATAAGTTATTGGCTCAAGGGTCTCTTAGGCTAAGGCCCGGTAAGAAAGTGAGGCCAAGACCCATCAATTTCTCAGAAAATTCTTTCTGGGCTTTCCCGAGAAAACCGTGTTGAATGAAAAAGCATTACTTCTAGTACATGAGAATTTCAATGGATATATATATATATTTTAATTTCAAAGTTGTAATCCAACTGTAGCATCGGAAAATACCAACAGCATCATCAAATTCATTGTTTGACCCAAATTCCGGGGAACGGAATTCCTTTCTTCATCGGAGTTCCAAATTCCCCTTCTGGAATTCTTCCTCCCCCATCTTCAAAATCTCATCTTTGTTTTACAAAAAAAAAAAAAAATCATGGCATGGAACGTGTTCAAATTCTGCACGGCACTACGTGCTCTGGGTTCGATTATGATTGTTTTCGTTCTCGCGATCATTGGTGTCTCTTACTATTCAGTGGTGATCGCTCATTATGGTCCAAGTCTCTTTCTTGGAGGCTTTGATATGTTCTTTTCCATTGTAGTTCTCATCTTGTTTCATTCCCTGGTATAACCTTTTCCTTCTTTGGCTATACTTTTCATGATTTGCCGGTAATGGTCCTATGAAGAACAAAGATTCTAGCTTTAGCTGTTCCTTTTGTTTGATTTGTGGTGGAACATAGGATGTTTGACTATAAAGGAGAGTGTTTTTAAGTGATTTTAGAAGGGGTGATCAAATGCAGGTTATTTGGTGATGGTAAATGATATAACTTGATTGTTTTGAATTTTTGTTGTTTTGTGTTTGCAATGAAATTGCCAGGGTGAATTTTAGTGACCTTTGGACTTTGTGAGCCTTAGATTAATGGGGTTTTGCTGAATTTGAAGGGAAGAAAAGGATGAAACCCGGACATTAGTTGTCATAATATTTATGGTTTGATTTCCTTGTTTATGTTGTGATTGGTTTTGTTAGATGGTATTGCTGCATTTTGAAGTAAGCTTACCTGGTTTTTCAGCTGGTAATGGTAATGTGGTGTTATTCTTCTGTTGTTGTAACGGATCCCGGGGGTGTCCCACCGAATTGGAGGCCTCTCACGGATGAGGAGAAAGGTGATGTTGATCCATTGGTAGGTTCTGGTTACGGAACTTCAGAATTAGACTCAAAGCAGTTAGCTATGCCCAGTGATTACATGATCCAAGACATACGTTTCTGTCACAAGTGCAAACAATTTAAACCTCCTCGCACCCACCACTGCTCTGTTTGTGAGTAATCTACGATAAATTCTTCGGTTGTAGCTTTGTTGTTATGCCATCTTTAGTGAAAGAAACCCTGGTTTATTTATTGATTTCAGGTAGGAGGTGTATACTAAAAATGGACCATCACTGTGTTTGGGTCGTCAATTGTGTTGGGGCATTGAACTACAAGTATTTCCTTCTATTTTTGGTAAGTTAACTTTAAGCATCTATTCATGATACTTAGGTAGGCGATGGTCATAATAGTGGATTTATGATGACTGCCAATACGAAGTTGAACATACCACTACATGATACGGACCAGTGGAAAAGTGAACAGATGGAGCAGCTGAACTTAGGATGCTCCATGTATGATCGTTCTTAATTAGTGGCCTACTAAGTTACAACTCATAAACCAAAAAACTTGAAGCCAAAATATGTTTGTTCTCCGCTGTACATTTTCAAAATGATTGAAGCATTAAGCTGCATAAGAATCCCTTAATTTATTGCTCATAAGATTAATAGTTTATTTCTCAAGGAAGCTGATATCATTATATTACCTTGATTAGTTTGTGGGAAGCTGCCACCACATTGCTCATTCTGACTGTTGTTTGTGGACTGTCTTTATTCATCGATTCACATATGAACCATAGTATGATGAAGTTGTCTGCTGTGGTTTGAAAATATGATGCTGTCCTATTAAGCGATTGCATGCCTTTCATTTCCCACCGTGCTTATAAATGGTATGATGTGAGAGTTTATCAAGAAATAACTGTTATGTTTATAGAACTTGGATTGTGTTTTTTTTTTTTTGCTTCAAGGTGAAACTTACTTTGAAACTATTATGATGTGAGAATTTATCAAGAAAGATGGTATTCTTTTATGTAGAATTCTAAAATTCACGGCTTTGTGTACTTTTTTCCCGGATGATACATACACTTGAGTGTTTATTCTAGTGATTGATATGCTCCATTTCTAGCTTTTTATACATTTTGCATTTTTCACCATTGCTTTCCTGCTACAACCTATTTTCTGCTGGCAGCTGGTATATCGAGCTTATGTATTAACTAGATTCTTATGCCAACTAGATATCACTGTTTGACACGCGATAAGTGGAAATATGCCAAAAGGGAAAATTCAGTTGGATTTTGTTTTTCTTAAATTTGATGCAGTTTTACACATTTCTTGAGACAACTCTTGTCAGTCTATTGTTACTGCGGGTTTTTATGGAGTTTTTTAACGATGGTGAGATAGATGAAACACCAGGAACACTTGCAGCTACTTTGATCACATTTGGTAAGTTTCTAAGGGTTTAAGCATCTTCCATCTAATCAGTTGTCCATATTTTTAACCAATTGTAATCCAAATCTTTCAGTTTTAAACTTAGCATTTGCGCTGAGTATTCTTGGTTTTCTAATTATGCACACAGCATTGGTCGGAGCCAATACCACCACTATTGAGGTAATCTCTTGTATAATTTATTTCCCCCGTGTTGCTAACATAATTAGTTAAAGGTCCTCATTTTTTTTGCATGTTTTAATTTCAGGCATATGAGAAGAAAACCAGTCCTAAGTGGCGTTACGACCTTGGTTGGAAGAAGAATTTTCAACAGGTTAATTTTATTTTCTCCCTTCCCAAACCCCTTGCTTTCGGTTTCGATAATTATCCAATGTCTGCATGTTTCATCAATCTCTCGGTGTCTTTTCAAGTGCTTGTCCATCATGTAATATGTTATACATTGAATAAATATTGGAAAGAAAATGGCAAAGGAGACACTAAAAATTGTAAATGACATGTGACTTTAGAGTACTAAAAGATCAGATTTTGAATGTTTCTGACAAAATTCCTCAAGTTACTCTGTTTCTTTTCTGACTATTAAACTTATTGAAGGTTGGAAATATAGTTGAATCCTCATCTTCGGGCCTTCTACACTTTGCTCGACCATACCGTGTTTGCTTATGTAGATATATTTCCCTTTACTCGTTAACTTCATCAATTCACCGTGCACAACTTTGTTCTGAAAATGATACAAGCTGCATGAATCCATATCTTTCCATTGCTGCAATGCATTTCAGTATATGAACTATGAACATTTTTACAATAAGATCATTGTTAGTTAGTCCTTAAATCGAGGATTATAGATTCCAAGTGAGAACTTTACCTGAAATGATTTAACCCTTTTCCGAATTCAGGTATTTGGACTAGAGAAGAAGTTCTGGTTCATCCCAGCCTATTCCGAAGAAGATTTAAGACGAATGCCGGCCCTTCAAGGTTTCGAATATCCAACAAGGCCCGACTGGGAGCTACCGCAGCGGCATTAACTAGGGAACAAAAACAAAGCTTGAAGTTTCAATCACTCATAAAAGAAAATCTGGGTAGCATCTTATGTACATATCTGTATCCTTATGATTTTGAAGGTGATTACATTGGTTTTCATTTGAATCAATGTTGTTATTGTTCCTAAAAAATTGGTCGAGACCCACACCTGCGAGAGTTCACCATTTCCATTGATCTTCCCTCTCGCCAATCATCATATGTAATCTCTCCATCAGAAACTTTTGTATTGTCTATATATTCAGTTTTCATTACAATGAGGCAATGATTGAAACTTTCAAAAACATTTCTATCCTCTTCCAGAAATCAGACAACCTGGTTAGTTGCCTGTAATTTTACCTTCGAACAAGTCTATAAATGATAATTTTACCTCTAAATAAGTGGTTGATGGCCCGATCTTTGTTATGGACATGAATAACTTTCAGTTTTGATTCTTCAATAAATCAATAGAATGCGAAGGATTAGTCTCATGATTTGCTCCATGGAATCCTTTAAATATTATATATATATATATATCTTTGAATTTAGACAGAATTTGATGAGTATTTCTTTCATATACCGGCTGTTCAAAAGTGTCTTAGTTTTAGGGGCGAGGATTTATTTTAGGGTTTAAATTTATAAGTTTAAAATGTAAGGATTGTTGGTTAGAATTTAGTGTTTATATGTTAAAACCTAAATCTATAACCATTTATTCTAAAATTTAAACCCTAACTTCTAAATTTTAAACTTTAAAATCTAATTAAACTTTAAAATTTTAATTAAAATCCCTAAATTCTAAACCTTTAAATTTAAGTGCATAAACTCTAAATTTTAAATTAAATCTCTAAACTCTAAAACTAAAGCTCAAACGTTTGTAGGAATTTTTTTTCAACGCCATTGTATCGAATATAATTCCATTTGATGTTTGGACAATTGAAAAAAGTGATAAGCGGTTAAAATGTAAAATGGACGTGGAAAGGAGTGACCTCTATTGTGAAAAATATTTTATTTTAAAATATAGAAAATTTTGTGCATGTAAGTCGAATTATATTAGCATTAATCGGCCCAAAGGAAGGTTAATAATTAACATTATTACATGTGCAACTGTAGTAATTAACATGTGATAATTATTCAGTTTTATATGTGAGTAATAAATCGGCCCAAAAAAAGATTTCTGTTTGACATGTTCTTATTATCAATGTTTGATTATTATACCAAGTATCACTTGCAAGTTAATATTTTGTCCAAAGATGAAATATTAATGGAGTGCCTGATACCTTGATATTAGGTTTACCTTTATTCAAGTTTATTATTATTTTGGTTATCTTTTAATTTGACTGAAAGATAAAATTAAGACAAATATTTTGAAACAATTAAATTCATATTTTGACTTCGGATGTCTAATATTTTAATGGATTAGTTGAAACATAATGTCACCAAAGTGACCGCTTTTGTGTAGATTAATTTATTTAAAATATCAAGATGATTATGAGTTTTGTAATTCACGCGTTTATTAACTGACCTAAAGGAAAGTTAATATTTGACAGAATTACAACGACAACTATGGCGATAAATGTGTGACAATTATAAGGTATTTTATGTGAGCAATACGTTAGTCCAAAGATTAATCTATTGTTTGACATAGTTTATTGTCAATGTTTGATTGCTACAACAAGAGTACCGCTTACAATTAATATTACTGTCCAAAAACTTGATATTAATGTTGTGCTTGGTATCTTGAGGGGAACTAGCCATTATTTTGAATTTATTTGTTTATTTATGAATATTTATATGAGTTTGTTTTTATTTTATTTATTTATTTTTGTTCTATATTTAGGTAATTTATCTTTGCTGTCACAATATATGTTAAATACATTCTACACTTATGTTTAATGAAACTAATTTCAAGGAATAGAAAAGACACTTACATATAGTATTTGGTTGTATGAACATAGACTTTGCACTAAGGGAAGAATAACTTGCACTTCTCACTACGGTGAACACCCATAAAAAGTATTTTGAGAGGTAAGATCGTTCGAATCGCATGAGTCTAATGATCATAAAGTACATCATTCTAGATGTTTTTAGGAGCACAAATCTAAAGAGACTACTCATACTAAGGATTTTCTTGACGAAATTAAGAAATGTTTTACCTAAAACATTAAGGTTAAGTTGACATTACTTATGCATTCTTTGATGTCTATGAAGTATAAGGGTCAAGGAAACGTGAGGGTGTACATTATGAAAAAATTTAATATTGCTTCAAAAAAATTTAAGGCATATAAGATCAAACTTTATAATAATTGTTTGTTTTTATGGTTTTGACACTGCTTCTTATACAGTTTAACCAATTCAAGTTACAATTGTCAAATGGAAAAATAGACTCTATTTGGGCTCATTTCTCATTGTGCTCAAGAGGAAGAAATGCTGAAGAATTATAAGTGTACAAGTAATCATTTTGTCTATGTTTATTTAGTTAGCGTCTTTAAGAATAAGGGTAATAAAAGAAAATATTATAATAAAGTTACTAAGGGTCCTACTCAAAAGAAAGAACAATAAGTTATAAAGTGTTTATTCTTTTATATAAGTTAGAACACATGTGAAGAAATTAAACTTCAAAGGTGAGCGACCAATTCAGTTATTTTGAGTGATTATTGGATTGTAAGTTTTATGATCCACTATTAGGAATTATTTAAGGAGAGATCTATTTTTAGGATGTTGAGTTTGGAGGGAGAAATAAAGTTAGATATATTGTTATTGAGGAAGAATTGGATTATAATTTAATTCCTACTATCACTTTTGACGATGTTTAGGTTTCCACACCTATCATTAATCAAGAAGTGAATCAAGTACCTCAGCAAAACAATGTTGAACAACTCTCATTCAAGATAAGGTAATTGTTTCAGAAGAACAAACTCAATAACCTCAAAAAAAACATGTGTCATTAAAGAGATCCACGAGAAAAAGGAGAAATACTATTCAAGGTTATTATATTGTATTTCTTCAAGAAAATAAGAATAACAATAGAATGATAGAAAATGACTCAATCATTTTTTATCAGACCATAAAAGTTTTAACTCTCAGAAGTGGATTGATGTCATTCAAGAAAAGTATAATTTTATGCAAGACAATAAAGTTTAGGAACTTGTCTCATTACCTGAAGATGCAAACCAATTGGCTGTAAATGGATATTTGAAATCTAGAGGAATGCAAATGGTAATGTAGATAAGTATAAGGCATGTCTTGTACCTAAAGAATATACTCTAAAAGAAGACATTAATTTTGTAGAGATTTTTTCTCAAGTTTCATTGGAAGATTCTTTTAAGATAATCATGACGTTTGTTGCTTATTTTAATCTTGAGCTACACAAAATTAATGTTAAGTTTGTGTTCTTCAATGACGACATTGAAGAAACAAATTATATGATACAATCATAGATTTGTGTCTAATAATACAAAATCAATGATATGTAAATTAAAAAAATTCATCTATGAGCTTAAGTAGGACTCTCATTAATGAAATTATAAATTTCATATTGATTATCTCATTCGGTTTGGAGATAAATTTAGTTTATAATTGTATATACTACAAGTTCAGTGAGAGTAAACCAAGTGATACTTATATTGCTAAAGAAGACAAATTTAGCCTTACTTAATGCCCTAAAACTAACCTTGAAATTTAGAAAATATAAATGATTTTATATGCATAAGGTATTGAGAATCTAATTTATGTTCAAATATGTATGCGTTTGGATATTGCGTACATTGTTGGAACGTTAGACATATATTAAAGAAAATCTAGTATGGACTATTGGATAACAGCTAATAGAGGTATGAGATATATTTAGAGAACAAAAATTACATGCTCACATATTGGAGTTCTAGTAAGTTAGAGATCATCAGGTATACAAACTTTTATTCTAATAGAATATTGATGCAAAAGAATTTTGTCACAGGAGCTGCTAATTATAGATTGAATAGAAAGACCATTTCAGTTATTTTGTGACAATAAATATGCATTCATTTATTCTATAAACAATAGGAACACTTCAAATTTGAAGCACATAAATATAAAGTTCTTAGTTGTTAAAGAAATTTCAGAGTGGTTGTGTGTCTATAGAGCATGTTGGTACAAACTCCATAATTGCGCGCACATTAAGAAATTGTCACCCTAGGTCTTTCATGAGTACACTACTCATGTGGGTGTAATGTTATTTAAGGATATTCAGTTTTAGTGGGAGTTTGTAATTTTGAAAATGATCATTTGGTTTAGACACAATTTCGATTGCTTTAGTTTAAAGTTATTTTAAGATTATTTTCTGCAGAAATAAAGTTCTTTTGGTTTATGCACACTCTGAATTCAGTAAAGTTTGTTCTTACTAAGGTTTAGGAGGACCAACTGGAAATAGACATGTACAATTCACATTTCATGTAATTTTCCATGCTACGCATCCATGATTGATCTATGTCATTTGATTATATTTGTATATGTGACCATTGATGGGTCTAGTCATAATTGATACAACAAAGGTTGCTTTGAACCTATATGGACGAGATTGTTATAGAATACCTATTATATAATAGCAAATTCTGAGCTTATAAGGTTGTACATTTATCAGGAAACATATGTTGCCCAAGTGGAAGATTGTTGGATTAAAATCCGCAATTGTAGGCACATATGTAAAAAATGTATGATGCTATTATAAAGTATGACACAAAATTAAGTGGCCAAATATGTTAGGCGTGTCATAGGTATTAAAGTGTCATGGAAATAATAGTGTAGATACCATAAGATATATTTATAATTCAATGAGAGGCAGCGTTATAAATATTTAATAGTTGATTTAATAACCAACTATATAAAGAGAAATATGTTAACTTGTATTACTCTTGTTCCTAAGAGTTTTTATGGCAATGGCTAACCTATCTTCTTGGAGGACAACAACCACCTTTTAGGCGATCTTCATCAAAGGATTCAAAGTTTTCATCTATCAATTAATTCAGGTACGCTTTCATATTCAATTTATTGTTCTTGATAATTTGACATAATAAATCTTGTGCTTAGATTTCATATCTATTATAATTTGGTTCTAACACTAGTCGGAAAACGTGAAAGCATGCATGACGGCGGACAAGGCGTGGGGTATTTTCCGATGAGAAAAGGGAGAAAGAAAAATTCAAAATTTAGACTCTTTCCCTCGGCCTCTTCTTCGTCGGTACCATTACGTTAACTGCTTCACGAGTTAAAAAAGGCAGCTAAAGCCCTATGGACAATAATAGTAATAATAATCATCATCAGAAAGACTAAAAACTCCGTCAGAAAATTAGCTAAAGCGGTCGAACGTCGACCTGACAAAAATGAGATTAAGCGACGACCGGAAAAACGCTATGAAAGAAGCGTTCACCCTCTTCGACACCGACAGCGACGGTAAGATAGCTCCGACGGAGCTCGGGGTGTTGATGAGGTCACTGGGCTGAAACCCGACCCAGGCTCAACTCAAGGATATTGTGACTCTAGAGAAGTTGACGTCCCCGCTTGATTTCAAGCGGTTTTTGGAACTAATGGAGAAGCACTTGAAGACGGAGCCGTTCGATCAGCAGCCGCGCGATGCGTTCAAGGTTCTGGACAAGGAGGGAAGTGGGTTCGTGTTGGTGTCGGATCTTAAACACATATTGACGAGCGCCGGTGAGAAGCTGGAGCCGGCGGAGTTCGATGATTGGATCAAGGGAGTGGATGTCGGCGCCGATGGGAAGCTCAAATACGCCGATTTTATTGCCAAGTGACATCAAACCTCATTCATTTTTGTCCTGTTTTTTTTTTTTACTTTCCTTTGGACATTCATGCTCCACGTTTAATACATTTTTGTTAATTTCTTCAAATGTCTTAATCTATCGTCTAATTTTAAATTAATCCCTAAATTTCAAAACATCTTATTGTAGTCATTAAGGTATTAGCATTGATTTAATTAAGTTCTTCTAGTCTAGTTGTTAATTTTAGGTATTCAAATATGATAAATATATTTAAAATACATAAATCAAATTATAATTATATGTATACTTTTATTTTATATATAACATCTTATAAGACAAAAAATATTTTCATAAAATTTAGAGACAGTGATATATCCAAGTAATTTATACCGTAAACATACGCACGTTTATAATTTAATTCTTCTATTTTGAGGTTTAAATTTTCATTAATGTTTGACATTAAAAATTACTTTTAAGAAAGTTGTGGAAAAATAAGCTCTAAGATGTTTGATATTTGTTGTAAAAATGTTTATGAAATTAATTACGGAGCTTAGGTGAGACAGTAATTGTTTCTTTTACTTTAATCAATGACTAATAGTTCTATATTTTTAGTGTGAAATAGTTTAAAAATTTGTTGTCATAGTCTATTTTTTTTGGCAAATTCTATCTAATCTTAATCCTACTTAGAGTAGAGGAAAAGGAAAACTCCAAGAAAAAGAAGGAAATGTACCTAAGGGTATAAGACTCATGATCTAAGAAAAATAAAGGAACAAAGATGAGCAGTTTGGCCAACCGGCCAAATGTACTTGCTCGAGCTTATTTCCTATATAAACTAACAAAAACAATAATATTAATCATTGAACTCATTCAAGAGAATACCTTGATAAATAAGAAAAATAAATATAAAATTAAAATGTTCCTTTTATATACACGTTAAAAGTATAATTGATAGGAAAATAAAATAAATAAAAGTAATTTGATAATTATTATAGAAACACTTATTTAAAAGGCCAATTATTGTAAAAAGTATTTAAATTATATCGATTTCTATTATTTAAGTATTTAAAGTATTTTTAGTTAAAATAAGTGTTTAAAATATATTTCGGTCAAATTAAGTACTTAAAATATTTTTCGTCAAAATAGGTACCTAAAATATATGTATTCGTCGAAATAAATACCTAATGCATTTTTTAATTAAGGTTACATGTCAAATTTTAAGAACCTAAATAAAGAAATATATACTTTAAATATATATTTTGACCAAAAAATATTTAAATACTTAAATATAAGTTGGTATAATTTAAGTATTTATTTGTAATATAAACCTTTTTAAAACTAAAAGTATTTTTTTGTTCAATATTTACTCTGAGTTGAAAAGCTGAACAGAAAAACAGTTTTCACTATGCTTTAATCTTTGCTATAAATTCACCAATTTTCTTGCCCAACAAACACAAATCTCTGTTCTTTTAAACTTTCCCATCAATCCCAAGAAAAGAGAGAGAGAGAAATGGTAGTTTCATCTTCATCTTCACGCCATGGACTGGCAATCCTTTTCATCCTCCTCTTCCAATTCCCGACCTCCATAGTCAAAAGCTTCACCAATCCACCATATCACCACAAAACAAACACCGAATTCATCAAATCTTCATGCACAGCCACAACGTACCCCAGATTATGTTACCGCTCTCTCTCAATCTACGCCACCAAAATCAACACCAGCCCCCGATTGTTAGCCCAATCCGCCCTCATAATAACCTTCAGAGCCAGCAAATCCACGTCGAGGCTGATGAGAAAACTCTCCAAAACCCACGGCTTGAAACCTCGGGTCGCCTGGGCTATGGCGGATTGCATCGAGTTGATCGGCGACTCGCTCGACGAGCTGCAGAAATCGATCGGCGAGCTCGTCCGTCTGAAACGCTCGAATTTCGAACTCATAATGGGCGATGTTCAGACCTGGGTGAGTGCTGCTTTAACGGATGAAGACACGTGTATGGATGGATTTGCCGGGAAAGCCATGAATGGGTACGTGAAGACGATGGTGAGGAAACGGATTGTTAAGATTGCTCATTTGACGAGTAATGCCTTGGCTCTTATTAATAACTATGCTTCTCCGTCTTAGATCCTTTGATTTTCCCGAGAAAATTTTGAAGATAAGACACGGTGTTTCGTGGTATCATATTCCGTTTGGGGTTTCTGTCTGGTTTTTTAAACAGTTAGATTCGCTGCAGATTTGTGTCTTTTTTGTTCTTGTTTTTTCTGTAATTGTATCAGTTGGATGTGGAATTTTAGTATGAATTTATTAAGATTTCCGTTGAAAATCGAAGGGTTTTTTTTCTTCTTCCTTTAGTAAAGTTTTCTTTTTGAACCGACACTATATATATATATATGGAAGATACACTAAGCACTGTGTGAGACTGTGAGTTATGCTTTATAGTGTCGACACGTCGATATACAATTTTATATTTAATCGTGTGGGTGAGAATAAAAGAAAAAAGAAAAGAAAAAAGGAAATGAGAGACAATGAAATAAAGAGAAAAAGGAAGAATGTATTTTAATTTTAATTCTAATTTAGTTTTAATTTTGATGTATTTAATTGATTTAGTCTATAGAATTTAATTTATACAAAAGGATGTTAAATCTAATTAAATATTTGAATAGTACGAACATTGTACAAAAATTACATATTTAAAAAATTGATTTGATCCGTATATTATTTACAATTTAATTGTATATTTAATCGTGTGGTGAGAATAAAAGTATAATGGAAAAATGAAAATAGAAAAAAGAAGAAGAAAAAGACTATTTAAAAAAAGAAAGAAGAAGAAAAAAAAGGAACGAGAGACAATGAAATAAAGAGGAAAATGGAAACAAATTGTATTTTAATTTTAAATGATGTATTTGATCGATTTGATTCGTATGTCATTTATCAGTGCGTATCCTTTATCTAATTATTTTAAAATGTTTTTTATCAAATAATGAAGTATTATATTTTTATATCAGAATTCGAACTCATACAGAATAAGATAAGATAACATTCTTAGCATAGTGGATCTCTAAAGTGATTATTTTAACTTTACTATACAAGCATGAACAAATATAAATTGAAGATAATATTAGAAATATGAAAACTAAAAAGGAGTTTTTTGTTTAACTATCGGCATCTAATTTATTGGTCAATTAATTCAGATCGAGTTACTGCAAAAGCCTCATTACGGACACGACCCTTCTAACCTAATTGCTCCATTTCAACGACATAACTCAAACTCTCGACCTTGCTAAAGAGATTTAGTGCCTCATTAGACTATACCGATTGGTAATTGGTTAAGAGATCTATTGAGTGGTTCTCAACTTTTAGTGGTAAAGATTCTTCTTAAGTTATTCGGGTTCAAACAGTGCAGTTTGCATTATATGTATATTTTCTCAAAAAATTAGAAGTTAAAAATAAATATTACAATATAATCGCACTAAAATATTAAAAAAATTATTTTTGAAGATTTATTCACAATGATTGTTTTAAACGTGATTAATTAATAATAATATTATTATTATTATTATAAATTATGAAAATAATAATGATGATATAATTGTCATTATAAGTATTTTTATAATTTATAACTTAAAATATAAAATAAATTATTACCACTTAATTAAATTTATCTTATTTTATTATATAATAAAATAAATTATTAAAAATATATAAATCGCAATGCGTTAGTTGGGCACTAACTCTATAGTGTGTGTATTATTTAGAGATAAACTAACATTTGGTCCCTGAATTGGCAATTTTTTAAACTTGGCCCCAGAACTTTTTATCCATATTTACAACTTTTCTTACTTGGCCTCTGAACTTGGCTTTTAAATTTTATACAACATGACATTCCAAGATTACGACATATCATCACTTAAAACGTTTAATATATATATATATATATATTTATATATTTCTTTTTCTGAATGATGACGTGGTACAATCTTATAGTGTCACGTCACTAAAATGACTTAAAATCAAAGTTCAAGGACCAAGTTACGAAAGTTGACAAATTTGTGACTATATGGACAAAAATGTTCAAGGACCAAATTGGGAGAAATTATCAAGTTCAAGGACTAATTGATGCTTTATCTTTAAAATTTATATAAAATGAACTATCGTAGGTAGAAAGACATCTTAAGTCCTCTCGATTTCAAAATTAGGCAAATTGGTCTATCTAAACAATGGGTATCTAGTCTTATCGATTTAGAAAGTGAGCAATTAAAGACTATTAATTACATAGTTAATGTTTTTCTTATTTATCAATTTTACATAAATGTATTAACAAAATAACAAATCTAACCCTCAAAATTAACACAAAATATTAATTTGATCTTGATTATAAAAAACGATAAATTTAGAGTCAATATTTACAAAAACATAAAAGTTACGTGTTATTTTTTTGGATCAAGTTGATGGCTATTTTTAAATTAAATCAATTAAAATTATGTATAATTGAAAAAAAAAACATTAAAATCATGATTAATTTGTCTATCGCTACTCACTTTTAAAAACGACATGGACTAAATTATTTCACTTTTTTAGAAGGACTAGTTTTCCTAATCTTGAAATCGAAAGGGACCTAAGAATTCCTTTTACCAATAATGGTACGAATATAACATGTAAATTATGAAATATAAATTATATAATAATCTTTAGTACATTTGTTTTTTTCCTCCATCCATTAACTTTGTTGATCGATCTCTATCATGAATTCATCTACATCGACATTACGGGGGAAAGCTTCTTGTCTGATATTGTTTTAATTATTGATTCATTTGAACCAAAAATTAAAAAAATACCATATTTTTTTGAAAAAAAAATAAAAAACATATTAAATTCACATATATATATATAATTAATTATATACTTGAATCATTAATGAAAAACACATCAAAGACACCGCGTCATTTTCTTCCTCCAAGTCCAACAAGCACAAATGCAGCTTAGGATGGCATCGTACACTACCTCATGGATAGGCCGACAGATTCATCAAACCATTGCACAAATACAGAGTATGGAGTATGCAGGAGCAACCACCACAAAATAAAGGACGCTGACAGATATACCTCTAATCAAGACAAACAGAAACAATTTCCCTGCACAGTAGTAATAGGCATAATCAAAAGACAACTCCATACCGGAATACACACAAAAGATCAGTGGCCCTCCCAATGCCTTGTTGAGCAAAACGATGGGCAACAACTGAATTTATTAACAAAATCTGCTATTTTATTAACTATCTCAGCAAAGCATCGAAGCGCCAAAATAGGCCTTCCAATCTACTTAACCGCCAATAAATTGAAGAAGAAGATGAATGATTTTATTTGTTTAACATTGTAGGCCAAAAGACTGCTTGGGCCTGCCCATTGAATGGGTTTATATAGCCACAGATGAAATAACAACACTGATACAAAATTCAGGTTGTTAATTCCCAATGGGTCGTTGAGAATGTAACAGATTGTCTGTTATTTAATATTCACTCTACTTCTTTTTCTCTTTGTCTAGGAAAAACTCTGAGCTGTCTCCTAAGTTCTTGAAATCTTGCACTGGACAGTGGTTTAGTAAACACATCTGTTGTTTGATGCTGTGAGGGCACATAATTTACCTCCAGTTGTTGCTGCACCACTTTCTCTTGAACAAAATGGAGATCCAAATCAACATGCTTGGTTTTCACATGTAGAACTGGATTTGCAGCCATCACCAGATTCGAGGAACTCCGTTGAGAGAGATGTTCATGTCACGTAGAACAGATGTAATTTAAAGAACTTCAGAAGCCGAGTCTGCCAAGCCTCTGTACTCTGCTTCGGCAGTGGACCGAGAAACAAATCTTTGTTTCTTGCTACCCCAACTCAAGAGATGGCCACCAAGATAGATACATTGGCCGGAAATTGAACGTCGGTCATCTACATCGCTACCCCAATCAGTATCAGTGAATGCTTGTAGTTCAGTCGGTTGCTCTTGAGTGGGAAACCATAACCCATGATCCATCGTTCCTCGCAAGTATCGTAAGATACGCTTGACAGCACCCCAGTGAACATCAGTTGGTTGTTGCATAAACTGTGCAACCTTGTTCAGAGCGAAAGAGATGTCAGGTCTCGTATGGCAGATGTAAAGAAGAGCACCTACCACACTCCTATAAGCTGCAGCATTGACAAGAAGTTGCCCATCAAATTTACTCGGTTTCGGGGAGACAACCATGGGAGTATCAACAGCCTTGCAACTCAACATATCATACTTGTCAAGTAGTTCACGGACATACTTATGTGACTTAGAAACAAGCCAGTGTTGCTTCGAATAACCTCCACCCCAAGAAAAAAATGAAGAAGACCAAGGTCTTTAACTGAAAACTGCCGATGGAGTTTTTGAATAACACGCTCCATTTCCTCAGTGGATGACCCCGTGACTAAAATGTCATCAACGTATACCACAGCATACGTGATGGCCATGTTAGTTTTATATGTGAACAGAGAAGAATTTGCAGAAGACTGATTAAAACCCAAAACACATAGAAAATTATGTAATTTGTGAAACCAATTATGTGGGGCTTGACGAAGACCATAAAGGGCTTTTCGTAATTTGCACACAAGGGGTGCACCATTCATACTTTTCTGCTCGAAATCCGGAGGCTGAACCATGTAAACATCCTCATCCAGGTCCCCTTTTAAGAAAACATTATTTACATCAATTTGACGTACCTGCCAATTGTTAGTAACAGCCATAGACAACAATACATTAACAGTAAAAAATCTCACAACCAGGCTAAATGTATCAACAAAGTCAACCATGAACTTGCGAGTACCTTTTAGCAACCAAGCAAGCTTTGTAACGACTAATAGAGCCATCAACATTGTACTTAACCCTGAATAACCACTTACAACCTATTGTACGTCTATCAGTAGGCAAGGGAACAAGTTCCCAAGTTCCATTACTCATCAAGGCATTATATTCATCAACAACTGCGTCATGCTAGTGAGGTATTTGCAATGCTTCATGAATAGAAATAGGCGTATCATTTAAAGTCAGATGATATACCTTTGCTTTGTAAACTCCGGCCTTACTTCATGTCACCATGTGATGCACATTCTCGCCTGGAATTGAAGGCGCACAAAGAGAGTCTGTGGGATCAGGGACTATAGGAGAAATAGACTGTCGCATATGTGACGATGCAGACTGTTCAAAAGGATCATGAGAAGAAACATGTGGCACCTCAGGAGTAAACAGACTGTTGATCATTAAGAGTCACATGCTGCTGATCAGAGGAGGCAACAAATTGCTGGCCACCAGATGGAGCACACTGTTGATCAAGTGAAACAACAGCCTGTTGGACATGTGGAGAAGAAGCACGATGGGCAGACTGTTGAGTATGTGTAGATGAAGCACGCTGCTGGTCAAGAGAAGTGACTGGTTGTTGAATAGGGACAGAAGGAGATGGCACCGAACTAGGTGCAATATTTACAGTTTCCTCAGGGAGCCAAAGAGAAGGAGACTGAAAGTGTACTTGTCCAGTCTTTTTTGACAGAGCAGGCAGTGATGATTTGGCAAAGGGAAACTGCATCTCATCAAATTTCACATGGCGTGAAATGAAAATCCTTCCAGTGTCATCCATGCACTTGTAGCCATGGTGTTGTGGGGAGTAGCCAAAGAAGGTACACTCCTTGGAGCGAAAATCGAACTTGTCTTTGTTGTATACGCAAAGACATGGAAAACATTTGCAGCCAAATGTTTTGAGAAAGTTGTACACAGGTTTCTTTCCATACAATTTTTGATGAGGTGAGAGGCCTCCCAAAGTATCTGATGGAAGCCGATTAATCAGAAAAACTACACTCAGCACAACATGAGCCCCAGTAGTGCAGGGGCATTGAAGCATGAGCCAAGAGAGTTAAGGTCGTGTCAACGATATGTCGGTGCTTGCACTCAATTACACCATTCTGCTGTGACATATGGGGGCATGATATCCGATGTTGAATCCCAACTTGTGCCAAGGTTGCCTTTAGAGCCTGAAACTCCCCACCTCCGTCAGTTTGCAAGGCAACAATATTCGTAGCAAACTAATTTTGAACCAAGGCATGAAATAAAGAAAATGCACAAGAAACATCATATTTATTCCTTAACAAAAACACCCAGCAATTTCTGCTGTACATATCAACAAAAGAAACGTAATACAGAAAACCAGTAGAACGGATAGGTGTAGGTCCCCACACATCTGCCTCGACCAATTCAAAAGGCTTATTGTAAACTATAGAGGAAGAAGAAATGGGAAGGTTATAACTTTTCCCAAGCTGACAGGCTGTACACACAACTGACTTATCAATTCGAACAGTCTTATTAAGAACTAAACTAACAGTGGTGGCTGAGGGATGACCCAGCCCATTATGCCATAAACAAATATCATTGTCACCAGCAGTTGAAGTTGCCGACGTCTGAAGTGAAGAAAAATGACAGAGCGCATTGGAATCATTTGCTGCAGAACTCAGGTTAAAATTGTAAAGACCATTCTCTTGACCACCTTCCATCAGAACATTTTCGGAGCATTCTCCTTAACAACACATTTGTTAGAATGGAATTCAAAATAGACATGATTATCAGCAGCAAATTTGGACACAGACATCAAATTTTTTGTTATATGAGGAACATGCAGCAATTGATTCAGTGTCAAAGGTCGAGAGCAAGGTCTCACAGAGTGAGTACCAATATGTTCAATATCTAAGGACGAGCCATCACCAATAATTACCCGACCCTTACCTAAAAACGGCTGAGCTTGATGAACATGTTGAGCTTCACGAGTGACATGATGCGTTGCCCCCGAGTCAGGGAACCATCTGTTGGCATGAGTAATACCAGGCATGGATGTCACAGAGTTAACTTGAGGAAACGGAGCCGAGAACGGATTGTCATGAGAGAAATCTGATCCTACAGAGGAGGAAACACATGGATTATAGGAACAATCCAATGAATCTGATTGAAATTGACACATATGAGCCTGTGTCTCATTAGTGGACCGAGAACGTTGATATGACACTCCCTTGAAGGACTTGTCGAACAGATGCCAGCACCGATCGGCAAGGTGGCCCATCTTCCCGCAGACTTGACGTTGCAAGCGAGGACGATTGCGAGAGCGACTGTTGTAAGAATCACCAGACTGAGGACGACTGTTGTAAGAATCACGAGACCTGGCATCATTATTATAAGAGTCACGACGATCATCAGCAAATCTAGTAACCTCCAAAACGGGCAACATTGATTGAGGCTGGTAGAGGGCCAGGATCATGAATGCGTGATTCAGCATCCTTCAAAACGGAAATGACCGCTTCTAAAGTATAAGGATCTCGACTGGCTGTCACAACGACAACAAACGGTTCATATTCCGGTGTCAAGCCGTTGAGAATTGTGGCGATATGCTCAATTTCCGATACTGGACTACCACAAGCAGCCAGAAGATCACAGATCTCCTTGATCTGTGTTGTATACTCACTCATCGATAGGGAGCCTTTCTTCATTGCACGGAGTCAGCAGTGGAGGTGCATAACTCGCGTCGTGGATAGCTTGGAGTAAAGCCGCACCACAACATTCCAGATCGAGGCCGTGGTTTCAGATCCAACCAGCAAAGGTAGGATGGATGGACTGATTGCGGATAGAAGCCAAGAAGCTAGCGAGCTATCTTGCTTCTTGAATTTACGCCAAGCAGGGTTCACCGTTTTCTCACCTGCGGCATTTGTAATCGATTTTGCCGGCACCGGTGTTGAATCATCCAAGAAATCTTCTAGATCATGGCCCCTAATCAACAATATAACCTGTTGTTTCCAAAGTAAAAAGTTCGACTCATCCAAACGAATGTTAACTTGCTTGTTAGCAAACATTTGCTCACTGGACGAAGGAAACGAAATATCGTCATCGGACGAGTCAGAAGGAACCCCAGAAAGACTCATATCGAGAAGCAACAGAGAAAAAAAACCAAAACAGAGAAAAAAAAAAGAAGAATCAGAGTATCAAAAGATACAACAAACAAGAGGAAAAAGAAACCGGTACAGGATCGAAAATGGCGATTGATACCATATTGAAAAAAAAAAACTTGAAGAAGAAGATGAATGATTTTATTTGTTTAACATTGTAGGCCAAAAGACTGCTTGGGCCTGCCCATTGAATGGGTTTATATAGCCACAGATGAAATAACAACACTGATACAAAATTCAGGTTGTTAATTCCTAATGTGCCGTTGAGGATGTAACAGATTTTCTGTTATTTAATAACAACGCTTCAAGAATGCTTCATAATTCAGCGAATGTTGGATCAGTAACACCAATGGTTTTAGAGAATTGGATTAGAATTTTACCAGAATGATCCCTGTGAACGATCCCCGAAACTCCCGCGAACAGCACCATCAACGTTAAATTTTAACAAGTTTTTTGCCGGCGCAGTCCGAGAACCAAACGATGGTCTCATAGAAAAGGCGTATGGGCATCTAATGAAATCAGTAATTGAAGGGATGGAGCCTGACCATTTACCAATACACTAGTGTCCTAATCTTAAGGCAGCAAGATCAAACATTTGTTCCTCATCGCAAAGCTTATTCTTGAACATAGCCTCGTTGCTCCAAAACTGAACGAGTGATTGTTTAATCGGTAGATTTGTCCATACCTGAAGAAAAGATTTTACGTCTGCCGGTATAGTACAATATATATTCCACGCCCTACACCATCAAGAGACGCTACAATGGCATAAAAGGTGATTTACCGTCTCTACCTCCTTGCTGCACAATACACACAGATTTGAGTCCGATCTCGAGCAGCCACGTTTCGCAAGTTCTATGTAAGTTGGAAGTCTTTGATGGATGGCCTTCCACACAAATGCTTCGACTTTCGGAGGTGCCAGCTTCGACCAAATTAACTGCCAAGTACAATCTTTCTCACCATCCCCCATTGAAAGAGACTCACAGTAAGCTTTGGGTGTATATATGCCTTTCGAATTGCCAATCCACTTTAAAGTATCCTTCCCATGAACTCATTTTACAACCCTGTTGATAGTAGACATGAACTCTTCCCATACATTAAGTTCCCAGTCAAACAATTTTCTGCCAAGTACAATATTCCAACTCCAAATCCCGTTCACCATTGACCCAAATTCCATAATCTTACCAGACTTTTTGACTGCAACGGCGAGCCAAACGAAGTGAAGGAAACTCAGTCCAGTAGTCCTCCCAAAACTCAATATGGCTCCCATTCTCGAAGATTGCTCTAATATTTTTAGTGAACACGTCCTCGGCACAAGCTAAAGGCCTAGCACACACGTCTTACAAATAAAATTACTCGACTCAAATCTTCTAAAATAAACATCGTCCCCTTTTCAACTGAACTACTCGTTGAATTTATTATTTTATTTTTATTGATATTATATTTTAGCCTAATTCGTTAAGGCTTAAATGAAGACTTAACCTCTAAACTATATTATTTGGTTGCTTTTAACTCTTAAACTATTGTTTTGTCAAAATAAGTCTCTAAACTATCTTTCATTGTCACTTTAAGTCCGGTAATTATTTAAGTAAAAAAAATAATTCGACCAATAAGATGTTGACATCACAAAAATTTTTTGACCAATAGATAGTTTAAGAACTAAAAGAAGAAAATGACATAGTTTAGATATTTATTTTGACCAAACAATAGTTCAAGGGTAAAAAAAAAAAAAACATAATTTAAGGGTTGGTTTTTCATTTAAGCCGTTCATTAATGTTGTTAAAAAATCTATTAGTTTGCAGAAATGTTTTTTTTAAATCAAATTATTAAAATGAAAAAAATTGATACACTATCAATAGAAAATCTGTAACTTTACATGCAAGTTTAAATGAATAACATATGTTGAATATGGAGCAAACCTCCCAATCCAATTTTTTTTGCTCACAACATCAGAATTTGAACTCATGACCTTACTTAAGAGGTCTAATGCTTCATCCCGTTAGACCAACTTGTTGTTGGTAGATCAATCTTTATTTATTTTTTGTTTAACCACCGGTTTTTGACCTGCTGGCCGAGTAATATAGACAAGTTTTGCAGACTCGTTACAGAGCAACCCTCACAAATTTTTTCCATACACAACGTCAAGAACCCCTAACCTAACTTAAGGGATCAAGTGCCTCATCTCACTAAATCAACTTATTGTTAGTTTTATTTTTAATATTATATGAAGACACCTAACAACTTTTATCGATACCAAGTTTTGATGAAACAATTTAGGATCTAATTATTTTTTTAACGAAGGCTTAATAAAAAGTTTTAAAAAAGAATTTAGAGATTTACTATTAGTTTTTTTAAAAAAAATTGTGAGGCCTAATGAGATTTTTAAAAATATATAGGACTTAATTATAAACGGTCAAAAACCTTAGGGCTTAATGAGTTGAAAACTACATTTTGATAAACAAAAATCACATTTCTTGAATCATTAAAAGCAGCCCATCATCTTAATAATTTCTGAGATTTGAAGGGAGAAAAGGGTTTTCTATAAATTGGGTCCCCAAAACCATTAAAATACACAAACAAATAAAGATCAAATGGCAAGAAAATTCTCAATTTCTGCTTTAATATTTCTGGTTATTCTTCTGCAATTATCTTCCTATTTTAATCCCTGCTCGGCCTCTAATGGCAAAGAGTTCATAAGAAACTCTTGCAGGGCAACAAGCTACCCCAAATTATGCTTGAAATCTCTAGCACGCCATGCTAGCAAAATCAAAGGCAACCCCAAGCTATTAGCCCATGCAGCACTCAACACGACGCTTTTCTCCGCGGAATCGACGTCAAGGTTGCTAAGAGACATGTCAAGGCTCCACAAGCTGAAACCCAACGAAGCGGCCGCCATGATGGACTGTGTTGCGGACATAAGTGATTCGGTGCAGAAGTTGCGGATATCTACAGAGGAGATGAACCGCGAAGATAAAATCATCTGTGCCAGTGACTCAGATGTACTTCGAGCTCAAGTGAACGATTTACAGATGTGGGTTAACACCGCATTGGAGGAAGAGGAGACTTGCATGAATGCTTTGGCCAATATAAATATCAAAAGGAAAGTGAAGAATGGGGTGAGGAGACGTATAGTTAAGGTTGCACATTTGACAAGCAATGCATTGGCTCTTGTCAAGAGCTTTGCCTTGGCTAACAAGAAATGAATAATTCACCTTAAAGCTACATTGAAGAGGGCTTATTTGTGAATAGTGAAAGTAATTTCTCATATACTAGATTAATACTTTAAACCTAAAATATAATATTGATAAAATAAATTTTAAATGAATCTTTTAATCGTTTATTTATGTATAAATCTAAGGACGTAGCCCTTCTTCTCAATGATCATTATTGTTCTTTTCATGTGTTATTTGAATTATTGTTAATTGATTAGTTATTAGGCCTAATTAAATAACAACCAAATTTTAAAAACAACAACTAATTAACAATTGATTAGTTATTAGGCCTAATTAAATAAAAACTAACATTCACCATGCTCATTCTTTTTAAAAATTTTGAAAGCTTAACTAATCGCACTAGTGAGATGAGCTGACATTACACATTATTTTCTTGAATTTCAAATTGTTGAGATACTAAACCAACAATGTATTGTGAACAATCATAGTGAGCCGATAGAATTGCTACACGAATTAAAGGTATTCTTCATCTTTCAAAACCAACAATATTGTTTCTCCCTTTCTTTAATTTCATCAATTTAACACTCGAACTTTTGAATTGTATCAATTTCTCTCTTTAACTGTGATTGACTGAAAAAATTGTTAAATTATGTGCATGTGGTCGCTATACGCTTTTACATCAGTTGTTAGCTTGTTCTTGCCAACTTTGTTGTCGTGTAGATGGTGACATATCAGTTTCGATGGCATGATAGTACGAATGGAGAATTTTAAATTCAATTAATTATTTTAAAATTACATACATATATATTAAAAATTCACGTCAACTGTACCATTATCATAATTAGTCTGTCGTCATCTTATTCGAGAATATTAATTTATTAAAGAAAATAACATATGAACACATTAACTCAGACACAGTTAATCATTTAACAACATAGTGTCTTCATGGCAATTGAAGTCTGCTAACGGTTTTGTTAGCTAACGGTTTTGTTAGTCAACGATAGTAAAAAAGGCGAGATTGATGTAATTCATGAATTTGAGGATTAAATTGATAAAATTAAAAAAAAAAGACAACACTAGTGAATTTGAAAGGCTACATAGACTAAAGTGCAACAATTAAAAAAGATGAATAACATTACTAATTTCTCTCATTTAAAACATTTATGCAAATAAAAAAGTCTTAATTCCTTTCATTTAAAGTATCTTTGAATATAAATTTTTAAAATCAATAGAAAAATAAACTTACAACACAACTTGTAAAAACTAATCGTACGTGACTTTAATGACTATTTTATAACGATTAAATAGTTTAAAGCGATAGAAATTGTCTAATACCTAAAAATAATATTTTTATTATTTTAAAAAAAGTTATTATTAAAAATGTAGTATTATCCTTAATAAAAAAAATTTTAAAATAAATGCAGACATGTGATTTCAGAAAAAAATATACTCTTTAATAATAATTTTTTCTCCCTTGAAATAGTTTAGAGACTATATTTGTACTTAATTGGTAGGTTCGGGTTCATTTTGTTACAATTACACAAGTTAATTTGACCGATACTAAAAAGCTTAAAGAAGGTTCCAGAACCAGCAGAAGTGTCTTGTCTGATTCCCTAAGTACCAAAAACAACCCACAATCCAATTCCTTCCCCCAAAACCAAAGCTTCTCTTACAATGGCCGATGAGGCTAAAGCCAAAGGCAACGCCGCCTTCTCTTCCGGCGATTTCAACACCGCCGTCAAACACTTCACCGACGCCATTAACCTTTCTCCGACCAACCACGTCCTTTACTCCAACCGCTCCGCCTCTTACGCTTCCCTCCATCAGTACGATGCGGCATTATCCGACGCCAAGAAAACCGTCGACCTTAAACCGGACTGGTCCAAAGGTTACAGCAGGCTCGGCGCGGCTCACCTCGGTTTGCACCAATACCAGGAAGCTGTTTCGGCTTACAAGAAGGGCCTCGAGATCGATCCTAACAATGAAGCATTGAAATCGGGCTTGGCCGATGCTCAATCGGCGGTGACGGCTTCGGCTTCTCGATCTAGGTCAGCGCAGCCGCCGAATCCATTCGGTGACGTTTTTCAGGGGCCGGAGATGTGGGCTAAATTGACGGCGGACCCGACTACTAGGGTATTTTTACAGCAGCCGGATTTTGTTAAAGCGATGCAGGAGATTCAGAGAAATCCTAGCAAATTGAATGAGCATTTGAAAGACCAGAGAGTTATGCAAGCTTTGGGTGTTTTGTTGAATGTTAAGTTTGCACATGGTGGTGGTGATGACACTGAGGTCCCAGAGGCGGAGACACCTTCACCTCCGCCGCCATCGCAGCCTGCTAAGGAGGAGACGAAGAAGCCGAAGACTATGCCTGAACCAGAACCAATGGAAATCTGTGAAGAAGAGAAGGAAAAGAAGGAGAAGAAGGAGAAAGCTTTGAAGGAAAAGGAGACTGGAAATGCTGCGTATAAGAAGAAAGACTTCGAGACGGCTATTCAACATTACACGAAAGCAATGGAAATTGATGATGAAGATATTTCATATATCACAAATCGAGCTGCTGTTTATTTGGAAATGGGCAAAGTATGGTTATTTACTTTTATTTTGCTTAAAAACTACTGGAAATTTACTTCTTTCATTTTAGTTGTTGCTATGAACTTTATAAAAATGCCGAACTTGTTGGTTGATTAACATTCGTGCTGATATCATTTCGGAGTATAAAGTAATTAATGACTGTATATTACTTTAACAGAATGATATTCATTGTTGGATCCGATTAGCACTAGATGATTACCAGTTTTTACAAGTACTCATAGTGGCAATAAAAATTACATCTCGAATGGTATAATATATGCTTTTAAAATCTAAAAAACTACTTCTTCCGTTGTAGCCATTGCTATGAACTTTAAAAATGTGGATTTTGTTGGTTGATTAACATTCATTCTGATATCATAGTGGTAATAAAATTACATTTTGAATGGTGTCTTAGCATGATTATAGAGTGTTAGTTTACCATGGCATGATTGTGTATGTTCTGTCATTTGTTGCTAAACGTTCAGAATGTATAATATCTGCTTTTAAAAAACTAAAAAAAAGCACTTCTTTCGTTGTAGTTATTGCTATGAACTTTATAAAAATGTGAATTTTTCTGGTTGATTAACATTCATACTGATATCATTTGAGAATAAAATAATTAATCACTACATATTTACTTTCACAGAATAATTTTGCTGTTGCGTCTCTTCAGCTCTAAGATGATCCTCTGCTTTTACAAGCACTCTAATAGTGGTTGAATTTATAAAATTATATCTCGAATGGTATCTTAGTTCTTAGCATGATTATAAAGTATTAATTTATGATGGTTTTATTGTGTATGTTCTGTTATGCGATGCTAAGTGTGCAGAATGTATAATATCTGCTTAATTATGTTGGTATTGAGCATGAGTTTGTACATGCACAAACACTTTTTTTGTTCTTCAGAAGACAGCATGAGGCAGCAGTGCATGGGTAAGGAAAAGCCTAGCATTTCCTCCTGAATAAGGATTTTCGTTCATTTTCTTTTTTCTGGTTATATAAGTGGTTTGAAATTTTTCGGTCTGGAAAGATGTCAAGTGATTATCATTATTATTTTATTATGTTTTGGCTCCCATTAATTTGACTGGACTTAAGAGAATACATTAGTTCGCTATAGGTTATATGTATATCTAACTTCAACCCCTTTTCTTTTCTACTGTCCTTGTTGAATGCAGTATGAGGACTGCATTAAGGATTGTGACAAGGCTGTTGAAAGAGGTAGAGATCTTAGAACAGATTATAAGATGATAGCGAAAGCTTTGACTAGGAAGGGAACTGCATGGGTGAAGATGGCTAAATGCTCAAAAGATTATGAACCAGCTATTGAGACTTTCCAGAAAGCTCTTACAGAGCATCGCAATCCAGACACGTTGAAGAAACTGAATGATGCTGAAAAAGCCAGGAAAGAACTAGAGCAGCAAGAATATTTTGATCCAAAGATAGCTGATGAGGAGCGTGAGAAAGGTATTCATATTGTTTTCGGCGGTATTTTTATTGTTCTTTATTCTTCTATTTTTCTGGTTTTGTGGTTCTAGCTACTGGTATTTCCTAGGTTATGCTGCATCTTGCTATCTTATTCATTTAAGTTTTGTCCAAGTCAACGTGTAATATTCATGATGCAGTGAGCAAAAATTGTAGTCCCCCTAACATTGTTCATCTGTTGACTTCTCGAATGTATTTATATTCAGGGAATGAATGTTTCAAGCAGCAGAAGTATCCGGAGGCTGTGAAGCATTACACAGAGTCGTTGAGAAGAAACCCCAAAGATCCGAAGGTAAGGAGTCTTATTCTGTTTATGTGATTTTGTCGCTGACAAATGCACTAAAACCGGGATCATACTTACTGTTGAAATACATTATGGCCATTCCAGGCATACAGCAATAGAGCCGCATGCTACACAAAATTGGGTGCTTTGCCTGAGGGATTGAAAGATGCTGAGAAGTGCATTGAGCTTGATCCAATATTTTCTAAGGGTTACACAAGAAAGGGAGCTGTCCAGTTCTTCATGAAGGAGTATGACAAAGCTTTAGAGACATACCAGGAAGGATTGAAACATGATCCGAATAACCAGGAATTGCTCGATGGTGTTAGAAGGTATATGGCTTTCTGCCTTAGGTTTTCGGTTTCGTGTTTCTATTTCACCGGTGTCATATAATTATCTGTTTCTCTTGACTATTATGCAGATGTGTAGAACAAATCAACAAAGCTAATCGAGGTGATTTGAGCCCTGAAGAATTGAAGGAAAGACAGGTAGATTATTTCATTTTTCGTATATGTCGTTGTCTACACCTATGTTTTACTGTTTAGGAGGCCCTGAAAATGTGAATTGGTGTAATGTTGCAGGCCAGGGCAATGCAAGATCCGGAAATTCAAAACATTCTATCGGATCCAGTCATGAGACAGGTTAGTACTGAAAATACATTGGTTTAGTTGTGCTTGCATGACCCATATTCGGGTTCTTTTTTTTGTTGATATGGTTGATTGAGAAAGATTTGGGATGTGGGCAGGTGTTGGCTGATTTCCAGGAGAACCCGAAGGCAGCACAGGAGCACACGAAGAATCCTATGGTGATGAACAAGATTCAAAAGCTGATCTCTGCTGGTATTGTCCAGATGAGATAAATGTGACCAAAGTTTTTAACTTATTTCTTTTTGCCCCCTTTTGTCCCCATTTCAGTAAAACTGTGCTTTGTCGTATGAATCCAAATGGATTCGAATTCATAGAAGTTGGAAACTTTCAGTCAGTAGTTTGCCCCCAAGCAAGTATAGCTTGTAAGTTTGATTAGACTGTTTGATACCATGACAATTTGTTTTGGAAGTTGTAGCGGCGTTTTTTCCTTTCAGCGGGTTTTTTTTAGAAAATTTGTCGATACGAATTATCCTATAAATTATTTTTGAAATCTTAGTTTAAAGGAAATTTTTTTGGAAAAATTGTAATTTTTTAAAAATCGATAAAAAAAATTTAGAGTCGTCACTGGCTACTTAGATAAAGTAGGTCGGACACTACAAAATTAAAGATTCGTTTTAAAAAGATTCGAGAGTTGGTTAAGCGTGGGGAAGGATTAGCATTTTTATCACGTCCGAAAAATCAGTATTAAAATATTTGTTGCTTTTAATAGAAGGAAATTGTCAAAATTTGAAGTGACAGACGCGCGAGTGAGAAGTGAAGTGACAGACGCGCGAGTGAGAAGTTAATGAGCCGTGCGTGAACCCTACGCGCGCGTGGGGTATTTGAGTGGTCGCGCATGCGGCGTGTGGAGTTCTTTAGAGCGTTCCGCGTAGATCTCAGCCGTCCAATTATAATCCTAGATCCAACGGCCTAGGATTAGCTGCGCATAGAAAAGGGACAATTAGGGTTTCGGTTATTACTAGGGCTTTATATATTTAGGGCCATATTGGGCTGGAAAGATATATATATATATATATTATGTATTTTGGTTTTGGTTTGTAATTGAACTGATATATATATATAAGAATTTAGGCTTTTATTTATTTATTGGGCTTATTTACTTTAATTAGTTTTTTTTTTAAGTTTTCAGTTTGGTAATAATAATAACATATAATAACAGTAAGTAGTATCAATAGTGTTTAATTTTTTTTTAAATTGGTAATAACAATGATGGCAATAATAAAACTATGATAACAACATGATAATAACGTAACTACTGTAATAATATAATAATTAATTAATACGGTAATAATGTTTTTTTTCTTCTTTTCTTTGCTTTCAAATGGATGATAACAAGAGGTAGCATTTATATAGTTATGATAATAATATTAATAATCCCTTTTTAATGATAAACATAGTAATAGATTAACAAAGTCTTTTATTGTAAAAATAAGAAAACGAGTTGACCCGAATAAAATTAGTGATTACAGAAGTAAACTTCTTTTTCTTATTATATAACCGCTTTTTTATATATCGTTTCCTTGTAATGAATTCTATGTAAATTTAGAAGTAGTTGGAAGGTCCCTCTATTATAGAGATTATATCAATTTAGTCCATTTCTTATGAAGACAAGTTCATATTTAATCCGTGTACTGGTAAAAATCTAATCTATACCTACAAGTTGAAATTGGCATGCTAATGGTTAGAGCAGGCCGACAAGGATCCTTTAAAAAGTCGTCCTATAGATATCGATTTGAATCGTAGTGTCTGACCCCCTAACCTCTTTCTTTTATTTTCGTTTTCCTCATTCTCTTTTCCCCTGTTTTCTTTCTTTGATTTTTCTTGTTTCAGTTCGGTATTTTGAGTTTGGTGATTATGATGTAGGGTTTTATTTTTAAGATTTAAATTTTAAGTTTTAAGGGTTTAAGATATTTAAAATATTTTTTTAAAAAAAGACATAAGAGATATTCTAAGATGATAAACTTGATTCAATAATTTATTTGTTTAACCTCTCAAGTTTATCGCTTTGAATTTCTTCTTTTATAATTTATATATAAATATTTTCTGATTTTTTTTTTAATTTTTATCGAGGACCAATTCGCCCATTTTCAAAACTTACACCCCAAAGAATATTTACACCAATGCTGGGCTACCATGGTCTAACACGTGAAATGGGACTAAATATGCATGCATATATTTATACATGAATGCATGCATGCATGCACATTTTGCAGAAGAGCATGGAATAACAGATAAATACAGTCATGAGGTCAAATTGAATTGAAAATTGATGAATTGTCATCAGTAACCCTTGAAGCAATGCACTAACAACATCATGAACCAAAAATAATAATAAACCCATCAAAATAACCCAACATTCATATCGACACACTAGCTGACTGACTAGCACACCTAAAGCATACAAACACAAACCTTACGTGTGAAGCATGGTTTTTGGACAAGCGCGGACCACCCCGAATGAAAGGTACCTAGCGGGAAATGAGAAATAGTGTCAACGCAATCATCAGCACCGTGAAGAACAGTTTCGATCTACCGTATACGGGTGATGTAGCCAATGAGGAGACATCCTGCGGCCTAAGAAAGAAATCAAGTAGAACGGTAACCGGTCATCATCGACATCTTTAAAAAACCTAACTTGAAGAAGAGAATTTTTCAGAAGAGAATGGGTTCGTGTTGCTTACTTCTGTAATTTGCTGAGGGAACCGCAAAAGAGGGCATTGTCGGGCATAGGCAACTCGGTTTTGTTCGTGGCCTCGGGGTTGACAACCCTGACATATGTTTCTTGGCCAAGATACCATGAGTCGAGGTTTTCTGTTCTAATGTTCCATACTCCGACGTTGTCGAGTGATATCAAGATTGCAGTCCAAGCACCGGGATAAACCTACAAGGTCCGAGACATGAGGGATCTCTGCAGGCATTATTGGTGGCATGTCCAAGACTAATAGACAGGTTTGATGTTTAATGCATATGAATGTCACCACAAACTATGGTAAACACAATCATTTGTAAACGAAACCGGGAATTAAAGCTACCCAAAAAACGAAAACAACTCGCATATCAGTCTAATCATTGCAAACAGTGATCTTTACTAGAAAATATGAACTTTCCAAAGCCTTACCTGTGTTGTGGAGCGGGCAATCCCATCCCATTTGTTATATGTGCCCCTGCTATTCTCCGACCACTCACCGTAATCCATTCTACGACAGCATAATGTCGAGTTAGTGTTGAAAATCATAGTGCATAATGACATCTTAACAAATGAAGATGTGTTGAGGAAAACAAATTCCTACCCCACAACAAAAAATGCATATCCACTCATGTGATAGGTATGCATCTTGGTGTCATTGTTCTGTAGGATGACTTCCATAAATCCCCTGTACGTTCCGTTAATAACGGATGATTCCATTTTAGGTGGCCCTGTAAGTGGTTTAGTGGGAAAATCTAGCCTATATACTCCTTTAAGCTTAAACTGGTCAGCAAGCCGGATTGGTGTAGCAGGATTGACAAAGGATATCCCACTGAGAGTTGCTCGTCTTTTCCCATCGATAGTTTCCGGTGGCTTGTTTCTCAAAACGTAAATATCAGTCACATTGATCGAACCATATCTAAATGATCCCTGTGGGTTCGGACGAGCACCACTGGCAGATACATTCCATCTGCATAATTTAAGCACAGAAAGTAAGAATAAATAACCAAGTAAAGCATAAAGATAATTCGTCTTTAACAATGTTTTAAGTCTCAATGAGTATCACCACAAACAAGATACTCATTACAAGAAAAAAGGCGGTGTGTTTATAAGTGCTCGTGCTTTTGAACCACGAAGGAGAACCAACCTGATAGATCTAGCTTGGTTCATTGAAAAGGTTTTGTCGAATTCATCCTGTGGTGGGTCGGGGAGGGGACCAGCTGCCTTTCCTTTCGAATTAGAATAACGCAAAACAGCAACACCGGTAACTCGTTTCCACTGCGATTCATTCACAAACCGTGCACTAGCTACAATGTAGTAATCGCTACTAGCATTCTGATCAGTGGTTAGCAGAAACGAATAAGACTGCCCTACATGTATGTCTAAGCTAGTGTAGTTCTGCTGCACCGTATATGATCCCTCGGTCTCCGCAAGAAGCAAATTATGACTCTGAATCCTGAAATTCAAGGAGGTCGATATTCCCACATTGTGCACTCGAAGGCGATAAGTTCTCCCTGCCAATGTAAAAAATGTAAATGTCAATTTATCTTTAACTTGCCACCAAATAAGCATCCAATACTTCATTTTAGTCACTAAAACAACCTATAATTTCACAAGCAATTGAACTAACATGTTTCAAAATGAGTTAAGCAAAGCATCATAAGTAAACAATGCCTTGCATGAGATAATCACCTGGATGGACGTTAATTGTTTCATATTCGATCCCATCAGGTACAAGTGTATCGTTATATCGGTAAGGACCTTTGCCATTAATAAGAACTCCATCTGGCATCCCTAGAGCTTTTCCATCATCAAGAGCCTTTCTCAATGCCTACAATCCAAAAGGCATCCCCATTAGACACATCTATATTATACCCTATACGCCTCAAAACCAAAATCAAATACATATACATGGAAACATTACGAACCGTGTGATTTCGTGTATACCAATCACCAATCAAAATGGTAATGTCCCCATCAGGGGTGTCGAAAGGAATAGGAATAATCTCTCTATTGTTGATAATAAAGCTACCGAAACCACCAGCCGCCCTTTGGAAATGCAGCGATGGGAAATAGAAGAAACTCCCGATTTGGTCCTTAACTTGGAACTGATAAGTCCAATTCCACTTAGGAGGGATCGGGCAATTAGTACCGGGCAGACCGTCTTGCCACGAACTACGCCTCTGTTGAATCCCGGACCTAAAAGAACACCAAATCATCAACCTTTGTGTCTCGAAATCACTTTAACAAAGATAGACTAAAAATAAGTAAGATCCTACCAATGCATGAGTAAACTCTCGTCCAATTTGTTTCGAACATTGATGACGACATTGTAGTTAGTAGTCGCATTGATAGTAGGGCCAGGAAACTTGTCATTTATAGCAATAACCTACAAAGTAATGCAAGATTAAGCAACCATTAACACAATTCTAATAGATCCACAACAGCACTACCCCCTAACCTCACTTAACTAAGCAAAGTTCAAGGAGCTACATTTTTTTTGTAGATCTGAAGCTAAAAGTTGCTATTTATAGCAATGACCTACAAAGTAATGCAACATTACCCCAAACCTCACTTAACTAAACAAAGTTCAAGTAAAAAGGTGCTACATTTTCTATATATTTTTGTAGATCTGAAGCTAAAAGTTGAAACTTTAAGATGTTTAAAGGCAACCCATTTCTCAGCTATGAAAGTTAAGCAAAAACACAAAAAAGAATTGTACTGAAAAACAGTAGAGGGAAAAGGGAAGAGACCTGTTGGGGAACACCCAAAGGGGAAGCAGTGATGTAAGAGACCACAAAATCATAGGTAACAAACGGATCCTCAGCAAAACACAAGCTTGAAAACAGAGCCATGTGGAAAAGAAACAAACCCCAGAACCTGCTGAAAGCCATGTTTTTTTCTCAACACACACACACAAAAACTCCTTTTGGGGTTTTTTCTTGCAAATTTTGTAGATGGAAAACAATGGTTAAAAGTTCAAAACTTTGCTGGGGTTTACCATTATCTGGTAGGGAAAAGAATAAAAAAAGAAGGAGCCAGAGGCTCTAATCTAAAGATAGAAACTTTGAGTAAGAGAGAGAAAACAGCAGAAACGGCTATAACAATTTTTTGCTTTATGAGTTGGGTTTCATCCTTTGTTCATTTAGTGTGTAGAAAAATAAATAAATAAAAAAGCACTTTGATTATGATTCAAATAGTAAAAAAGGCATCCGATTTGTGGGACGCTAGCCATCATTTTAATCCAAAGTGGAACAGAGAGAGAAGCTGTAGGACCAAAAAAGAACAGATTTTTGGAGAGAGAAAGATAGGGTGACAGCCAGGCAGTATAGAAAATGTCAAATTTTGTTTTTATTAACGGTCTAATGTAAATGTTGCCATCCATCTCTATATTTTTCATATATATATATATATATATATATATATATATATATATTTTTTTTCATTTGTATTTTTATATTCATGATTTATAATTCTCACTTTCAATAAAGTTCGAATTTAAGGATTTTTTTAAAAAAATTGATGTATTTTACAATTATATTTTGATGACTATATATTTTCAATTCACAAAATTCAATCATTTTACGTTTCTGATAATGTTATTAATCGATTCCGGTTGAACTTGAATATAAACATTATATACAAATTCGAGCGTAAGTTCACATCAATAATGCTATTAGAGGGAGTGAATTTCATGAATTAAGAAGTAGAAACTGAATATCAAACATTTGAAAAAGAAAGGGACTAAGGCATAAATTAAACCCTATCTTGACAAAGATTACGCGTTATTAGACGGTTGTCGTCCGATGAAGATTGCGAGGCACATGATCCCATGTGAGCGTTCTTCCAAAATCTAATAGATTTGAGGTTGGTTAGAGAATGGCTGTTATTTTCCTTCCTAATTAACCGCCACATGTTTCGGTATTGTTGACGGTTAGTTAAAAAATTAAAAAAATTATGAACCAGCACCAACCATGGTTAAATGATACAAAATATGTGTTTAAAAGAGATTGTGTTTTGAGAACTAATTTATTTTGTTTTCGAATTTATTTTAAATTTAATGTGATTGTCGAATTCATGAATCTTAATAATTATTTAAATTTGACAATTTAAAGAAATGTAACATTTATTTATTCTATTGTGTTATGAATATGCACAAAACTTTCAACGTGAAACAGGAGGTTAAAGACGAAGAAGAATGAGAATAAGATGAAATTGTTTTTTTTACTCAAAGCTCATTTCAACTTATATTTTATTTAATATACACAACTTTGAGTCAAACTTCGAAATGATTTTTGAGATTATAACCTAATATGATATGAAATTTAACAAAAAAAAAACGTCTCTATAGGATCGGAATTCCCACTTTTGAGGTGGCTAGCCATGGCCTAAGCTTTAACAGGTTTCAGCCCATTCAAGTAACTGTGTAGTCTCATAAGACAATATGAGTTTAAATCCATGAATTATTTTAAAAATTGAATCTATTTATTATTTATATTAAATTAATTTTTATCTAAATTGTAATTATATGAGTGTAACTATAAATCTTGAATATGAACTATAAATAGATGAAAGTTTTACCAAGAGATTGCTTATTTGACAGACAGGTTAGGGAAGAAAATAAACAATAGCTAGGTTTTCATTAATCTATTCATACATCAGGGGAAATGGGAGTAAAATATTGATGGAGATCAAGAGGAGTATATTCTCTTCAGGTCTGAAACTGAAACAGATGTTTAAGGATTATTTATTATAATAAAATAAGGTCGTAAAATCTAATCGAGAGTTGCCATCTGAGGAAACATGAGACGGAAATGTCGGGAGAAACGTGACACCATTCCACTTTTTCACTTAGATTCTAATTAAAATATTAGTGTAAACTGCACTAAATTTCACTAAATTATTATCATTGACTCGAAAATATATTTAATTATAAAAATGTTTTAAATCAAATACTGAATTTTACTTTCTGACTCGTTCATGTCACTCCGCCATTAATTCTTAGATGCAAAAGCTAAGCCTAAACCACTAAATCAACATGAGAGTATATTATGTGTAACAACGAGAGTCGCCACCAATCCTTTTTTAGTTTAGGTGTGATTGAATCACCTGAAAACTCGGGTATTTTAATAAAACATGTTTTTGTGTCATTTTGTTAAAACAACGAGTTTTGGGTCTGTGTAACCAGAAAAATAGGTTTGAGAGTCAGTTACGTGTGGGGAAGGGTGAGCACCCCACAACGCCCAAAATCAGTACCTGGTCAATTACATATTGTCTAAATGATGGAAATTAAGAATTAGAATTTAATTTAATATTTGTGATCCTTTAAAATATTTTAAAAGAATATTTCCCCGACCACAAACCCTAGATCACAAACTCCCAACCTCAAACCCTAACCCTTAACCTTAGAATTTAAGTTTTAGGAGTTTAAGAGTTTTTTATATACTATTTATAATATAAATATATTATTTTATATTATTTTTTTGAAAAATAATATTTATATTATAAATAATATATAAAAACATATATTAATTCATATAATAATTTGAATTATTTATTTCATAAAGTTTTCACAAGCTACTTAGTTTTAAGATTTAAGAACTTTATTTAGTGTTTAGGGATTTAAGTGTAATAGTTTTGAATTTAGGGGCCTAAATTCTAACCATGAACCCTAAATTCTAAACCCTTACACTAAAACCCTAAATTAAAACCATAAACCCTAAAATTAAGACACTTATGGAAACAAAAAAATTTCACCATCTGTCTATGGGATAACAATCTATATAATATTTGTGGTAAAATATTACATGATTTTATGTTGGTTTAGTGGTTAAGGTTAAGTGCATGTTTTTATTATTTTCTTCCAGTAAATGACATCGTTTTAGGCTAAATTAAACATTAAAATAGTTGCACCAAAATAATGTCGTTTTAAGTTAATGTCCCGTTAAAAGTTAACGATATAGTGACATAAATCAGTCAAAAAATATAGTTCATTGTTAGATTTGAACATTTTTAAAGTCCGATAACATTTTCAAATCAATGGTAATAGTTTAGTGGCATATGATGTAGTTTGCCTAAAATATTATTATCATCATAATTGATGCACGATTATCGATTTGACATTATTGTTAGAGTTAATAGCACGTCTCCATATTATCGTTCTAAATTGGTCTTTGAACTTTTAAATATTTTAATTTTATCTTTAAACTACGGTTCTCATTCTAAATTGGTTCCTCAAATTTTTGAACATCTTGTTTCATCTCCAAACTATAACCTCATCCTCAAATTATCATTTATGTCACATCATATTGTTACACATACACATCAACATTTTCATGGCAATTACCATTTCTATAACAGTTTTATTAACATGAAAAATGATTAACACGTGTTGATAATTTGAGGGATGAAATTAGAACGTTAAAAAGTTCGGGTCAAAATTTGCGCATGAAATTAGAATGTTTAAAAGTTTAGGATCAATTTAAAATGAGGGTCATAATTTGGGGACGTGTGGTGTAACTAACTCTAATTATTAAAAGGGTAAACTACACCAGTGACCACCGAACTATTAGGGTGTATCTATTTTGACCACCGAACTATCGAACTCATTAATCAGACCACTAAACTTATTAAATTGACATATTTTGACCACCGTTAAAAAACTAACGGATGGGTGACGTGACAGTTAACGAAAATTTATAAAATTATACATTTAGTCACTGTTATTTACCTATAATATCATTTGGTCCTAATTTTAATTTAATTAATTAAAATTAATCATCAAATCGGATGACAACACGTGTCATCACCCGAGTTAAAGGAAAATTAAAGAGTTAAGGAGTGTGCTTGGTGGGGTTTGAACTTAGGACCTCCAAGGTAAAAAAAAAAAACCTATGCCATTTCCACTACACCGAACCATTTGTATATAAAAAAAATACACCCTTTTATATATATCGGATAATATAGTTATTGTTAGGGAAAAAGAAGTAAAAATGATTGAGAGGGGATTCGAACCTGGGTCACTTGGGATGTGTAAAAACATACAAACCGCTAAATTAAGTCATTTTTTTGTAGAAAATTAAAATATTTTAAATATATTGAAAGTATAGCTAAAGCAAGTTTTAAAATGAAAACAAATTTATGGTTTTTATACTTTTAGATTAAATTGAATACTTTTTTCTCATATTTAGTTTAATAATTGCATATATATAATATTGAAACGTTTTTTTTGTTTAATTAATAATTTTAATTTTTTATTAAATATCTTAATTTATATATATATATATATATTAAGATTTAAAATGATTATATATTAATTGGTTTTTATTAAATATATTAACCATTTTTTATATTTTTAGATTAAATTTAATATATAATCAATGAATTAAGATATTTAATAAAAATTAAAATTATTAATTAAATTAAAAAATCATTTCAATATTATATATATGAAATTATTAAACTAAATGTGAGAAAAAAGTATTCAATTTAATCTAAAAATATAAAAACCATAAATTTGTTTTCATTTTAAATCTTGCTTTAACTATACTTTAAATATATTTAAAATACTTCAATTTTTTACTAAAAAATTGACTTAATTTAGCGATTTATATATTTTTACACATCCCAAGTGACTCAGGTTCGAATCCCCTCTCAATCATTTTTACTTTTTTCTCTTTAACAATTACTGTATTATCCGATATATATATAAAATAGTGTAATTTTTATTAATACAAATGGTTTGGCGTAGTGGTAATAACATGAGTTTTTTACCTTGGAGGTCCCAGGTTTAAACCCCACCAAGCGCACTCTTTATCTCTTTAATTTTCCTTAACCAGGTGTCACTGCTTCGATTGGATGATTAATTTTAATTAATTAAATTAAAATTAGGACTAAATTGATATTATAGGTAAATAATAGGGACTAAATATGTACTTTTAAAAATTTTCGTTAACTGCTACGTCACACCTCTGTTAATTTTTTAATGGCGGTGGTCAAAATAGGTCAATTTAATAAGTTTGGTGATATGATTAACGAGTTCGATAGTTCCGTGGTCAAAATAGGTACACCCTAATAGTTCAATGGTCACTAATGTAGTTTATCCTTATTAAAAAGTAGATAAAATATTTATTTTAGACATTATATTTAAAAATATACAAGAATCAGTTCTATAAAATGAGAACAAATATATAACTTTACTCAAAAGTATTTTTTTGGCAAAAGCATACAATTAAAAAAGGGCAAAATTTTGATACACAGGCTTGTGTAAAATTTTACACAAGCCTGTGTGTTTACACTATAAAAACTTAAATCATAAATTTCTAACCCTAACCCTAAAAACTAAACCCCACAATCTAAACCCTAAACCCTAAATTCTAAACCCTAAATTCTAAACACTAACCTTGAATTCTAAACCCTACAAGCTAAACCCCTAAACCTTAAACCCTAAACTAAAACCTTAACCCCTAAAACTAAAAGGCAAATGTAAACTAAAGTTTACACTGCTTGTGTATCAAAGTTTTTTCCATTAAAAATTTTAACTTTTAATTTTTTTAACATGGAAAACTACTTGTCATGCATAATTTTTGGTCCCAAAATATTTTTGACGGGGTGATACTTTTAAAATTCGAATCTATTTATTATTTGCATCAAATATAATTATTATCGAATCAGAAGCAAATAAATTTAGCTGCCGAGTATGCTCAACTTATCTTGCGAACAAATCTAGAAACTAGTTAAGATTATGAAAAAAAATAAAAGAGGAAACTAATGGATTCTAAATATCTACAAGAGGAAAAGAGGGGGCTTAAGGGTGCTAAAATGGCTCTCTTAGCTTTCGGACAACGTTCGAGGATGTTTGCAGTCGGGAAAGACACAGAACTTTATGTTATGGGGGTAAAAATAGATTTTTAACAAGAAATATATAAAAAAAATTATAAATTATATATGAATTTTAAATTTTTATGGAGACGATCGTCCTTTCAGCCTCCTCTAGGTCCATTTCTATTTGCAGTTGTAGAAGTTGGTTATTTTTCTCTTGGGAGTTCCCGAAATGTTTGATAGATTTGTTAGAGAAAGAGAGTTGATTAATGGACAAGGCTCAATGAATGCAGAGTTCATTTGCCATATTTTAAGTGAAGCACTAACATTGATTTATTGTTAAATTTTTGCTTGAATCCGAATTTGGACCGTAAAACGGATATGAAATATAAAAAATGGTTTGAACATACCGAGATTGAACACTGCAAAAGTAAGTGTTGAGTTTTCCATTGGATCCTTTGGCAATGTAGAAATAAACAGGAGTCTGCCTGGAATTTCACTTGGTTAAATTCTATGTTTTTTTTTCTTTTCGGTTTCTTCCACCGGCCATTGAAGCAAATGAGTTCCGGTCATTTTATCGAACAAAACCGTCCTCGGAATGCTCTGTTAGATACTCAATTATAAGTCCAACAGATCCTGCAATCCAACCCCAGTTACCTCACAACACTCTTCTCTTCTTGTTTTGATCATAGAATGTCTTGGCAGAGCATAGAATATCCCATGATCGTACCTTAATCCGACACCGACATCGACTTTGGGTAGGTCCGGAATCCATGTACCATTGTTCTTATCATTATAAGTTCCAATGGCAGAGTAGTCATGTCTGTTATCACCCAAGCTTGCTTAACTCCAGGTCCATTAATGGATGTCTCCAAGCCATTGTTTTCGGTTTTCGAAACGGGGAAGAATTCAACATATTCCCACATACCGGTACCGGGCACGGGATGTAGTAACCCATCTAACAGTTTATGAAGTCCTTACTGTCCTATTTACCAAAGCTATTCAAAATAATATTAATTTTTTTAACCATTCTTATTAAAGGAAGAAAAGAGAAATTTGCTCCTATTAAGCCTAGAAATTACAATTTAAAAGAGAGAAGGTATCAACTGAGAGCTTTTAATCACTTACTCTAAATATTGTTGACAAATTATATTTAAATTAAATTAAGATTAAAATTAATCATAATATAAAGGGAAAACTACCTAAGCAGTACCTAGCTATTGACACGTTATAGTTTTGATACCTCAATTTTTTTTTTGGTAAAACAGTACCTAACGTTTTTAATTATTGTTTTTATTTGTCCAACCAATTGAACAAAACCAAAGGAAATAAAATGTCAAACCAATTGAACAAAACCAAAGGAAATAAATGTCTCTTTTGCTGGTGGTGGGATTTGAACCAGAAACATCACGGGCAAAAAGTTAAGCATTCAACCATTGAATTAGACAACTAGCATTTAAAACCAAACAAATAAATATTTAACTTAAATAAAGTTACCGCTTCAAAATAAAACAAAATTACTACAATAAATAATCAAATTTGGGACCCTTATAAAATGAATATTGTGCATAGCTATTAAACTAAGTTAATAATTCATTTAAAAGTTATCAAAACTACTCTTATTTAAGTTAAATTTTGCTACCACTAAACTAAATAAATAAATATTTATTTTTGTTATAAAACTAATAATAAAACATTCCTAAAAATTAAATTTATAATCTTTATTTGGAATAAAACATAAAATTTAAATTATTTGTAAAATTATTTATTTTTAGTTTTTACATTATTTAATATAATACTATAAAAAACAAATGTTTATTTTATTTTTTAATTTCCAAAAAAATATAAAATAATTTATTATTTTAATTTTTTGAACAATATTATTTTAATTTTTACATTATCTGTAATATAATATTATGAAAATAAATACATAGTTATTTTTTAGTTTTTTTAATTTTCAAACAAAATGAGAAAATAATTTAGTATTTAGTATTTTATATTACCTAATATAATATAATAACTGATTATAAATGATTTTGTAAATAATTTAAATTTTATATTTTATGCCAAATAAAGATTATAAATTTATTTTTTTAGGAATATTTTAATATTAATTTTATAACAAAAAAATATTCATTTATTTAGTGGTAATGTAATTTAACGTAAATCTTAGTTCTGATGAATTCTAAATGTATCATTATTTAGTTTAATGACTTTGTACAAAATCTATTTTACAAGGGGTCCAAGTTGATTCTTTATAGTAGCTATTTTGTTTTATTTTGAGGCAGTAACTTTGGTTAAGTTAAATCCCAGTAGCAAAGGAGACATTTTATTTCTTTTAGTTTTGTTCAACCAATTAGAAAGTGACACATGTGACCTTCTGGTTGAACAAATAAAAATATTAAAAAATAACACGTGGTATGATGATTAGGACAGAGAAATTAACATAGAAATTGAAAAAATAATAATAAAAATTCCACATCAGCTTTTTCATTAATATTAAACGGCGGAGGTACCATTTTAAAAATAAAACATAATGTTATATATCATTTTGTCTAGAGGTGGCAAACGGGTCATTCGGCTCGATTTTGGTTCGGGTCATTTCGGTTCTTACTGCATTCGGTTTAAATTCAGTTCGGGTCTGGTTCGGTTTTAGTTCGGGTATATGGTGATTTCGGTTCGGGTATCGGGTCAGGACGTCGAGTCGATTGATTTTCGGTTCGGTTGACTTTCGGTTCGGTTGATTTCGGGTCGGGTCAATAGGAGATCGATCGGTTTTAGTCGGGTTTTTAGGTCGAGTTAGGTTTTTCCACCATATATATGACTTTATATAGCATGTATATTTGACTTTTTGGTAAGTTGTACGACAGTTCACATCTCATCTTTATTTATTTATTTTAATATATTTTTTTAATTTCGGGTTGCCTTCGGTTCTGTTGCTTTCGGTTCGGTTGAAATCGATTTGGTTCCATTCGGTTCGGTTGAAAATTGGTTCGGGTCAATTTTCGGTTAAACTGAACTTCGATTCGGTTTCGGTTCGGTTTATTTTGGGTTTCGGATCAAATTTAGGCCATCGTGTTCAGGTCAATTTCGGGTCTCGGTTCGGTTCTCGGGTCTCGGGTCAAGTTTGCCAGTTCTAATTTTGTCAAAAAAATAATTGAGGTACCAAAATGATAACACGCCAATAGTTGGGATACTATTTAGGTAGTTTTACCTAATATAAAATAAAGTACCTTTACCACATGAACTTTGATTCGTTTTTACTTATAACATTTTTAAAGTTTTTTTAATTTTCAATTTATTTAAAATGATATCTTTAAATTTTTAGTTTAATTTGATTTTTATTATATTTTTTAATAAATATTTTTCTCAAATACTCAATTTGCAAACACAAATTCTAGAAATATATATATATATATATATATAAATAACATAAAAATAAAAAATTGAGTATTTGTAGTTATAAATTTAAAAAATAAAATTTATTAAAATATATAAATAAAAATTCAAAAATAATTAGAAATAAAAACTCATCATTCTAATTAAATTAAATATAATAAAAGTATAAATAATTTAAAATTAATATTATAAATACACTAATTTATGTTATAATTAATTACAATAACAATTTAACTTAAATATGATTTTTTTGGGTAGAAATATAACAAGTTAGCTAGTTGGAATAGTGTTTAGTCATGAA